>CAUYUJ010003858.1:309662-337338 GCA_963575745.1 Prorocentrum cordatum | reverse complement strand
GGCTCACGTTGCTTCCGCCGCTACCCCGGCGACCTTTCGGTGGCAAATCACGGGGGCCTGGTATACACTCGTAAGTCCGTCCTTAGCGTCGATTAACGTCGGTTAGCGTCTGGGAGTCGATGAGGTACTGCCGATCCCTGACATTCCGTGGTTTTGTTTTTTACAAAACGGCGGTTCTTGCATTGTTTTTTTCGCTGACATTGTTTTTTGGGTTATGTATTGTTTTACTGGTGCATGCATTGTTTTTCTGGGAGATGTTTTGTTTTTCTGTGAGATGTTTTGTTTTTTGTGAGATGTTTTGTTTTTTTTGTGAGATGTTTTGTTTTTTTGTGAGATGTTTTGTTTTTTGTGAGATGTGTTGTTTTTTTGTGAGATGTTTTGTTTTTTCGTAAGATGTCTTGTTTTTGTGTGAGATGTCGTGTTTTTCTGTAATATGTGTTTCTTGTGCGCCGCCTTGTCTTTTCTTCGTGCGGCGTCATGGAGATTGACCGCGACCGCTTTCGCTCAGCTAAAAATATCCTCACTCTTTCTAACTTCCGCCCTCCAGCTCCATACCCCCTTCTCCCCCTCCCTCTCTTCCTTCTCGAGCCTCCTAGCCCCCTCTCCCTCCTCCCTTCCTCCTCCTCCGCCGATCCTTCGAACACTCGGGGCTCCGCCTCCTCCAACTCCCTCCACATCCTCCTTCCTCCCCCTCCCGCCCGCCCTCGCCTCTCCCCTCTCCTTCTCCCCCTCCCCCCCCTTGCAAGCCCAGGCATCCGACGTCTCGAGTTTTTTTCCAGAGTTAACGGGATCCCGACGTGTTTCGCCCCGAGTTGTTTTTTGACGGTCCCGAGGCCCAGCGAGGCCCCCGAGCCGAAAACGACGAAAAACCTCCATCTCGATTTTTTCGAGCTGGCCGATGTCGAAGGCGCGAAGATAATAGTGATCAAGCGCTCCGTTCCCCTTCGCGCTTACGCGCGTAGGGGAACGGCGCGCGCGACTTCGCCGCGCGCCTGCCGCGGGGCTCGAAGCCGCGGGGCCGCGCGGCCCCGCGGCAGCGCGCCCGCCGCGCGCGGCGCCGCATGCGGGCCTGCAGGCCCAGGGGAGATCGAATGGAGGAGGAGGAGGAGGAGGAGGAGGAGGAGGAGGAGATGGAGAAGGAGGAGGAGAAGGATGAGGAGGAAAAGGATGAAGGAGGAGCCCTCAGGAGGAGGAGGGAAGAATCGAACATATGGTTGAGGATCGGGCTCAGGGATCCCTGAGCCCGATCCTCAACTCAGGGATCCCTCAGCCCCATCCTCAACCATGCGATACCCTCGAGGGCATCGGCCCAGACCCGTTCGAGGCCGGATGAGGCGGAGGATGGGGAGGAGGAGGAGGAGGAGGAGGAGGGGGAGGAGGAGAAGGCTAAGAATCACTCGAAGTACATATAGGAGGATATAAGGAGGAGGAGGAGGAGGAGAGGAGGAGGAAGTGGAGGAGGAGGAGGAGGCGAATGATGATGATGATGATGAATGATGATGATGATGGTGTATTGAGATTGAATGATGAGGAGAGGGAGGAAGGAGGAGGAAGGAGGAGGATAGGGGATGAGGAGGATGAGGAAGGAAGGATAGGGGAGGAGGAGGAGGAGGAGGAGGAGGGAAGGGCCCTTCTCTTCCTCCTCCTCCTCCTCCTCCTCCTCTTCCTTCTCCTCTTCCTCGGCTCGATCGATCGATCGATCCTCCTTCAGGGGCCTTCTTCAGGGGCCCCACTCCTTATTTTTCTTATCCTCCTCCTTCACCTCCTTCCTTCTCCTCCTGCTCTCCTCTTGCTCTCCTCCTCCTCAGCCTCATCGATCCTCCTCGTCATCGATCCGCCTTCTCCTCGATCCTCCTCCTCCTCCTCTTCCTCCTCCTGCTCCTCTTCCTCCCCCTCCTCCTCCTGCGCCCGATGCGCCTTGCCAGGCGATGGGCGCCAAGAGGATGCCGACGCGGGTCCCGACTGTGAAGCTCACGCCGCAGATCGAGAGCGCGGCTGCGGAGGCGAGCGGACCCTCGAATCTTTCAGAGTATACTCTGAAATATTCGAGCCTGCCCAACTCCTCCTCCTGAGGCCTCCTCCTCCTCCTCCACTTCCTTGATCCTCCTCCTCCTCCTCCTTGATCCTCCTCCTCCTCCTCCTCGTCCTCCTCCTCCTCCTCCTTCTCCTCCTCCTCCTCCTCCTCCTTCCTCCCCCTCGAGGAAGGAGGAATGAGGATCCCCAAAGCCCGATCCCCAACCAGTTTCGATCCCCCCTCCCCCCTCGAGGGGGGATCGAAACTGGTTGGGGATTCCCGCAGGCGCTGAAGACGGCCGTGGAGATCCACGACGTGGTGAGCATCGACGGCGCGGGGATGACGACGATCAGGGAGTGAGGGATCCAGGGGGGGAGGGATCAGGAAGGGAGGGGGGGGATCCAGGGATCGATGGAGAGATCAGGGAAGTGGCGAGAGTGAGGGATCCAGGGAGGGAGGGATGAGGGAGGGAGGGAGGGAAGGAGGGATGGATCTAATTGCACCGTTCTGCCTCGGGGTGGCCGCTGTCCTCCTCCATATCCTTCTCCTCCTCCTCCTCCCCCTCCTCATTATCCTCCTCATGATCCTCCTCCTCCTCCAGCTCCCCCTGATGCCCCTCTCCCCCTCCCACTTGCTAAGTGGTAGGACGATGCAACTGTCGACGGCGGCCGAAGCGTAGGATGAACGCGAGGATAACGAATGAGGACGATGAGGGCGATGAGGACGATTGCCATCGTCCTCATCGCCCTCACCGTCCTCGAGAGAGCTGCTCACGCCTGCATCGCTATCATCGGCCTCATCGTCAGCATCGCCCTCGAGAGCGATGATAACGATTGAGAACGATTGAGGACGATTGATTGATCGTTCTCGTTGCCCTCATCCATGAGGGCGATGGGGACGATCAAGGACGCTGGTGACGATGCGGACGATGATAACGAACACCAGAACGATGGTGACGAGGAAGACGATGGTGAAGGAAGATGCGTTAACGACCTCCCACTCTCCCTCACCCTCAGTTCTCCTCTTCCTCCTCCGCATCCTTCTCATCCTCATCCTCTATCCTCCTCCTCCTCCTCCTCCTCGTCCTCCTCCTCCCCCTCCTCCTCCTCTTCCTCCTCCCCCCCCTCCTCCTCCTCCTCATGTTCCATCCCCCCCGATGAGGGTCAGGACGCGTCGGGGCTGGACGCGGGGAGGCCGAGGATCGATGCGACCCCCCCCCCCGAGGCTATTCCATCCCCGACTTCTCCACGTACCCAGCGGCCAGCTCGGCCGACCGCATCTCGAGCGACGCGCTGCTGGTCAGCGGGCTGGATGGTCTAATACCCTCCACCCCCCTTGAAGGCACCGGGGGGCGGGGTCGGGCGGTCGAGGAGGATCGAGGAGGAGGAGGGTGGTAGGAGAAAGGGGATCGATGAGAGGGATCGAGGAAGGGTTGGGAGGGTGATCGAGGAGGATGAGGGGGCGGATCGAGGAGGGAGGAAGAGAAGGAGGGGGAGGAGGAGGAGGAGGAGGAGGAGGAGGAGGAGGAGGAGGAGGAGGAGGTAGATGAGGAGGAGGAGGTAGATGAGGAGGAGGAGGAGGAGGCGTAGGAGGAGGAGGAGGACGGACGGGTGGGGATAACCCCGTCGGATCCGACGAGGTTATCCCCCTCTCCGATGGGATCGAAGGTGACTAACCTTCGAAGGTTAGCGACCTTCGATCCCATGCCATGTTGGTGTCTGGTCAAACATATGGATCTGGTTCGAGAAATCAGTTCTGGCTGGTTATTGGCCACAAGGTGGCCGTCTGGGAGGGGACGGACGGGAGGGAAAGAGCAGTTGACCCGAGGTGTACCACGCGATGTTCGCTGACCTCGACGCGTCGACGGGAGGCGAGCGCTTCAGCCAGTACAGCATGGAGGCACAATGAGGAGGAGAATGAGGACGATGAGGATCGAGGAGGGAGGAGGAGGAGGAGGAGGAGGAGGAGGAGGAGGAGGAGGAGGAATCGGAGGGTCCGAGGAGTGATGGGAGAAAGAAGAGGCAGAGGAGGAGGAGGAGGAGGAGGAAGAGGAGGAGGAGGGGGGGGGAGGATGATGAGGAGGAGGGAAGGGCGGACGCGAAGGATGGAGGACCCTGCAGGGGAGGAGGAGCGGGAGGAGGACGGATGAGGAGGAGGAGGAGGAGGAAGAGAAGGAGGGAGGAGGGAGGAGGAGGAGCAAGAGGATCGAGATCGATGCCAACACTTCCTAGTGACCAGGGAAGGGCAGTGTAGGCACCAGGCGATCAAACGAGCGGATTCGACAACGGGAGGAGCAGGAGCAGGAGGTCATGACGATGAGGATCGGGAGGATGACCTCGACGACAACTACGATCGACGACCGATGACGACGATGGTGAGAGAGCTTCGGGGCGTACATCCAATGGCGCTCGATCGAGCGCCATTGGACGATGGCCGACTATCGTCATACGATCGGCTTGCGATCACCGACGTCGACGCGACCTCGCCACACGTGTCGTCCTCTCCCGTCCTCGCACTCTTGTACTCCTCCCCTCGCACTCGTCCTGTCGTCTTTCCGATTGCAGATTCGTCTTTGATCGTCGCAATCGCAACCGTCCGTCGTCCTCAATATCATCCTCCGCCTCCTTCGCCTCCGTCGCTCCATCCTCCTCATCGTTCTTCACCCTCCGCCATCTTCTCCCCCTCCTCCTCGTTCTCTTATCCCCCTCCTCCTCGTTCTTCCCCCTCCTCAGAACGATGAATCGATCCCTTGTGAAGCGTCGCCGTTCGTTGTCTCCCCTGCCCTCGCCAAGCCAGGTTGCGTGGGCTGCTGCGTTCAAGGACACGATGGTCAAGCAGTACAGGGCGGTGAAGGGGCGTGCACCGCCGAGCAAGGTCATCACTGGCCATAGGCCAGCCTGCATGAGCATGAGAGGAGACAGGGACAGGACGTCGAGGATCGATCAGCGGGATTCGTCGATCGATCGCGGTCGGCCGCGCGATCTCGGATCGCCCACCGTGGCGATCGCGCCCATCGAGCATATGCTCGATGGGCGCGATCGCCATCGATCGATAGACCGATCAAATATCGTCCGATCTCGGTCGATCTGCCGCCATCGACGGTCGTCGAGTGCCGATCGCCGATCGTGTAAACGTCGCGATCGCACGCGTGTATCGATCGCACCTGCCGCTCAAGTCGGATCGGCCCGCGATCTCGAGCGATCGATCGACCGTCGGTCAAATGCCGATCGCTGATCGGTTAACCGATCCGCGATCGACACCAATTGATGTCGAGAGTGGTCCCGATCACCCCTGGAGGTTCCTCCAGTCCCGCAGCCTGCGCATCATGCACGCGCACTGGCAGCGCTCCCAGAGCTCGGCGGCTGCTTCGGACAGATGGGGTGCCCCGAAAATTGTTAACCCCCCATCCTCCACCCTGCTCCCCCCTCCCTCTTCCTTCCCCTCATCCTCCTCCTCCTCCTCCTCCTCCTCCTACCCGTCCTACCCATCCTCCTCCTCGGATCCTCCTCCTCCTCCTCCTCCTCCTCCTCCCCCTCCCCTATTATTCCTTCTCAACCTCATCCTCCCACGCCTCGTCCCGAGAGGATTGAAGGGTCAAGCGCGTCCATCCAACGTTTGGCCCTTGAGGGCGGGTGGGCGTGCTTGTCGGCATCCATCCTCGCGGAGCTCGGGAGCGGCGCCCGATCCTTCATTGCCCACCGACAGACAGGAGGACGACGGCGACGTGGAGGCCCTCGATCAGGCGACGCTGCAGCGGAGGATGGCCGACATCATGGAGGTCCCGATCTCGTCGGAGGAGGCCGCCACTTAGGGGTGGCGATGGTGACAAGACGATGCCAATGAGGATGCTGCGCTGCTGATGATCATCAGCAGCGCAGCATCCTCAGTGTCATCGATGCCTCGACATCATCATGATCAGCATCAACCTCGGCATCGATGCCGAGGTTGATGCTGATCATGATACTGATGATGCTGCTGATGGTGTAACTTGTGATGATGATTATGATGAGGATGTTGATGATGAGGATGTTGATGGTGATGGTGATGCTGATGATGATGCTGGTGATGATGTTGATGATACTGACGACGACAATGACCATACTGAGGACGATGGTGATGGCTCTGAAGTACTGGCGATCATCATTGTGATGGTGGTGGCGATGACGATCACGATGGTCACACTGATCATCGTGATCATCGTCATCGATGACGATCGCGATACCGATCAGGGTGGTGATGGGAACGATCACGGTGGATACAACGACGGTCGTGATGCTGGTCACATGGGATGGGCACGAGGGTGAGGAGGACGAGGACGGAGACGGATGGGGAGGAGGCCGAGGTTGAGGAGAAGGCCATGGACGAGAGTGGGATTAAGGTTCGGCCTCATCGATCCTCCAAGGGATCGATCAGTCGACTCTCCCCATCTCTCATCTCTTCCTCTTCGCCGATCACCCTTCCCCTCATGCCCATTCTCTTTGCCCTCCTGGCGCTCGTGATCATTATCCTCATCTTCCTCTCCTTGGTCTCCTGGCCCTCCGTCCTCCTTCCCCTAGCCTCCTTAGTCAGTATTCTCTTCTGGTGGCTCTCCTCGGGGAGGAGGAAGCATCGGCGACAGCAACGTCGGCGGCAAGCACGACTGCAGCAGGAGTGCGGATGCCGTTCATAGCAAGCATGCGCGGAGATGAGGCGAGGCACCGAATGGAGGCAGGCGAGGCGGCCCGCAAAAAGCGCAAGAAACATATGGCCACGCCCGTGGCCCCAGAGAACCTGCCCGAGTGGATGCGCGAAGCATCAGGACCGCCAACGCCGAAGACTAAGGCAAAAGGAGGAGCAGGACCGCCCAAGCCGAAGAAAGCAAAAGGAGGAGCAGGACCGCCAACGCCGAAGAAAGCAAAAGGAGGAGGAGCAGGACCGCCAACGCCGAAGAAAGCAACAGGAGGAGCAGGACCGCCGCTGCCGAAGAAAGCAACAGGAGACGCAGGACCGTCCACGCCGAAGAAAGCAAAAGGAGGAGCAGGACCACCGCCGAAGAAAGCAAAAGGAGGAGCAGGACCATCCACGCCGATCGCAAAGGTAGGGCTGCCAACGCCGAAGAAAGCACCAGGAGGAGGAGCAGGACCGCCACAGCCGAAGAAAGCAAAAGGAGGAGGAGCAGGACCGCCCACGCCGATCGCAAAGGTAGGACAGCCGAAGAAAGCAACAGGAGGAGCGCCCGCATCGAAGCCAAAGGGGGCGAAGCTGGCAGCTCTGGGAGTCTGGGGTACCGAGGCGGAGGAAATACACGAAGACGAGGAGGAAAAAGAAGAAGGCTGCGCTGCCGCTGCCGAGGAGGAGGAGGAGGAGGAGGAGGAGGAGGAGGAGGACGAGAACGACACGACGGACGCCCGCGAGGAGGAGAAGGAGGAGGAGGAGGAGGCGGAGGCCGCCTTCAACACGACAAAGGTGTACACGTACAACGCGCTGAGCGTGAAGTACACCAGGCGGGCCTCGGAGCGGATCAGCAGCTTGGTCTACAGAGATTCCGAGGGCGATCGCCCGAAGAAGTGGTGGATGATGGTGATGATTTCGGACAAGTTCTGGAGCGTTGAGAAGATCAAGAAGCTTGCTGCCTGGAGCTCCAAAGACATTTCGTCTGAGGAGGAGGCGTCGGACATCGTGATCGCGGCTGTCTTCGAGCGCGTGGTGCAGGGGTCGATGGACAAGGCGCAGGCGATCGTGACGCGCGAGTCGCTGCTGCAGGAGATCCTGCACGACTGATCGAGCACTGCGCGGTCGGATGGGTTTAACGTGCATTCCTCAAACACTGTTTTTTTACGTTGGACCTGGCTCGGAAAATCGACTCTGCCGATGTCTGAAACCATTCGAGGGAGCCGTTTGAGGAAGGGGACCATCGATGGCGAGGAGGAGGAGGAGGAGGAGGATGATGAAGCGAAGGATCCGATCCTCGAGGATGGGGGAGGGATGATGACAGATTGTCCGATCCTCGAGGGTCCGATCGATCCTCGAGGAACGAGGGCGATGAGGGACGATGGGGATGGGGGATGAGGACCAGGAGAGGACCAGGATGAGGACCAGGAGAAGCTGAGGGATGAATGGGGGATGGGGGATGAGGATGAGGAGGAGGAGGAGGATGAGGACAAGACGAAGCAAACAGGAAGATGAGGAACACGAAGAAGAGACAGAGGATATAGCGGAAGCAGCCAGGTCGTGGAGGACATCACCGCGTGGTCGTTGATCATCGCGGAGGTGCGTTGCACTTCGAGCCTTCCGAGGTTGTGAGGGTATGGTTAAGCACCGTGCATGGCAATGACGATGAGGAAGAGGAGGAGGAGGGCGAGGAGGAGGAGGAGGAGGACGAGGAGGATCGAGGAGGAGGAGGAGGGGGATCCTCGAGGAGGCCAGGATGAGGGGGAGAGCCGAGGACGGCTGCGAGGACAATCGAGGCTGAGAGATGACGAGGGCGATGACGATGAGGATCTATATCAGGGAAGTGGCGCGAGGATCAGGACCCAGAAGATCACGAGGTGGTTGCTAATGCGATGGTGAAGGATATATGATGGTGCTGGTGCGGACGATGGGGATACCGATCGAACATGTAGCTGACCGATGCTGGTGAAGATACTAAGGAGGACGATGACAATCGCGATTGTCATCGCTCTCACCCGCATCTTCGCCAACACTGGCCTTAAGGCGAATCCCAGGGAGACGAATCGTGCAATCCAGGTTACGTCTCGGAGGAACCCCTACACCGCAAACTACACCTTACAACCAAAACCATTCTGGGGTAAGAGGTTCTGCTCTCACTCGATCCCCTGTGATTGCCATTGCGCTGCCCAGGTTCTCGAGCCGCAGATGCACGCGACGTTTGTGGTCGTGGACACGGCTGGTGACCAGCGTTTTTTTGAGTGCAGTTCTTCACCTGTCTGCATGCAGGTGACGTCTTGCGTTGCCTTTTTGCTGAAGGGGAGGTGGGCCGCGACGATGGACGCAGACAGGACATCAGGAATGCAAGAAGGATGGGGAGGCGGTGCGGATCGAGAAGGGATAGGAGGAATAGGAGGAGGAGGATGAGGAAGAGCGGGAGAAGGAGGATCGGATGGGAAAGAAGGTCGGGATCCAGAGCAGGAGGGATACAGGCTGGGGGTATTCATCACCCTTCCTCCCTCCTGCCCCTCCCCTCCTTCTTCTTCTCCTCCTCCCATTCCTCCTCAATCCCCCCCTCCTCTCCTCCCGTCCCCCCTCCCTCATCGAGTGGCCTTCTCGATTGTGACCCTTCGAAGTCCGCCTCCCTGGAGGCTTGCCTGGTGATTTTGCTCCTGCGCTTTAGCATCCCATAGGAGCAGGACGCATCAATCTGTTGTGCCGCAGGTTGCGTCGGCGCCGCGCGTGCGGTGCGAGCCGCGAGCTCGCGCACGTTAACTCGGTTGTCTCAGGGATCGTGCGTCAATGCAAACAGGCGCTGCTTCGATCATGCGCTCCACATCGGGTCACCCACATGGCCCACGATACTGTCCGTGTCAGCTTTGTGGTTGTTCGTGAGCGTGTGAGTGCACGTGGTGTAGTATCATGGCGATCCCTTCGAGACCTCACGAGGTCAGGTCGACGATCGAGCTTCGAGGCCACGTCAGGAGGAATACGGATGTCCGATCATCGCGAGGTCGAGATGAGGGGTGAGCCCCCTTCAGGCGAAGGAGGAGGAATATAAATACTGATGACGATGAGGAGGAAGAGGGGAGGATTGAGGAGGGTGAGGGAGACGAAAGGATGACACGGAGGAGGAACAGAGGAAGATGACGGATGGCGGAGGGGGGTGAATCGATGAGCGAGACTGTTTGCGATCATGAGGAACATGAGGGGGAGGAAGATGAGTAAGGAGAAGGATGAACCTGGACGAGAAGGCGGAGAAGGCGATGCTGGAACAGGGGGTGCATGATGAGGATGGGGGAGGAGGATGGCAGGATGACACATGAGGAGGCTCGAGGATGAGAATGCGTTGAGGAGAGGAGGAACGGCTACTTAACCAAGATGGGGTGAGGCGATAGGGCTGAAGGACGATGAGGCAGGAGGAACGATAATGGGGTGAGTTCCTGAAGGCGATGGGGCTGGTAGGGGATGAGGGTTCTCCTCTTGACCCTCCTCCTCCCTCCTCCTCCAAGTCCTCCTCCTCGAGGGTCACTATCCGTTCCCCTCCTCCTCCTGCTTGGCTTTCACATCCTCGTCCTCGAGTCGTCGTCCTGACCGCCCACCGTGCATGTTGAGGGCCCTGGTCTCACGCCCCCGTGCTCGAGATTCGACTCCAGCAGTTGAGCGGGTCAGCGCCCGTGGACCCCGTGGCCAGCACCAACGCTGTAGCAGGCGAATAGGGGGAGCCGCCAGACGACGATGCATTTATCCATGAGCCCCCCCCCCCCACGGAGGAGGGTCGGTGAGGGAGGAGATCGACGGAGGAGGATCGATGCAAGCTTTCAGCTGTTCTTAGGGCGCCCTGTCAACACGTGCGTTCGACTGGCAACATGTTCGATCGATCAGCGGATCGGCGAAGACTCGGCCCCAATGGTGCCGCCCTCGATCGGTCGATCGTACGTCCGATACCGAATCGAGCGGCCCCACTCGATAGTATGATCGTGGGGTCGGCGGCGACGCGACCGCAGGATCGATCGATCCATCGATGCTGTGATGGGAGGATGGCTTGGAGGAGGGGGGGGATGCTGGACCACGGGGAAGGAGGAGGATGAACAAGGATCATGGGGGAGGAGGCGGAGGAGGATGAGGAGGATCGAGGATCGAGTAGGATGAGGCTTGATGGATCCCTCGAGGCGAGTAGGGGGATATGAATATCCTCACATGGGTTCCGCATCGACGCGGGTCGAGGAGGGGTCGAGGGGGAGGAATACAATGAGGAAAAGGATGAGAAACTCGATGGGGATGACGATCGAGGAGGAGCCTCGAGGGGGGTCATCGAGGAGGCCATGAGGATGATCCAGGACGAGCTCGAGGAGGACGAGAGTAGGAGGGTGAGGGGGGTGCGACGAGGAGGGCGGCGAGGACGAGGAGGAGAGTGACGATGCTGCGGAGGGGGGGGGGGGGGGGGGGGGAATGGGGAGGAGGGAGGAGGGGAGGGGATCGAGGATGAGGAGGAGGATCGAGGGGGGTGAGGAGGAGGATAAGGAGGCGAGTGATGCGGAAGAGGCGGCGGATCAGGAGCAGGAGGAGGCGGCGGATCCAGAGCAGGATCTGATCGTAGACGATCAGATCCTCGGAGACGGGGGGGAAGATGAGGAGGGTAGGTTCCGCATCGATGTCGATGGTGTTCTAATCATGATCTTAAGATGTGGGAGGGTATGAGAGGGATGGGGGAGGATCGAGGAACGAGGATCAGGAGGATCAGGAGGACGCGGGACGGAAGGGTAAAGAGTGGATGGTCGAGGACGAGGAGTGGGAGGCCATGAGGGGGTGAGGGCGGGGATCGATCATGAGGGGGAGGAGGAGGAGGAGGGAGGAGGAGGAGGAGGAGGAGGCGGAGGACGAGGCGGAGGAGGAAGAGGAGACGGACTGAGGAGGAGGAGGATCCTCGAGGAGGAGGAGGACGAGGCCCGATCGCGAGGGAGTGCGACTGATCGACCGAAGGAGGATCGAGGGTGGTGGGGTGCAGGATGAGGATCGAGGATCCTCGATCCTCGATCCCACAGCTTCCGCATCGAGTCTTTTTCGAGAAGGAGGATCGTGACCGATCGATCTCGATCGAGAGCTCTGGACCGAGATCGACCATTATAATGGTCGATCTCGGTCCAGGATTATAATCCTATGGGGGGGGCTCGAGGGGAAGAGGCTCGAGGAGGAAGACCCCCCTCGATTTTCGATCGCCGACGGGGGGCAGGGCGAGGATCGAGGGACAGGAGAGAGTCGGCCCAGGGATCGATCCATCGCGACCAAGTGATCGAAGTGCAGTTGTTTAAATTCCCAGAGGAATCAACTGCCCTTCGCCGACCGATCGATCGCGGATCCGATCGCAAGATCGATCGTATCATCCTGCAGATCGATGATCAGGGCGGGGGGGGGGGCGAGAGAGTTGCCCGCCCAGGTGCACCTGGGCAGCGAGGCGATCAGCTGGCGACCCCTGTGCACGGGGGCGCACGTGCACCGCTGCGCAACCGATCGCTGCAATGATGCGCAGCAGGGTCGAGCAGGGCGGTCGTCGCCCCGTGCACGGGGCGACGACCGCCCCGTGCAGCTGTGCCCATGGGCACAGCTGCGCGCGGGCGCGCGTGGGGTGCATGGGCGTGCGTGCGCGGGGGTCGGCGGGGCCCCTCGCCGGCGGGTTGGGGCGTGTCCGTGGACGGGAGCGCGGGCTGAAGGTGGGGACGGGCGCAGCTGCGCGGGCGGGTTGGCGGGTTGCGCGAGCCGTCGGGGGTTGGCGGGCGCGGGCCATCGAAGGGGGAGGGGGTGGGGCCGGGCCACTCGCATGCGGTGGCGAAAACGCAGCGGCGGCGCTGCGGGGAGACCGTGTCGGGTTTTGGCGGCGGGCACCATGCGCGATTGCGCGTTACTGTCTTTTGGTGCGTTGCGATGCTTGTCTAATGTCTGTAATGTCTTTAATGTCGTTAATGTCGTTAATGTTGTTTAATGTCTTTCAATGTCGTTTCAATGTCGTTGCATGTCTTAAATGTCGTTAATGTCGTTTAATGTCGTTCAATGTCGTTTCAATGCCGTTGTAATGTCTTTAATGTCTTTAATGTCGTTTAATGTCTTTCATGTCGTTAATGTCGCTGCATGTCTTTCAATGTCGTTTCAATGTCGTTGTAATGTCTTTAATGTCGTTAATGTCGTTTAATATGTCTTTAATGTCTTAATGTCGTTAATGTCGTTAATGTCGTTCAATGTCGTTTCAATGTCGTTGTAATGTCTTTAATGTCTTTAATGTCGTTTAATGTCTTAATGTCGTTAATGTCGTTTAATGTCTTTGTCAATGTCTTTGTCAATGTCGTCGTTTCAATGTCGTTTAATGTCTTAAATGTCGTTAATGTCGTTTAATGTCGTTCAATGTCGTTTCAATGTCGTTGTAATGTCTTTAATGTCTTTAATGTCGTTTAATGTCTTTATGTCGTTAATGTCGTTAATGTCTTTCAATGTCGTTTCAATGTCGTTGTAATGTCTTTAATGTCGTTAATGTCGTTTGTCTTTAATGTCGTTAATGTCAATGTCGTTCAATGTCGTTTCAATGTCGTTGTAATGTCTTTAGTGTCTTTAATGTCTTTAATGTCGTTTAATGTCGTCGTAATGTCGTTTAATGTTTTCAATGTCGTTTCAATGTCGTTGTAATGTCTTTAATGTCGTTTACTGTCTTTAATGTCGTTAATGTCGTTTGTGTAATGTCGTTCAATGTCGTTTCAATGTCGTTGTAATGTCGTTTAATGTTTAATGTCGTTTAATGTGTTTAATGTCGTTTAATGTCGTTAATGTCGTTTAATGTCGTTCAATGTCGTTTCAATGTCGTTGTAATGTCTTTAATGTCTTTTAATGTCGTTTAATGTCTTTAATGTCGTTTCAATGTCGTTGTAATGTCTTAATGTCGTTAATGTCGTTTAATGTCTTTTCACTGTCGTTTCAATGTTGTAATGTCTTTAATGTCGTTAATGTCGTTTAATGTCAATGTCGTTTCAATGTCGTTGTAATGTCTTTAATGTCTTTAATGTCGTTTGTTGTTTTTCGTGAGTTTCACAGCGTTGCAACAATTGCAAAGTCGGGCCCGCCGCCAATCGCGGGTCGGGCAAGGGCCAGGGGCGCCGCGGGGGAAAGGTCTGGGGTCGGGGGTAGCGGGACGGCAGGGGGGGCATCGATGACCGTGGCCCAACCCCGTTTGCGCCCTCCCCCCCCCCAGCCCACCCCGCCACCTCCTCCCTCCCGCCCACGCATTGAGATCCAATGGCCTCGAGGTGGCGCTGTATGGGGGCATGTAATGGGCATCGGGCAGGGGGCCCCTCGCGTCCTCCCTCCTCCCCCCCTTGGATCTCGATCGATCGATCGATCATCGATCATGGCCCGCGGGTCGATCATGGCCCGCTGGATCATGGCGCGCGCGCGAAAATATTCGCGCGCGCGCCGACTCGGCCAGCCAGCACGCGCTGCAGCAGGCGCTGCGCGCCTTCTGGAAATTGCACCAACAAGAAAAAGGAGGGGGGGGGATGAGGAACAGGAGGATCGACGACGGCGCGGCTGGGCATATGTCCTGACATCGATCCACCGTCGGCCGCGTGGACCATTCCAGGGCAATCGTCGACGGTTCAGTACTGGGCCCCCCTGGTGAAAAATTCATGTCCAGCAAAACGCAGACGTCAGGGCATACACCCCGCAGGGGACCAACGTACTTCTGGAGATTGCACCAGTGCTAATGAAGACCGCAGGCGGTGGCAACTTGGTATATGCAGAAAACACTTAAAGGGGCCCTCTTTCTGGATTGCACTTAGATATACATATACTATATATAGTGGCCGCGTGCGGTCGGAACTGTGAGGACGGTGAGGGCGCGCGCCTCCGGTTACTTTGATCCTTCTGGACATTGCACCTATAGATAAGTAGGGATCCTGCCGTGGTTGTTCACCCCAGGGGGTCCTTCTGGAAATTGCACCACTAGACATGAAGATCCTTGCATGCGGTCGGCACGCCTCCAGTTAACACCAATCAGTGTTCCAACTTTCAGATCATGATCTGAAGGTGGAACACTGATTGGTGTTTTCATTCGGTGGCCCCTCCAGGGGCCACGGGGTGAAACTATTTCCTGACGAGGCCATGGCACCCAAGAAGGAGCCGAAGCAGGGCAAGAAGAACAACGCCAACTCCGAGGAGAAGAAGGAGCTCGCGAAAGCTGTGCGTGCCGCGCGGGCGGCCCACGAGAACAACATGCAGCGCTTGAGGATATATGTGGTATGTACTGAAAGTGCAGGAACCTCGTCGCCTCGTGGGAGTCTGATAGGACCCCTCCGAGGCGACGAGCTCCGGACTTCAGCCATCTATAGATGGTGCCCCAGGAGGTCGAGAGACAGAGGAAAAACCACCAGGAGGAGGTGCGGGAGGAAGAGGAGGGAGGTGGAGGAGGAGGAGAAGGAGAAGGAGGAGGAGGAGGAGAAAGGCTAGGAGGGAAGGCTATAGGAGGGTGGAGGAGGAGGAGGAGGAGGATCCTCCTCCTCCTCCTCCACCTCCTCCTCCTCCTCCTTCTCCTCCTCCTCCTCCTCCTCCTCCCCCTCCAACGCGAAAGCTTAGCTCCCAGGAACGCGTTGGCCACCGAGAAGAAGGAGATCAGGGATGAGTTCAAGAGGAAGTCCAGGGCTGGGAAGCGCCAGTTTCTCGCGAACTGGCTCGAGACGGGCGACTTCACGTGGGCGGTGTCCTACAAGACGGAGGCTCGCGAGCAGGCCAACGAGCACCGTGACACGTGCCCGTTCTTGACGTTCGACGGGCTGCTGGCGCACTTCAAGTGGTCGCCCGAGAACAAGGATACGGAGTTCGGGAAGAGGTCACATCCTTCCTCCTCCACCTTTTCCTGCTCCCATCCTCGCCTCATTCCTCTGCAGGGCGTTCGCTCGAGCGCAAGCCGTGCAGCACCACTGCGAGTCCATGCGGTCGACGCACATGTCGGTGGGGGGGGCTCGAGTTCGCATCGGATCCCCTGTATATCGGTGCGAGGTCACAGCATTCAGGGGCGCAGGAATGTCGACGACGTCGACGCTTCCTGTGTCCCCTGGATGAAGGGCCTCGCACTGTTTGAACAATCCCGCTGCTTGATCCGAGAAAGGTGGACGAGCAGACGGGCGAACCGACCTACAAGCGCGTGGAGAAGAGTGTGATTGACAATGATGTACCCTCTTGGAGCTAGGGAGGGCAGGACTTCAGGATGGAGGATCGGACCCTCGGGATCCATCTCACCGAATCGACTCGCCGAGTCAACGCTCGATCGATCGATGGCGTCGACTCGGCGAGTCCATTCGGGGAGGTAGAGGATGGAGGATCGGACCCTCGAGATCCATCTCACCGAATCGACTCGCCGAGTCAACGCTCGATCGATCGATGGCGTCGACTCGGCGAGTCCATTCGGTGAGATGGGTCCCGACCACGACGGCATATTATACACTACATCCCCCAATGAGGTACGGAGCAAGAGATTGGAGACCCAGTTCAGCACGGAGAGGTGCAAGATCGAGGAGGCGTTGGACCAGCAGGGGCTTAAGGAGAGCAAGAAGAAGCCTGCGAAGGGCAAGAAGGCAGGGATGTCCTCCTCCTCCTCCTCCTCCTCATCCTCCTCCTCCTGCTTTCTCCCTCCTGATCCTCCTGCCCCCTCCCTCCTATCTCTCCTCCTCCTCTCATCCGTCGCTTCCTCCTGATCCTCCCCCTTCTCCTCCTCCCCCTTCTTCCCCTCGATCCTCCTCCTCGATCTCCCTCCTCCTCCTCCTCCTCTTCCTCCTCCTCCTCCTCCTCGATCCTCCTCCTCCTCGGATCTTTCTCCTCCTCGATCCTCCTCCTCATCCTCTTCGAGATCATCCTCCTCCCCTCGAGCTTAAGAGGTCGTGAAGAGCGAGAGCTCCAGCGATGAGCATGGATCCAGCTACTCGGACGATGAGGAGTCCGAGCCACGCTCCTCGAAGAAGGCGCGAACGAGGAGCGAGGATGGGGAGGATAGGAGACTCGAGGAGGATGGGATGAGGATGGATGTGACGAATGGGAGGATGGGAGGAGGACGGACGCTAAGAATGGGAGGAGGACAGATGGAAGGATGGAAAGAGGATGGGAGGATAATGGATGGAGCTACGCAGCCAGGCCAACACGAAGTCGACTGGCCACGCGTCGTCCTCGGGCAACAACGAGTGGGGCATGCGCCTCGGGGAGTGCTGCAGGCTCAAGGCCTTGCTCGGCGGCTTGGACGTGACAAGGGGGGCGACTCGATCGCGTCGATGGCGCGAGGATCGAGGCAGGAGTGAGGAGGTGGAAGATCGACGACAGTCGTTGGTCGGAGGCCCCCTTTGCCAAGCGCAGTTGTGGAAGCTTCTCCTCACCCTCCAAAGCTAGCGTTGGAGGGTGAGGAGAAATATGGAGGATACGATCGGTGGTGACATTGTGGAGGAGATGGAGGAGGCGGCGGAAGCAGAGGCGGAGGCGGATGGGGAAGAAGGGCAGTGAGACCGAGAATAGAGAGAGGGAGGATGGAGGGTGGAGGCCGGATGAAGGGAGATCCAGGATAGGGCTCCCCTCTCCACACCCTCTCGACGACCGCCAGCGGCGACGGGCTCGCGATTGCCGACGGTGACGGCGACGACAGTCGGGGAGGTGAAGTCGCAGCCGTGGCTGAGCCCGTTCAGCACGCGCGTCAAGAAGTGCTCCGATGACCTGGAGCGCCTGCAGAAGGAGATCGAGGACATGATCCAGGGCAAGGGCACCGCGGACGTCGATGCGAGCAAGACTATCATCGCGGAGGCCAGCTTGCTCGGCCCCGCCATCGCCGATCGAAGGAGGAGGGAATGAGGAAGCTGATCAGAGGCATGATGATCAGGCGAAGGAGGATCAGGAGGAAAGGATGATGAGGATCAGGAAGAGGATCAGGGGGAGGATCAGGAGGAGGATCAGGAGGAGGACCAGGAGGATATAGGTCGGCAGTGGGAGGATCAGGAGGATCAGCCAAGCAGGAATCACGAGGAGGAGGAAGAGGAGTGGCAAGATGAGGGGTGAGTTTAAGCTGCGTGCGGGTGTTTGCCTCGGCCGCGCCGAGGCGACCAAGCTGTGGGAGCTGATCAGCCCCGTCATCGGCACCGTGGATCGCGCGAAGAAGGCGATCCTCGAGGACGAGGATCTTTAGGCTGGTTTCTGAGGCTTTGCGTGCCTCGAGTGCCTCGAGGGTGTCGAGGCTGCTACGTTCAGCGCAGGTGCTGCTGAACGGAACCGCAGCTGGCTCGAAGATGGCGGCATCGATGGCGTGTGTATGGCATGTTGGTTCAGATGCGTTTTCGTGCGCGCCTCGTGTCGAGGCTGCTACTCCCAGCAGGTGCTGCTGCAACGAACCACTGCTGGCTCGAAGATGGTGCCTCATGCCGTGGGCATTGCATGTTGGATCAGATGCGTGAATTGTGCGTGCCACGTGTCGATGCGCTACTCTGGCTCGCAGGTGCTCGCTGAAGTGAACCACTGCTGCATGCTCTGAAGCTGGTGCCACGATGCTTGTGGCGCACGTGTCGATGCTGCTACTCTCAGCAGGTGCTGCTGAAGTGAACCACTGCTGGCTCGAAGCTGGTGCCACGATGCTGTGGGCATGGCATGTTGGCCCAGATGCGTTTTCGACATGATAAAGTTTGAACTCGAGGCAGTGCCGTTGCCTCGAGAACAGGAGCACTGCGGATCGAGCGGGGGCGGCCGATCATGAAAGGTGTCCTCTCTTCTCGTTGGTTCGGACTCCTGTTTAGGGGGGGGTTGTTGGACGGGCAAGGGGGAAGAGGAGGTGAAGGAAGATGATCATCCTCCCTCACTTCCACCGCAGGTTTTCGAAATCGGTTTCGAAAACCTGCGGTGGAAGGATGATGGAATGAGGAGGCGATGCTGAGACGGATCGCCAGTCGAGGATATGCATGTCATATGCACCAGCTCGGAGGATGAGGGGAATGAGGCGAGGGCGCGTGCCCCCCCCCCCCCTCCCCCGCGAAGTGCCGCCAAGTCACGGCCTCGACCGAGGCTGGAAGTGATATCGAGCGCGGGCGCTCGAGTGGCATGACGTGCGTCTCCGAGGGGCGGTGGTGGGGGGAGCCCACCCCCCAGCGGTGCTGATAGGATCCCCTGGACAACGCCCAGACTTGGCTCGACGATGTTACGTCTGTGTCCCTCGTTGCGGCCGAGGGCTGCCATCCCAGAAGGTGCCATCCCGAGGGCTGTCATCTCTGTCCCACGTCCGCTCCCCAAGTAGCAAGTGTGAGGGGGGGGGATGGCAGAGGGAAGGGAAGGAGGGAACGCGGGAGGAAGGATGGCAAAGGAATGACTGAAGGAAGGAGGGACTACGGGAGGAATAGGTGAGGACGGACGGAGGTAAGGAGGACGGAGGGAGGGAGGACGGGAGGGGAACAAGTACGGAGGGACGGGATAGGCAAATCAAGGGATCGATGATGGGGGGCGGACAGGGACCGAGGGGAACCTATAAAGACTTGAAGATACCTTACATAACAAAAAGGCAAGGCATGTACAACAAACATAAGACATAACCCAAACAACACTACCAACGAAAAGAACAAACCATAGAGGTGGTTTCATACATCACAAAAGATGTCAGGGTACCCCGACTTGTCGATCGGAGTGGCGCGATTGATGGGCCCCTTGGCGCTTTCAGGTCGAACCTGCAACGTAACATGTCGTGTGCAGCGAACGAGCAGCAACGAGCGAGCGAACGAGCGAGCGAACGAGGTGGCCACCGATGTGATCCGTAGACATCGGCTCAGTCTGTGTTGGCTAGCAGACCCGACCCCCTTCCACAAGGACTGCGCGCAGGACTGTCGACCCCAAGGGGGTCGGCTGGGACTGCACGCGGGCCGTCGGTCCCCAGGGGGTCGGCTGCGACTGCGCGCCGGGACAGCACGTCGGATCCCAAGGGTTCGACTGGAACGCCCTGCGCGCGGACAATCGGCCCCCAGGGCGTCGGCTGGCCTGCGCGCGGTGCCGTCGACCCCCGAGGGGGTCGGTTGGGACTGCGCGCGGGCCGTCATCATCATGGGGGTCGGCTGGGACGTCGGCTCCAAAAGGGGTCGGCTGGGACGTCCTGTGCGCGGACCGTCGGCCCCCAGGGTGTTGGCTGGCCTGCGCGCGGTACCATCGGCCCCCAAGGGGGTCGGTTGGGACCCTCGCGCCTGGAGTCAAGATGGCTGCGAGGGCCGCTGGTTTGGAGATGCTCGTGGCCGAGCCCGCTCCTGCAAGCGCCCCGCCTCCAAGCTCAGATGGGGGCGCTGGCCTCCGACGCTACCTGTTATCTCGCTGGAAGCAGGGCCTCATGACAGCTAAGGACATCAGCAGCGTGGCTTACCACAGCACCAACGCTGGGGCGACGGGCGTCGCCGATCTCGCTCTCCCGCCTGATTCCACGAACCACGCGCGGCACGTCAGGGGGGTGCTCCAGTTGAGGGCGCAGGACGTTTTCTTTTCAACTGGGATCATGTGTTGGGACAAAAGAACAGAAGAACGGGTGTGTATCAATTTCCCATTTCATCTGCCACATGAAGCGTTCAGTTTGAGCTACAGGGCCGACCCCGATGATTTTAACGTGGCGCGGATCGCGCCTCCGCCGATGTGGGCGAACCACGCTGTGACACAGAGGGTCGGTGTGAATCGCAGCGTGCCCATCGGGTACTACAGCGATGGCGTCCCTCACACCAAGAAGGACAGTTTCACAGCCTTTTATTGGTCCAACTGCATTTCGAAGCAGCGCCATTTGATCACAGCCGTTCGCAAGAGCGACTTGTGCGGCTGCGGCTGCCGCGGCGCTTGCACGATCGACGGCATAATGAAAGTCATCGTGTGGAGCCTGAACTGCATTGCCGACGGCCACTTCCCTGAACGGGACCATCGCAATATGCCGTTCGAGTCGGAGATCCGAGCCGCCAGGCGCGGCTTCCCCCTTGCCAGCGGCATGTGCGGTGCCTTGGTGGAGATGCGGGCAGATCTATTGGAATTCCAGCAATCGCTGGGGTTCAGGCGTTGGGATAACCTCCGCGCTCCATGCTTTTGCTGCAACTGCAGCAGGGACGAGCTGTTCTCCTACCCGCTGACGCTTGACGCGTGCGAATGGGTCGACAAGGACACGGCCATGTACGACGCAATGGTCCAGGACGCAGTCAAGGTAGTGGCGGTGCGCGACAGGCACCAGCTGACGCAATTGCTGGCCGTCATGCGGCACGACCCAGATTTCAAAGGATATGGTTTGTTCAAAGCTTTTGGCCCTCTGGGCTTACCCAGAGGCATGAGATTGATTCACGCTGGGCAAGTAAAAGATACACACACTGTGTTACAAGATGTCACGGATTTTCCTGCACAGCTTACCTTTTTCGATAGCCAGAATGCCGTTGGACTGATGCATCTGGCGCCGATTTTTGGTGTCGTCGGATTCTGCATCGAGATGCTGGCCCTGGATGCTATGCACATTATCGACCTAGGGGTTTCGCAGTTCCTAGTCGCCGCCGTCCTCATGCATCTCCTCCAGGCGAACTTCGCCAAAAGCACGGCCAGCACTGCTCTCCTCAGGTCTCGGCAGAATATGCTGTTCCTCCGTAGGAGGATACGGAGCTATTATATACAGCACAGGCAGCTCTTCGCGCGGGGGACCAAGTCGCAAATCCAGCGGCTGACCTTGAAAATGCTCGGGCCAGCTGACAACCCGCGATTGCACGCGAAGGCTGCGGAGACACGTGGGCTCATCCCCTTGCTCGTGGATTTGTGCACGGAACACGCTGAGCACTTCCAGGACGGCCCCGCTGTGTTCTTGCCATTCGCAGCTCGTGCAATGAATGAGTTTCACAAGATCGTGTGCGGAGGCGCCGTAGAATTGACGGCTGCCCAGCAGCGCAGCATGGAGTCTCATATGCTCGCGTTCCTCCATTATTGGAAAGGCTACCAAGGGCACGAAGTTTTCAAGTTTCACACGTGCGTGCATTTAATAAAACGTTCCCGCACGCAAGGGAACCCACGGCACTACTGGACATACGCCGACGAAGATGAAAACAGAGCTATGGCTCTGATTGCACGTTCTTTGCATCACGGGTCGAATTTCTATTTCGCCTTCCTTGAGCGGGCGCTTGCTGATATCTGTTGAACGCGTCCTTGGCATCGCTCGGCGTGTGCATTTTTCCTTCGGCGACGACCAGCGAGGAGCATCATGGATCATTTGGCAAAAAAACAAAAAACAAAAAAAAAAACACGCACGAAACCGAAAAAGGCACAGGGAATGGACGTCCGAGCGATGGCCAGCTTCACGCTCGCTTGTTTCACGCACCCGTTTCACACACACACACACACGAACCCTTGTCGACTCGTGCGCGTGCGCGTTGCTGGCGTCGCTGCAAAATGGCACGCTGCGCTCGCGGAGGCGGAGGGGGGATCCCTCTCTGGAGGCGGGGGAGCGACGGAGGAGTAATATCAGTTCGCTTCTGTTCTTGCTCGTTTTCGTTCGTTTCATTCGTTAGACGGAGGCGGCGGGGGATAAGTGCAGCGGAGGACCTTCCCAACCCACCCACCCCAAACCCAGGAGGAGGAGGAGGAAAAGGAGGAGTAACAGGAAGAAGGGTGACAAAGCTCTCGGGCATGGCGCCCCGCCCCAAGGCAACGAGGCGTTTGTTTGATCAGTCTCAATCTCGGCGGCGGCGGAGGTAATCCCGTTCTTCGTGTTTGTTCGCTCCCACTTTATCGCTCCAGGATGAGAATGGTATGTTGCGATGATTGGCATGTTGCGGCGCAGTGTTCCTGTGCACCCACGTGCCCTTGTGCCCCTGTGCTCCCACGTGGGAGGACGGGAGGAAGGATGGAGGCGGGGAGGGAGGGAAGGAACAGAGGATGGGAGAGAGGGGCTCCTCCGAGGCTTCGCCTCCGGAAACTTCAAGGATGACAATGGTATACGTTGCGGTGCCGTGTCCCTGTGATCCCACGCTCCACCGCGCACATGTCCCCGTGCTCCCACGTGGGAAGACGAGAGGGGGGAGGGAGGGGGGGAGGGAGGGAGGGAGGGAGGGAGGGAGGGGGTGAGGAGGGGAAGGGAGGGAGGGATGGAGGGAGGAAGAGGGGAGACACATTTGCCATGATGATTTTCGGCGCAGCCCCCCGATCATCCAAGCTGGGGGATACTGCCGCGGGCGCCGCGGCCCTCGGCCCGATGGGTGTTCCTTCGATGACAAGTACATGATCCCTCGTGTTGTGCATCATCGGCAGGCTTCCCTGGCAAGGCTACCCATCTTCCTCCTCACCCCTCCTCCTCCCTGCTCCGCCCTCCCTCCCTTATCCTTTCTCCTCCTCCTCCTCCTTGGAACTCGGGCCGACGGGTTCCGCCAGGCAGGTGAGGTTGGACTTGGCCCAGCCAGTCCACCTCGACAGTCGCCCCGACCCTCGAGGGATCCCCCTCTAGAGGGGGAGGGTCGGGGCCACTATCGGAGTCGAGTAGAGGCAAGGGTTTACCGTGGGCAGCGTGCCTGAGATCTCGAGGGTCAGAGTGCATCGAACCAGAAGTGGCACCTCCTTGTCCTCCTCCCTCCTCCTCCTCCCCGACTCTCCTCCTACCTCTCCTCCCTCCTCCTCGCCCTCGTCCTCCTGCTTATCCCCCCCTCCCTCCTCCCAACCTTCCCGCTTGACGGGGCTCTTCCCCCCCCTGAGCCTCCGATAGTGTTTCGGCCATGCCGCCTGACCCCGCCGAGGCTGGTCAAGGAGGAGAGGTGCCGCTCGAAGCTCACCATCTAAGCCGTGCGTGCCCTCTCGCTCCACACACACACACCACACACACACGCGCACGCGCGCACGAACGCACGCACACACGCACGCACATACTCACACTCACACTCACACTCACACTCACACTCACACTCACACTCACACTCACACTCACACTCACACTCACATTCACACTCACACTCACACTCACACTCACACACACGCACGCACGCACGCACGCACGCACGCACGCACACACACACACACGCGCGCACGCACGCACGCACGCACACACACACACACACACACACACACACACACACACACACTCTCTATCCATCTCTGGCCCCGCGCGACCGCGGGCATCTTGCAGGAGCGCGCTGGCGGCGCGCCTTAGGCTCAGTCGCCACCTCCCCCCCTTTTTTTTGATTGTGCAGGAGGAAGTGGAGGAGGACAACCAGAGGAGGAGGAGGAGGAGGAGGAGGAGGAGGAGGAGGAGGAGGAGGAGGAGGAGGAGGAGAGGAGAGGAGAGGGCACACCACCGACATTGTTCCCATCTCCAGTCGCACGCTGGCACGCCGATCGGCGCAGGCCACGCTGTAGTTCTGGACGCCCGAAATGGGTACCGAAAGAATGGGTACACTGCCCAACAGCAGTTCCTGTTCATTTTGAACAGGCCTCGCTGTCCACGCCGCCGCGGCCTGTGTCCATTCGAGACAGGAGGCCGCCTGCCCAACGGCGGCCGCTGTTGGTTTGGGAGAACATTTGTTGTTGGGCATCGTACCCATTTTTTCGGTACCCATGTCGGGCGTCGGGTCCAAAGTAGTGGCCCACCGCTCGCTGCCGATTGCCTGGACTTGGCTGTTCTTGCTCTCTCCCGCCCCCCTCCTTGGATTTTTCGAAGCAGCATCGCCCGAGTTCAGGGAACCGCCCTCCGTGATCGGCCGTGGCCGCATCGAGCACGTATGATCCCCTTCTCCTTTCCCACCCCCACCCTTTGCCCACGGCATGTGGACGTGCCTGCGGCATGTGGACGTGCCTGTGGAGACGCGGTGCGCCGCTCGTTTCCGCCACGCGCATTGGAAACAGAGGCGGGTAGAGGCGGGTGGGTGCGTGGCTGAAGTGAACATTTGCGGTGATGAATATGTTTGTTGCGTTGTTGATGTTGATGTTGCTGTTGATGTTGATGTGGTTGTTGATGTTGTTGTTGTTGTTGTTGCTGTTTGCTGTCGTAGTCGGCCCTCCCCGCGACCCACCTGCGACCCACCCCGCGGCCCATCCGCGACCACTCGCGACCCACCCGCGGCCCGCTTGCGACCCACCCGCGACTCGCCCGCGACCCACCCCGCGATTGAGACGTTGGCGCCTGCGGCAGGCTTCTCGAATCTCGCGGACTGCCGACGCCCCCACCGCCCCCTCACGCATGTCCGCATCTGCGGGGTGGTATCGCATGGTCGAAGAATATATGGCGCACACTTCGATGAGAAACGTGTTCCTCATCCCTCCCTCCACTTTTCGTTCAATTGCTTGCGCGTCGAGCTGGCCGCTGCGAACGCAGATGGGCCGCTCGCGCCGCGAGTGCGAGTCATCTCGCCTATCCCCCCCCCCCGCCCTCCCTCTCACGTTCGATCGGTGTCCGCCTTGAGGCGAGGATCGTCGTGGGGCTGCTGGGGCGCGAGCGAACGCGTGGCAGAGCCGCAAACTCGTGGAGAAAATGGCATTACGTTCCCCATCGAGCAGGGCGCGCGCTGCGTTGTGCGTGTCCGCGGTGGGGACGCAGACACGAGATCGATCAATGGCACGCCCATCCATCCCTCATCCTCCTCGATCCCCTTCCTCCTCCTCCTCGGGGCTTCGTTGGTCCAGGCCAAAGGAGCATGTTGCAACAGCGCTGCCCGCGTGCGTGTGGCTACACGCTCGGGGACCGTGCTGGGTTTGAGACCCAAACTTGCACGAGAAAATGCGCCCGCGGGCGCGTCGGGGTCGTCATAGATCATTCGGGCTCGTCTCCCTCCTCCTTCTCTCTCTCTCTCTCTCTCTCTCTCTCTCTCTATTTAGCGGTTTCTTGGCGCCAGGACCATCAACAAGTACGTTGTGTCCCAGCGCTGCAATGAGCTGGTTTCCAGCGTTTCCCGTTTGCACTACACGTGGGCGCATCACCGTGCCGCGTATTTGTGCCGAAATATGTTATACAGGCGCTTGCGCTGCCTCCAGGAGCCACTCGACCGACGACAATCATCTTCATCGATCCTCCTCCTCCTCCTCCTCCTCCCCCTCCTCCTCCTCCTCGATCCTGTGATCACTTGGCGCCCCAGACCCTCCGCGGTGTGAGAGTTTATCACGACGGGTGTTTTTTCCTAAATTTTCGGCCTCGGGGGGCCCTTCTCGGACCTCGGGTGGTTCAGACCTCTGGGGGTCGACGTCGCGAAAAAAAAGCACAACGTCGGGGATTTGGGTCGTCGCAATTTAGTCACGGGAGCGACGGCTGCCATGCGGGTCTGTGGCAAGGTATACTCCATGGACACCCGCAGACCGTACTGCGTTCGCGCACGCTTCAGTTGGAGATGAAATATGCGCTGGTGCTCCCCTCTCCCTACTCCCTCCTCCCTCCCCTCTCCGCCCTCCTCCGTTGCAATCTTGGGTCAAAATTCGCTGGTGGCTCAAGTTGTTATTTGGTAGCGGAGCTCGCCTGTCCATGGCGCAACAACGGCATGCGCTTCGACATTCTGGAACGCGCATTGCGCGCCAAAACACCCGACAGCGCCTTGCGCGCCCAAAAACCCGTCAGCGCCTTGCGCGCTTATGAACCCGACAGCGCCTTGCGCGCCTAAAAACCAAAAAACAAAACATCGCAAGTGTATTGTTTTTTTTTTCAATGCGTCTCGGGAAAAAACAATGCAAGAACCGCCGTTTTGTAAAAAAACAAAACCGAGGAATGTCAGGGATAGCGTCGGCTAGCGTCGATGCACGTCGATGTAGCTTCGATTAGCGGCGATTCAGCGTCGATCAGCGTCGATTCAGCGTCGACCAGCGTCCATTCCCAGGAGCCGGCAAGATGGCATGGGAGGCTCCGATGAGTTGCCGCCGAACGACCCGCCCCGCGAACCACCCGCGACACGCCCAGCGGCCCGCCCGTCGCCCGCCTCGGCGACCCCCCTCCGCGGCGCGCTCCCCCCGACCGACCCGCCCCTCCCCAGTGCCGCCTGCCGCCGCTCGCACCGCGTCCGGCCCGCCTCTCCTCGTGCCCGCCCGTGCGCCAGCGGCGCGCCCCAGTCGGTCCCCCCCGCGGCGATCCCCGGGCACGCTCGCCGCGCCCCTCACGACGGGGGGGTGCTTTGCTGCGCTCCTGCTCGTTAACTAACGATCGCCACGCTTGCGGAGCTGCGCCGTCCACGCCGCGTTTTTCCTGTGGCTCTGCCGTGCTCCTGCCCGCAGCGAGCACCGCCAGAGGCGGCGGGGAGCTTGAGAGGTCCACCTGCCAACAAAATGCCTTTGGCCGTTTGCGGCCTCCGGGGGCCCTCGCCGGGCCCTGCATCCCTCAGCGCAGCGTCACGCAAGTTTTTCCCGCGCCGCGTCGGCACCCCGGCAAAAATGTCAACGTTGATGCCGAAGCACGTGACCTGATTCTGTCCGTCGGCGTCCGCGTACCGCGCCGCGCGCGGGGTGGCGCCGGGGGGGGTTAGGAGAACTTTCATTAAAGGATTGCAGGGCCGTCGACAAGCAGCCTGGGATGACACACCGGCCCCGCGGAAGGAGTCGGGAGTTCCGGGGACCTCGTATTCGGCAGAATTCCTCCGCCACAAAAGGTACTTACATTGAGAAGCCCTCCAATGCAGTGTTCCTGGGCCTCCTGGGAGGGCGGCGGTGTATAGATGTCCATCGAGGGCCAGCGACTTTCTACACCGCCACCCTACAGGCAGAATTTGCCGGAGGGCGTCTGTGTGTATATATATATATATATATATATATATATATATATATCCATATCCATATCCATATCCATATATCCGCGGCGCAACTCAGGCGTAGATATGTCTGGATTCGCCCCATCGACGCGCCTGCGGCACACGTCCCGCGATGCCCGCGCGGCGCTCCAAGCGGCATTTCCGCGGCGCGCCCCCGGGGCCCGCCCGCAGATTGGGCCGCCGCGACTCCCCCCGGGGCCCGCCCGCTTTGCGGCGTGTCCTGTCCTGGCGTGTTGCGCAGGTGGCCCGAACACGCACGACGGAGAGCGGC
>CAUYUJ010003858.1:287162-304662 GCA_963575745.1 Prorocentrum cordatum | reverse complement strand
CCTCCATCTCTCTCCCCTCGGTGCCGTGCAATCCCTCCACCTCCTCCTCATCCTCCTTCCCTTTCTTACCGTTCCTTCCCCTCCGCCTCCTCCGCCTCTTCTCTGTGACGTTCCATCCTTCTCCTCCCTCCCCTCCTCCTCCTCCTGCCACTTCACCTTTTTCCGGGGAGCGGCCGACGGGAGTTTCATTGAAAAGCTTGTTTCGTCGAACCCCGATGTCTTGCCCGGTATGCCGTCATCGCCTGTGCCCCACGCCCCCGTACTGCTGCTCGTCTGTCCTCCCTCCTACCAAGCAGATGCTGGCGTATCCACTTTCAAAATCAAGCGCGTGCTCCCTGCCCGCACACACCCTCTCTTGCCCGCAGTATCCCCCGCTTCGCTTCTCTATTCCCCCATGCCTTTTTAGTTCCTGAGAGGAGGAGGAGGCGGCGGAGGAGGAGAAGGAGGAGAAGGAGAAGGAGGAGGAGCATGAGAAGGACGAGGAGGAGGAGGAGGAGGAGGAGGCGTAGGAGGAGGAGGCGAAGCAGGAGGAGGAGAGGGAGGAGGAGCAGGAGGCGTAGGAGGAGGCGTAGGAGGAGGAGGAGGAGGAGGAGGAGGAGGAGGCGTAAGAGGCGAAGGATGAGGCGTAGAGGAGGAGGAGGAGCATTAGAGGAGGAGGAGACGGATGATGATGATGATGATGATGATGATGATGATGATGATGATGATGATGATGATGATGATGATGATGATGATGATGATGATGATGATGATGATTGCTGATGATGATGATGATGATGATGATGATGATGATGATGATGATGCTGATGCTGATGCTGATGCTGATGCTGATGATGATGCTGATGATGATGATGATGATGATGATGATGATGATGATGATGATGATGCTGATGCTGATGCTGATGCTGATGCTGATGCTGATGCTGATGCTGATGCTGATGCTGATGCTGATGCTGATGCTGATGCTGATGATGATGATGATGATGACGATGATGATGATGATGAGGAGGAGGAGGAGGAGGAGGAGGAGGAGGAGGAGAAGGCGCAGTAGGAGGAGGAGGAGGAGAAGGAGGAGGCAGCGGAGGAGGAGGCGCAGTCAAAGGAGGAGGAGAAGGAGGAGACGAATGCGTAGGAGGAGGAGGAGGAGGATGAGGAGGAGGAGGAGGAGGAGAAGGCGTAAGAGGAGGAGGAGGAGGCGGAGGAGGAGGAGGAGGAGGACCAGAGTAAGCCCAAGATTTCTCAACGATGCTGCGGCACGCCCTCCCG
The DNA here is from genome assembly GCA_963575745.1 of Prorocentrum cordatum. Classification (NCBI taxonomy): domain Eukaryota; class Dinophyceae; order Prorocentrales; family Prorocentraceae; genus Prorocentrum; species Prorocentrum cordatum. The sequence continues at coordinate 303,396 of CAUYUJ010003858.1, read as the reverse complement.
TCCCAAGCCCCATGTTCTTTTATCACAGCAGGAGGCGCCCTCTCGGCCCGCCATCCGGGCGAGAACCCCGCTGCGACAGGGGCGGGCCCTGGATTCTCCCGGCGAGCAGCACGGAAGCCGAGAAGGTATGATCCTACAGGCCACCGAGGTGTCCAGCGACACGCCCGCTCCGAGAAGAGGGGCCGCCCCGCCTGTTCTAGCTGCTGCACCAGTTGACGCTTCTGGCCATGGAGCTCGAGGACGTTTCCAGCGAAAGCCCCATCCTGGGAGGGAGCCAACCCTGGTGAGCCCTCCTGCCTCCCCCTGCTCCGCCCGCGGAGGGAGGCTCGACCCGCTGCCCGCCTGGATCCACGCCAGCGACGGAAACTGGCTGCGCCGCACGAAGAAGAAGCCCGAGTTCTGGTTCGAGGAGGCTCGATCGGAGGAGGAGCAGGTGCCCATGCAGCTGCCCTCCCCTCGTTGTCTCTTCTTTGGGGGCCTCCTGGGCGGCCCCCGTCGCCACTGCTGGATTCGCCTCGAAGCGTTAGTCAGAACGCCCTCCAGGAAAAGCCTGGGGAATGGCGGTACGGTGGGTGGACGAAACGTGTCCACACGTGTCTCGCCAAGATCTTGAGTCACCAGGGCATGTCGGACCAAATTGCATAGCCCGTTCCTCCAAAATTCAAAGTTGACGGGGTTGGGCGGTAGGCCTCAAGGTCGGGGACAACATGTGCACATCATTTCAAGTTTGGCTTTGGAGGGAGGGGCGCGACGCAAGGGCACTGCGCAGTCGTGGCCGCTATCATGCTGCATCGCCTTGCCGCCGTGGGTGTGGGCAGGGCACTTCTTGTCCGGGCACCGTGTCGGCACCTTTTGGTTCTCCCGCCCGAGCTGAGGGGGGCGCGCCACGCCCGCGGCAAGGGCGCGGCGGCGCCGGCGGGCTGCGCGCGCGGCGGCCCCGACGTCCCCCTCCTGCCTGGGACTCCGTGGCAGCTTTGGGGCCCCGTGGGCCGTGGTGGGCCCTGCTGGGCCCGAACAGGTGCGATAATCCGAAACGAGTTCGAACAGCCCTGGGGAAGTCAATGTTGCTGGCCTCCTGGGGCCCTCTCGACAGGGCCCTCTGGCGGGCCTCTGGAGCCGTCTCGAGGCTCTCTTGAGGGCCTCTGGAGGCCCCCCTCCCTTCCAAGAGGGATCGGGCGGGCGAGGCCCTCGCGGCCCCTCCTCGGGCGGGTGGTGCTTCGATTCGGTTCGACGTCGATGGCCGCCGATTCCGATTCGATTCGATTTCGCATTCCGATGTGGGCTCCGGTTTCCCAATGAAGGCCTACTAGCGTGCCGATGTCTGCCGATTCGATGCCTCCCGACTCGGCTGCCGAGTTCCGCCGATCCGAGTCATGTCGATTGCCGATCCGACTCGTCGATTCGATTCTGGGCTCTCCTGGTGGCCTAAATTCAGGCGATCGCAAACACGGGTCAAGGGGGCGTGGATTGGCGACGGGTGCCGTTTCCATGGGAGATCGCGGATTTCCTCCATCGAGCGATGCGGCACGGGCCGCGTTTGGTGGGGAAGGCACCTCTCCGATCCGTGGATTTGGCGACCGCGCGCCACATCCATGGCTCGCGAATCCATGTTTGCGCGCCCCAGATAAAACGGGGGGGGGTGAAGACAAGAGCCCTCAATGGGGCACTTGGGGCCCCTCCGGGTCCCTGCTGGCGCCACAGGGAGCCCTACCGTGCCCCTTTGGGGCCCGTCTCTTCGCCCCCCCATTTTAGGCCCCCCCCCCCGAGAAAACCCGCCCGAGAGGGGCCGCGAGAACCTCGTGGCCCCCCTCCCTCCCAAGGGCGGCCGCGAGGAGCTCGCCGAAATCTCGCAGGCTGAGTTTCGGCGGCGAGCGAGGGGGGGGTTTAACGAGAAGGACAGCGCCTCCTCGGAAGGCAGCGGGGCTTCTCAGAGGCCCCCAGGCTCTCAGGGAAGTTTTCCCGTATCTTTCGGGGAAGGCTTCGAAAACTTCTCAGAAGACTGGGGGGACTTCCGAGCCTTCTAAGAAGGCCTTCTCCTTCTCACTTCGCCCCCTCGCTCGACGCCGAAGGTTTCCCAGCTGCGCAGGCCCTCCCAAGACGGGACTGGCTGGCTGGGGTTGGGCGAGAGCCTGCGGCTGCAGCCCAGGCGTCGGCCGGCCTCTCGGCTGACTAGAACACCCGACCCTCCTCTCTCCTTTTCTCTTCCCCCGCACGCTGTGCTGCGCAAATGCTTCAAGTGCCCCTCTCCCTCGAGTCGCCCCCTGTCCCTGAGATAGTAGCGTCGCATCTTGCTCGCAGCGGGCGGCTTCGCATCGGCTCGGGCCCAGGACCCTCACGGATCGAGCGGGCAGAACATTTGCGGCAGCAAGATGGTGCCCAGCGTTGCGGACGATTTGTGTGTGTGTGTGTGTTGCAATGTTGCATGTTTTTCGCAATGTTGGACCTTAGGGTTACCCGAGCTCCCCTCCCTCCCCAGACCCCGCGCTGCGACAGAAGCACGACGGAAGACACGGCGGAATGGCTTCGGCAATCTTCAGCTTCCGGGTGCCCCTATCGAGCCCCAGGAGAGGTCCCGGGGCAGGGCTTCAGACCGCCCGGAACCAGACCTCCCTGGAGGGTCGCAGAACTCGTGACCAGTCCCGCGGAAGGGGTCCAGACCTCAAGGGATGCACGCCGTGACGAGAGGTCACGGCGCTGGATTTCTGGCCTCGTGCCACCTCGCATCCCCTCGGCCTGCCCTTCCGCTGGCCCCCCCTTCCCCTCCACCAGGTCTTCCCAAAGGGAGGTCGGGAGCCGACGGGGTCGGAGGGTCGTGCCGTATCGCCCATGCGTCGGCGGTGCGGTGCGATCGGGAGCCCGACGTCGCCGGTGCATCGGTGATGCATCGTCGGTGTGGTGCGATTTTCCGACCCCATTTGCTCTGGCTCAGTTTGGGAGGCCTCGGCCATCGCCCTGAGAGTTGTTCATGGATGGGCGCGTACGTCTTTTGTGGGCCCGCCAGATTTCATTGGCATGGTGGGGACGGGTCTTGGTCCTCAGAGGAGTTAGGGACGATTTGCACTTTTGCATCCCGATTCGCTGCCCCGCGTGCAAAGACGACCAACACGACGACGACGACGATGACGCTGACAACGACGACGACGACGACGACGACGACGACGACGACGACGACGAACACGACGAAAACGACGACGGACACGATCATCACGACGCTTACGACGACGACGACGATCACGACGACGAACATGATGACGACGCTGAAGAACACGGCGACGAACACGACGGCGAACACGACGACGACGACGACGAACACGACGAAGAAGACGACGGCGACGATAACGCGGACGACAACTACAACGATGACGGCGACGACGATGCCGCTGGCATTGACGTCAACGACGACGGCGACGAACACTGCCTCACCATTTAGTAAGTGTTGCATTTAATGTCCTGCCACCCCGCTTTAATGTCACGTCCGGGATTTTCGCCGTCGTTTTCTTTTGTTCGTTCGCGTTTCTTTCCCCCCAGCATTTCGCATCAACGGGAGAGGTTTCCATGTCATGTCCCGCCCGCCCGCCCGCTTTCACGTCTCTCCCGTTGTCGTCGTTGACGTCGTCGCTTTTCTTTGGTTTCCTCCTTTCGTCAATTATGCGAATTTTCCACAAGCCTCGCCCGGTCAACGAGCAAAGCTTTCATTGAATGTCCCGGTCTCCCGCCCGCGTAGGCCGCCCGCCCGACCGACTCGCCAACCGTAAAGCGCCGCCCGCCCGCCCACTTGAATGTCCCGCACGCTCAGCAAACCCGCCCGCTTTGATGTCCCGCCCGTCCGACCCGCCCGACTTTCGGAGGAGGGGGCGCCTGAGGGTGAACGTTCGCAGGAGAGGGGAGGGGGTGGAGGTGGGGGTACAAATTGCAGAGGAGGAGGGGATTCTCGAGGGGAGGGGTTCTGTCTCCGAGAGGGGGAAATTTTGGTTTGCGCAGCTGAAGTGTGGAACAGTTTGTGTCCTGAAGGGGCTAGCACAGCCCCCGTGAAAGGCATGTTCAAGTAACACGACTCCGGGGCTTTGTAGAGCTTGAGTTCTTGAGAAAGAGCAGCAGGAGGAAGATCTATGTTTTGTGATTTGTTCTAGCCTCCTTCTGCAGGCTTCATGGTTTCTCCGGGGGCCTCGGAGAGCCTCTTGGGGCAGCCAGGGTTCCTTCCAGAGGTCCGTGGACCCCCACGGGTCTCGACACGTTCCCCGGGACTGGCTGTTCATCCCGAGAGTTTCCTTGACGGTCCCGAGGCCCAGTTGAGGCCCTCAGGGGCCGCAAATAACGAAAGACTTTTCGTCGTGATTTTGTTCACGACGTCGGGGGCACTGGGGAGGAGGGCGGGAAGCAGACCATCTCAGAACAATCTTGCGTTCTCGTGACCCTGGAGAGGGTCATGACTGCGGCCAGCAGCTGGAACTCAACGAGAACCTCACATGTTAGCATGGATGCCCCGATTGGCCTCCTGTGGGCCCCAGGCGGGAACTGTTCCGCCAAAATTCCAAGCCTCCGTAATAGGGTCCGACTAGATACTAGATGGAGGTCGGAGGATCGCGCTGCATCGCCGATGCATCCGCGATGCGACTCGGTGTGGAGCCCGATTTTTCAGCACGCTGGCGGTGCCGATACATTGCCGACGTCGCCGATGCATCGGCCTTGCATCGGCGATATAGAGCGATGCTCCGACCCCATCAATTCAGATCCAATTCGGGAGGCCGTGCAGAATGCCAGCGGAGGTGTACCGTCACCGAGGTCCAGGAGAGGGGGGAGTTCGAGGGAACCTGGACCACCCGAGCCGTGCACGAGACTTGCATGGCATTTAATGTTGATCTTCGAGCCGAATTCGAGCGCCACCTGGGCAGTCTCGATGGAACGGAAGAGGGGGCGGGGACGGGCGCAGGCCTGGTCAGGCCACAGGGGCTGGCCCGCAGACGAGCGAGGCTGAACATGAGCGCTGTGGCCCGAGCGGGCGCGCGCGCAACGGGGAGCAGACGGTCATGCCTCCGAGAGGGGGGGGGGCGAGAGGGGAGGAGTCGGAGGTTGGCAGACCTCCTACCCTGACACGTCGATTAGCGAATTGGCCGTTTTCGGTTCGCGAGGGGGCGTCTCGGCCGTCAGTTTTGCGGGTCCAGGTCCGTCGGTTTCGGCCATAGGCCGTTTTCATTAGAGGGTGGTTTACTAAAGGGAGGTCTGTCCACCGCCGAAGGGTGGCGGGGGCGGTCCTCACGCGTGAATGCGGTACTCGACGATTGCGTCTTCGCTACTTGGGTGTACATTGTCGTACCAGCGAGATGCAGTATGCAAGACATCACGGGCAGATCCTGGAAGGCGGTCCTGCCACATCGTCAGAGGGCGTCCGCGCGCCCTCGCAGCCCCATGCGTGCAGCGCGGGCTCCACAATAGGACTTTCTGGGCCCAGTCATTGTCCGACGATGCTGACCGGCACACAACCCGAAACAAGCGGCGACAGAATGTCGCATTCCATGTTTCAGAGAGGGGGGGAGGGGGGGGGGGGAAAACGTAATATGCGGAGGGGGGGATGCGCTCGCGCCGTATCTGGCAGGTCAGTGGAGGGAACTGGTGGAGGAGATGGGGTGAAGTCGGGTACGTCTCTCTACGGGAGGAAAATTCAACAATAATGTGACAATACATAATATTGGGGCGTTTCTTTACTATTTTTGATATGTGTTTTGATTATTTGTCGTATTTTCTTTTTTTCGTCTAAAACCATCCTGTAGGGGAACACGCTCGACTTAAAGATGGGGGGAGAAAGGGCAGGGCGTGTGGGCGAGCGAAGAGGGAGGGAGAGGGAGGGAGAGGAGGGGGGTGGGCCAGCAGAGGGAGAGAGGGCGAGGGGAGGGGGAGGGGGAGGGAGGGCGAGCGGGGGGGGCGGGCGGAGGGGAGGGGGATCCTTAGGGGGGGTCGGATGGGAGAGAGGGTAGTGGAAGAGAGGAGGGGAAGGGGGGGGGGAGGGGAACGGCGGAGGGAGAGGTCACAGCAGGGGAGAGATTAGATTGCGAAGTCGACCTGCTTCCAGAACGCTCGCATGTGCCGATGCCAAGTACCGGATTCACGTTAAAGCCAAAGACGTGAATGGACACAGTGGGTGCCGTGATCTTTATAGACATATTCGGGGTGGATGCGAACATTAGTGCCGTTGCGTTCGGCGCAGTACAAGGTCGGAGAACGAGTAGATCCGTCCACGGTATGTTCTTGTTCTAGAGCCCGGTCCCACATGGTGTTCCAACGGAGAGGGAAGGTGCGTGTGTGTGAGTGTGTGTGTGTGTGTGTCCGCGCGCGTTTCTTGTTTCTTCGGGCGCACTTTCTCCGCCTCGTCGCTGCGCGGGAGACAGCGATTGCCAACACATGGTCGTGTGTGTGAGTGTATGCTCGTATGTGTGTGAATGTGTAAATGTGTGAATGCGAATGTGTGTGTGTGTGTGTGTCCGTGTGTCGGTGTGTCCGTGTGTCCGTGTGTGTGTGTGTGTGGTGTGTGTGGTGTGTGTGTGTGTGTTTGTGCGTGTTGTGTGTGTGGTGTGTGTGATGTATGTGTGGTGTGTGTGTGTGTGTTGTCGTGTGTGTGCGGGGGGGTACAGGGGGGCCGCGCGCTGGGGTGGCAGAGGCGAAGCTGGACGCCTGCATCGACGGCATCAAATCCAGGCTCAAGGCCTGACGGGCGCTGGCGAGAAGAGCGCGCTGCGGACGGAGAGAAAAAAGGGCAGCGGCTCTGTCATGCCGCGGTAGGTTCGCCCCGCGTTGACGGGGCGGCGACCCCGGTCGCGGGCGTTCCAGGTTGATCGCCACCAGGGGCCCAGAATCGGCCGATATCGAACGATCTTGCGCCATCGGAGGGCCGTGTTTCGTTTTATGTTGGACGATGCACGCGGTGCCAGAGACCAACGCTAACGTCATCACGGCGTGAACCTGCCATACCTCACGATTGCGAAGGCCACCAAGGCGCCTCCCCCTCTCTTGGGTTGGACCCGTCGTCTCTTCAGCAGGTTCCCGCGGGCTGCCCCAGCTAGCAGCCGCGCTGCAGCAGATGCCCTGAGTTGTATGCGACATGCCGGCTCGGCGTTGGCGTAAAGCATTGCCAGCAGGTGGGCCTGCGTTTCTTCCTGAGTTGTTGTTTTATCGCAGATGCAGTTTTGATGTCGCGTTGGGAAGTGTTCCCGACCTGCACGCCGATCACGACGTCTGCGATACCCTGCGCGCCCACACCGAGAATGCACGCGACCGCTTCGCAGGCCAACCGTTGCGCCCGCGAACTCCGGTTCTTCCATGGACCGTCCCGCCCGCACACGCATATATATATATATATATATATATATATACATATATATATAGATGCATATATATATATAGAGAGAGAGAGTACATACATATATAGAGAGAGGAGAGAGAGAGAGAGAGAGAGAGAGAGAGATGTGTGTGTGTGTTTGTGTTGCCTCGCCGGAGGGCCGCTTCGCCAGCGGACCACTTCGCCGGGGCAGGTTCGCTTGCGGGGGCTGCTGAAGGTACCTCCTCCTCCTCCTCCACTTCTTCCTCCTCCTCCTCTTTTTCCTCCTCCTCCTCCTCCTCCTCCTCCTCCTCCTCCTCCTCCTCCTCCTCCTCCTCCTCCTCCTCCTCCTCCCCCTGGCCCAAGGTGCCCCCAGTCCTATGCTCACTTTCGGAGCCCCTGGGGCCCCCTGGAGGCCGTGGGGGCCTCCCTGGAAATCTTGGGGGCACCTTGGGCCGGGGGCACCTCCAGCAACACGCGACGCTGGCGGACCGCTCCGTACCGCTTCAAGGCGGGCCGCGTCGCTGGTTTGCCTTCTGCTGTTCCCAGCTTACTTATAAGGACCACATCCCAGAAATGATTTTCGAGCACCCAGAAAAGTGTCGGGACAGTGTCGCAACAGTGTCGGACGCGCGTCTCCCAGGGCCCGACACACGTGAAAACCCTTGAGTTTCGGCATTTGTTCTTGTGCTCGAAGGTTTTTCTGGTGATCGTTACCAGCCTGGAACATATCCCTATCCCTATGCTGGGCACCTCCTCATCACGGTGCCAATATTAGGGATTCCCTTATTTTTGAAGGCGAATCCCCAAGATTGTCATCGCCTTTTGGCGTGTCAATCTTATGGATAGGGATACGTTCGAGGCTGGTAAGATCAGGGCTAGCCTAGGCTGGAACAGCGTGAGGCTTGCCGCTTCTCGGGTCGGACGGGCGGGACCTCTGAGCGGGCGCGGCAGGGCTGCAAGCGGGCGAGCGGGCAGGAACTGAACGGGCGGGCTGGGCGGGCGGACCAGCGGGCGTGTCGGGCGGGTGGCCCCCCACGAACGAGACGGGCGGGCGGGACCCGACGGGAGGGCCCGCATCTCTATACAATAGATATGTATGCATATAGATGTTTAGCCCATACAAGTCTACACAGATGTGTACATATGTCTTCGCAGAACCAGTACATATATACATATATACGTACATACATCTATACATATACCTACATGCATACATCCATCCATCCATACATACATACATACATACATACACATATGCATGCATACATGCATACATACAACCAATCATACATACATGCATACATGCATGCATACACACATGCATGCATACATACATACACACATGCACACACATGCGTATATACATGCCTGCATGCATACATGCATGCATCCATACATACACACATACACACACGGGCACACATACATACATGTTACACCCATACATGCATACATACATATAGTCATACAATAATGCCTACAGGCATACATGCGTACGTGCATGCATACATGCACACATACATGCATGCATCCATACATGCAAACATACAGCCACACATCCATACATACAAACACATCTGCACGCATACCTATATACATATATGCATATATGCGTATATACATACACACATACTTACGTACAGACATGCTCACACGGACACACATGTTACAATTCTATATGTGTACGTATGCATACATGCATGTATATATACATGCATACATCCATGCATGCATGACTAAACATACATACATACATGCATACATGCATGCATGCATGCATGCATGCATACATACATACATACATACATGCACACATACATACATACATACATACATACATACACACAGACAGACAGACAGACAGACAGACAGACAGACAGACAGACAGACATACAGACAGACATACATACATACATACACACGTACGTACGTACGTACGTACGTACGTACATATATACATACACATATACATACATACATAGATACATACATACATACATACATGCAGGCAGGCAGGCAGGCAGGCATGCATGCATGCATGCATACACACAGACACACATGCACACATGCATGCATGCCTGTATACACGTATACAAGCAATAATGCATACATGCTAGTTATAGCAGGCGGGCGGGCTGCTTCCTGGCGGGGTTCCCAGACCCCCGACGTCGCCAGTCTTGCGCAGCGGGGGCCCCCTGGTGGTCTCGGCCCGATCCCCCGGACGGGCTGTCCATCCCGATCCGTGTCTCGACGATCTGGCGCTCAGCGAGGGACCCTGGATCGTCGGAAGCCTCGAGACGCGGGTCAATGCAAGCGGGGGTCAGCCAGAGCCAGGGTCGGGAGCCACGCCGGGCCGATTCCTCCTTCCCCGCCCTCCGCTGGCCAAGGTCTGGTTCGGGTGCTACCCAGCGGCCGGCCGGGCTTCGCGACAGGGCCTTGGCCGACCCAGGTTTGTGCTGACCCGGGTTCGATGCGTGCCCGATTGGAGGCCGAAAATTGCGAACAGCAGGCGCCACAACCGCAGCGCGCTGGCCGAGACCGCCCCGACCGACCAGAAACCAGCCGACACCGCCCCACCTGCGGCCCGCTGGGTCGCAGGTGGGTCGCCGACGGGGTGATGTGGTAGGTGACCCGGCAGGTGGGACCCAGGTGGTCGTAGGTGGTCAAGTGCTTGCACCGGCGAAGAACAGACGCCATAACCATAAAATTTGTGGCGCTCCGCGCGGATTCCTCGGGTGCGCGCTGGGGCCCCCCCCCCGCGGCGCCTCCAGCGCCGCCCCTGGCGCGCTCCGCGCGCCAGGGAGGGGGGCCAGCGCAGGTCCAAGAAATCCGCGCGGAGCGCCAAACGTTTATGTGTATGCTGTTTTTTCTTCTTCTGTCAAACCCTCAACATCGCTGGGTCGTAGGTGGGGTGGTGTCGCCTGTCTTCTGGCCAACCCGAGGTGGAGGACGCAACGGGAGCGTCCAGCACGGACGCACGCCCCGCTCCGGTTCGCGCCTCCTCCTCCTCCTCCTCCTCCTCCTCCTCGTGCTCGTCCTTCTCCTCCTCCTCCTCCTCCTCCTCCTCCTCCTCCTCCTCCTCCTCCTCCTCCTCCTCCCGCGCGCCGCGAGGTGGGCGCGATCAGCGGCAGCCTCGAGACGCAGAGGAGCGCTCCTGGAGGGCAGACTCAGTCATTCAGCAGAATACAACTTCCTTCTCCTCCTCCTCCTGCTTCCCCTCATTCTCCTCCTCCTCCTCCTCCTTCCTCCCTCCTCCTCCTCCTCCTCCTCCTCCTCCTTCTCCTTCTCCTTCTCCTCCCTGCACCCTCCTCGTTCCCCCCCGAAGTGAGTTAGTGGCCCAACTTTGGTACTCGGTGTTCAGCGATGTCCCTCAACATGTGGGTGGTTTCGTCTGAGACGTCTGCGAAAGAAAGACCCTCCTATCCCTAGTGTGTTCGGCCCTGCTACACTAGGTCCTCCCCTGCAGCATTAGGGGGACCACGACTCGGGGAGGGACTTTCGATCCATACCCGTTTCTGCTGCCCCCACTCTGGCTGTCGGGGCGGCTTTGGATACAAACTCGGCCTCTGGAGGTTGGCTGTTTTTTGTTCTCCATGCCCCCGCCCCGCCCCCTCCTGGAGTTTTGGCATGAGCAGGGTCCTGAATACGATGTCGATCGCCTAATGGCCAAGCTGTCGCGAGATCTTGTCGATGCCGATCTTGGTCACGGTCCATGTCGGTCGGCCGCCGCCGACTTGCGGGGAGGATCCATGAATTGTCGTTGGCCAGGATCGGTACGACGTTTCCGCGTTCAGTCTTGGTCATAGTTCCCGTTATCTTCCCCTCCACATCCCCGCTTCCCTCATTGTTTTCTCCTCTGTTGTCTCTGTGTGTGTGTCTGTGTGTCTGTGTGTTTGTGTTGTTTGTTTTGTGCGTTGCCTGCGCTGTGTGTGTGTTGTGTCTTGTGTGCGGCTTTGTGTCGTGTGTGGAATGTGTGAGTGTGTGCGTGTGTTCGTGTATGCGTGTGTGCGCGTGTGCTTGTGTGCGTGTATTCGCGTGCGTGCGTGCGTGCGTGCGTGCGTGCGTGTGCGTGCGTGCATGCGTGCGTGCGTGCGTGCGTGCGTGCGTGCGTGCGTGTGTGTGTGTGTGTGTGTGTGTGGGTGTGTGTGTGTGTGTGCGTGTTCGTGTGTGCGTGTGTGCGTGTGTGCGTGTGTGTGTGTGTGTGTGTTTGTGTGTTTGTGTGCGGCGGGGGCGCTGTCTGGAGAGGTGGTTGGGTCTCCGTTTATGGGCGGCGCCAACTATACACACCGATCCTGGCCGGGGCCATCCTTGGCCGAGGATCCGTGCATGTGCCCACCCGCCGTGGCGGGAAATGTTCTTGCACTGGCCTGGATGGGTGTATGTGTGTAGTTGACGTCCTCCGGCGTTTCCTTCTCCCTCGTCATCCCTTCGCTCGGCGGCCCGCCGCTCCCCCAAAGTGGCCACTGATCGCGACGGCAGACAGGAACAAGTGATGACCATTCCCCCTCCCCAAAAGAATCGAAGTTGGCACGTTTGGTGAAGACAACGGCGGACTACGTCGCAAGACACGTCGCCAATAGTGGCCACGGAAGGAGAGCAAAAGGAGGGATGGACGTCGCAGAGTGCTTCCGCAATGTTTATAACTGCAGCCTGTTCTGACCGTCTTCCCGAAGTGGGGGAGGCAGACAGACTGGCCCGAGATGACCACGGAGGGCCCTGACAGCCAGTGCGGGAAGATATACCCTGCGTAGGGATGCATTCTCGTTGGAACCTCCACATGTCTACGGGGGGAGAGCTATGCTCTCGAGATGACCATCGGGGACCCTAATTATCCTCCATGGGGGCACCGATCGGCCCTCGAGAGGTCCCGCCTTGTCTTCTCTTGTTTCTCTCTGGGAGGGGGGCAGGTGTTCCCTCGAGATGACCTCCAAGGGCCCACCTCGCCTTCCAAGAGGGCCCCAAGGTCAGGGAAACGCAACTATGCAGCAAGGCCCGTGGATTCGCGACGGGCCCCGTCTCAATAGAACATGGGCTCGCCCCGTCGCCAAGACAGGCGGCATTGGCTCCATGAATCCGGCGCCCACGCGTCAGATCCACGGATTCTTAAACCATGTCAGCGTGCGCCCAGCACGAGGTTCCTGAGAGGTGTTTCCTTGTCTTCTCTCGTCCCCATCATCCATCATCCCGTCGTGCTATCATATAATGCTCCCTTCGTCAAGAAGTGAACGGACAATTCCGAGAACGGAGAGCTACTCTTCTCCATTACCTTTGTTCTTGAAACACATGTCCTTTCTGCATCCTCTCTCCTCTCTTTCTTCTTTCCTCCACCCCCGTTCCCCCTCCTTCTCTCTCTTTCTCTCGCTCTCTCCCTCTCTCTGTTATTCCGTCTTGCCCTGCCCCCACCCTTCGCATGTTATTTAGGTTCGCCACCTCTTTTTCTTCTGCATTCATTTCCGCTATCCGCTTTGCTTATTCCATCTATCCTCCACTATCTGATTTCGCGGCTGCGAGTACCTCGTTTCTCAAATTGCCGCCCCTCCAGAGATTTTAATGGGAATTGGCTGAAAGGCATCCTCTCAAGAGAGACCGTCGCGGCTCGGAAACCAACATGAGGTGTGGTGTTTGCATCGTTGACGGCTTATTGTTGAGTCTCACAAGGCCTGCCCAATCATTGCCCATTGTCGGGTTTTTTGTCTCTGCCAAATTCCAAGCTAAGGCGCGTATCTCCCCAGATGGTGGGACCTCAGACCTTGCGTGGGGGTGCAGTGAGGTATGCATTATGTAGGTGTCATGTATTATCCCCTCCCCCCGCATGCTTGAAGCAGATTATTTGACTTATCGATTTCCCAAGTTCGATACAAAACAATGTGCGGGATCAGATCGTTTTGAATGATCCCTACTCGTTACCTTCCTTATTCATCATCATACCTGTGCCCTCCTCCTCCTCCCTCCCATCCTCCTCCGATCCTCTCTCCTCATTATTTCTGCCCTTCTCCCTCGTCTCTCCCTTTCCCATCCCTCACTATCCCCCCATCCTCCTCCATCGTCCTGGTCCATCCGTGTTCCTCTCTCTCTTCATACGCCTTCCTCCTCCCCCCGTCTCCCGACCTTAAACTTCCTTCGCTTCCCTCTCCCTCCTCCTGCCTTCCGCTTCCTTCTTCCCTCCCCTCTTTTCCCCTTTCTCGTTATTATTTCGTCCTCGACCTCTCCCCCCTCCTCCCTTACCGCCCTCCCATTCCTCCTCCCTATCCTTATCCTTCACGTGATCCTTCATATCTTTTCTTCTCATCGTCTTTCCGCTCCATCGTCCTTCCTCATCCTCCGCCCTCCTCAGTCATCTCTACGTCCCACCCGATCCTCCGTGTGTACTCGCACACTCCCTCCTCTTCCTCCCCTCTCATATCTCGTCTCTCCTCCTCCGTCCTCCCTCCCCCCTTCTCCGTCTCATCCTTTCTCTTCCTCCGCCTCGCCCCCCTCCTCCCGCGAGGATTTTGGGCGACCTCCTTGACAACACGTGCGACCTCCCCTCTCCCTGGCTTGCGCGCTTGATCTGGGCGGCAGGAGTCAGCAGGCAGCAGGGAGGGAAGCGGGAGAAGGAAGGACCAAACCATGTGCATAGAGGATGGGACACAGCCACAGAGGTTCATAGCCGACCGTCGAGTGGGACATGTTCGCATCCATGGTGCATGGCGAAACATGCCAGTTGAGGCGATCGCGTTCGCGGAAGCCGTGGGCTTCCTCTGGGGGCTCGTGATTGCTTCCTTGTGAACACTGCCATCGCTACCAATCTGGTGCACATGCGCTTGTGATCATTCTGCAGCGAAATGCTGGAGGAGGCAGTAGAGAGCCAGCGACGGAGAAGGAGCCAGATGACGAGGAGGAGGAAGTGGAGGAGAAAAGGGAGCAGGGAGTAGGATGAAGGGGGGGTCGAAGAGAAGGAGAGACGAGGAACACCAGGTTCGTCGCCGTCCGCTGGCGCTTCGGCCCAGGCTCACGTGCGACGCAAACGCCCGCGCGCGAGCGGAGCTATTCCCTGATAGGCCTACACAGTCGGGTATGTTTGCTCAGCGTGCCGCGCATCTGCCCCCCCCCCCGTCGCTGCGGACCCCCCCACACACACGCTGCCCCTCGGCATCGCTCGGACGTGTGCATTTTTGCTCCAGCGAGGACCATGGAGGAGCATCCCTGATCATTTGGCGAAAAAACCACGCACGAAACCCAAAAATGCACAGATAATGGACGTCCGAGCGATGGCGAGGCCCGGCCTCCCGCTCCGTGGAGGCAGAGCGACCCGCTGCCCGCCTGCCAGGCCTCGCGCGGCGCAGGGGGCCGGGCGCCGCGGCACGCATGAGCAGAGAGTTCCCGACCGTGCACGCCGATCCGGGGCCCCAAGGGTCAAGCAGTGGCGAGGCGTCCCGGCCTGCCTGTGGGCCCATCAGCGTCAGAGAGAGTGTCCTGAGAACTTTTTGTGGTTTGCGCGGGATGTTCGTGGAGCATTGCTGGCGGACTCTGTCTTGTTGCAACCCATCGGGCTTACGCTCCAAGAACATCGTTCTCCTGTGGGCCCATCAGAGTCAAAGAGTGTCCTAAGAACCTTTTGTGGTTTGCGCGGGATGTCCGCAGAGCATTTCTGGCTGGCTCTGTCTTGTTGTGATGCATCGGGCTTGTGTTCTAAGAACATCGTTCTGCTTCTTGGGGCACTAGTTCTGAGCTCTGAGAACATTGTTCTGCTTCTTGGGACATTTCTTACCTGCCTGGAACAGATTCCTATCCCTCTATCCCTATGCTGGGCATCTCCTCATCACGATGCCGATCTTAGGGGTTCCCTTATTTTTTGAGGGCGACTCCCTAAGATTGTGATCGCCTTTTGGCGTGTCGATCTTAGGGATAGGGATAAGTTCGAGGCTGTTTTTTTTTAGTTCTGAGAACCTGTCGTGGTAGGCCTGCAGGAATGCCGGGACGGTCGGCCCCTGCCCAAAAGGGGGGGGGGCGGAAAAGAGGGGGGTGATGACTAGGGGGGGGGGTATCATGGCGTGGGCCATAATATTTCCCCAGATTTCTTGGCGCCTCTTCTTCTTTCATCACGTCCCTGGCCCCCCCCGCTGGGCCGCGCACGTGCCGCCGGTCATGATTTGCATCCCCCCCTCTTGGACACCCCCCTCTTGGCCGCTCCCTGCCCAAAAGGGGGGAAGGGGGGGGCTGCCGGCCGTTCCGGGACCATGCGCCGCGGTGGCCGCCTCCCGCTCGCGCCGCTGGTGTCGCTGCTCTGCCTCCCGGCGGCGCCCGCGGAGCGCGAGTTCGCGGAGGAGCGCGCGAGGGGGGCACGATGGGGGTCGAGGCCCGAGGACCGAGGCTCGAGGGTTACCAGCCTCGAACGTGTCCCTATCCCTAAGATCGACACGCCAAAAGGCGATCACAGTCTCAGGGATTCGCCCTCAAAAAATAAGGGAATCCCTCAGGTCGGCATCGTGATGAGGAGGTGCCCAGCATAGGGATAGGGACATGTTCCAGGCTGGTCAGAGGGTCGAGCACTGAGCCTCTGAGGGCAGAGAGGGAGAGGAGGGAGGGGGTGCGCCTTCGGGGGCACCTTCATAGGCACACGGCGTTCTTCGGGAGGCCTTGTGGCAGCCTCTCGGCGCCTCGTGGATGCGTCGTGGCTGTGTCGGGGGTCTGGGGTGTTTGTTGTCGTCGGCGGTTTGCAGTGGTTCTCGGATGTGTCCTGCGGTTTCGGCGGTTCGGAGGTGTCCCGGGGTGCGCGTAGAAGCCGAGAGAAGGGAAGAGGTGGGTGGTAGTTTCCTCTCTCGGGATCAAGATCTCCGACGTCCTAAAAGAAATGACAGGTGCTTCTCGTCATTCTCAGCCTCCAGGGGTCGTATTCGGGCTCTGGGGCCGTTGAACAAATACTCAGGGTGGTACTGTGTT
>CAUYUJ010003858.1:277781-287062 GCA_963575745.1 Prorocentrum cordatum | reverse complement strand
GAGGAGGAGGAGGAGGAGGAGGAGGAGGAGGAGGAGGAGGAGGAGGAGGAGGAGGAGGAGGAGGAGGCTCTCCTCCGCCAGGGGGGCGGCCGAGCAGGGGAGCACTCTCGCGGTCCTCCCCGCCGCCCGGCCCAATGAGGAGCTGCGCGTGTCCTTGCTGCAGCGCCCCGTGGCGGCCGAGCAGTTGCTGGAGCACGGCGAGGACGGCAAGATCCCCGAGATGCACTGGCCAGCGGGGCTCGGGCAGGGCTCATTGCGATCCTCCGTCTCGGCCCGATTCGATTTCGGGGGCGGCAATGAGGGGGGTGATGATTAGGGGGGTGTGGATATCGTGGCTGGGGCCATGGTATCTCCCCAGATGTCATGGCGCCTCTTCTTATTTCATGACGTCCCCAGCCCCTTCCTGGGCCGCGCACGTGCCGCCGGCCATGATTTGCGCCCCCCCCTCTAGGACACCCCCCTCTTGGCCGCCCCCGAGATTTTCGAGCGCTTCCGATTCCGATTCGGTTCGGCTTCGGATGCCGATGTGGGCTCCGGTTCCTGGATGGAGATCCACTGGCTTGCCGATTTTCGCCGATTCGACTTCTCCCAACTTGGCTGCCGATTTTCCGCCGATGCGATTCATTTCGATCGCCGATCCGACTTGTCGATTCGATTCTGGGCTCTCCCGGGTTCGGGGACCTTGAGACGGGGGTCAATGCAAACGGGGTCCAGTCACAGCGCCGGATGTTGCAGGATCCTGCAGCGCCAGGGGCGTTTTGACCCGGGCTTGGGCGCAGGATCCTGCAGGATCCTGGAATGCCTGACTGACCTGGGTCTGGATTGACCCGGGTCAGCGGATCCCTGAGTGGGTCGTTGTTGGCAAGGCTTCGGGTTGCGAACAGACAGGCCCCCCAGGTGGCCCCAGCTGGTCTCAACAGGCCCCCCCGAGGAGCCCAGGGCGGTCTCAAACGGCGAGGGCGACCAGATCCCCGAGATGGAGTGGCCAGCGAGGCCTGTTGTTGGCTCAAGGCTTCGGGTTGCGAACAGACAGGCCCCACAGGTAGTCCCAGCTGGCCTCAGCAGGCAGCCCAGCGGCGGCCCTCTGGCGCCGCCTGCGGCGGCGACCTGGAGGGTTGGGGCGTTGAGGCCGCCCTGGAGTACTCGCGGGCCTGTTGAGGTCAGCTGGGACTGCCTCGGGGAGCTGTCTGCGCGCAATCCGAAGCCTTACTCGAAAACCGATTTCTGACCACATCCACCTGGATCCTCGATTCTATGATAGGCCCTCGGGGGTGGAAGTGGGTAGTTTGTCCTTCCCCTGGGACGGGGAAATTGCCCACCTCCACCTCTGGAAACCGCTTTTCGCAAGGCACCTCGGGAAGTGGGTGTGGTCAGAAATCGGTCTCCTACTTACCATTCCTTGCCGTCGCCGGTCTCGGGGGCGCCGCCGCCGTGGCCATCGCCGCCGTGGCCGTCGCCGGCCCGAGCGGGTGCACGCACCCGGCGCGAGGGCAGCCGACGCCGCGAGGGGGAAGCCGCCCCTGCGGAGCTTCGCCCGGCGACCGCACCGGCGCCCTCGGCGTCGCCGACGACCGTCCCTCAGACCCTGGCGTCAAGTCGAGCATGTCCCTCTACAGGAGGAACGTTCAAAAATAGGCAAACAACAATCAGGGGAGGATGCTTTTTGATTGTTGCTGGTTCAAGTTTGAGCATCTGTTCACTGTTCCCACTGTTCTTCCAAACTCCGCCTGTAGGAGGACATGCCCGGCCCAGCCCTGGCGTCGCACCAACAGCGAGAGCGACGTGACGGCTCTCCTTGCGCCATCCTCGGCACGGGGAAGCCATGTTTGGCGCACGGGCCCCCGCAGCGCGGCCCAGGATGAGCCACCGGCAGGGGGCCCGAGAGCCCCGGGGCCTACGTAGGACACGAACAGATCGCGTCGGGGCAGAGGACTAATCGTGGTGCGTGGCCATCGGTCAGAGGAGGAAAGGGTACCCATACCGCTACCCTTCCCTCGTTTTCGCCTCCTGGGGGCCTCCTGGGAGGCCCTCGTTGCCACCGCTGGATTCGCCTCGAAGTTCTCTTCGGAACGCACACCAGGGTTCTGATCTTCTGGTTCCCCCCATCGGTCCTCTCTGGGCTCGCTTCCCGCACGCCACGGCCGTCCCCTCGACGGGTGAGTAGCGAGGAGCCTCTTTTCCGTCGGGCGCGCCCCCCGGCCCCCCCCCTGAAAGACTCCCGACGTCCAGACCACAGACCTACAGTGGAAACTCATGCCAAGAAACACCCGGCTTTCCTCCAGGGTGCCCTTGGTTTCTTGGGTTTCGATGGTTCTGCCATGGAAAACGTGACGTCCCCACACCAAAGATCAGTGGAATGGACGTCCTGGGCTTCCAGGGTTGGGTTTCTTGTGGAAGGTTTCTTGCGGCCGAGCTCCTGCTGTACTTGCGGGGGGCGCCTCCTGGCGCCCGCGCTGGCCCTGGGAGAAGTCACGCTCATGAGTCACGCAGGGATCCAGAGTGCATCCCCGGTTCGGATCCAAACGCCGTGCCCTCACAGGGCCGTCCTTCGTGCGTCGGCGCCTCGCCTAGCCTCCGCCCTCCCCACCTCCTCCCCCTCCCCCGCCGCGCGAGAAGCCGATGGATCCTCGAGACCCGATCCCATCCCCTCGACAGGGAGCGCAGGAGAGCGCACCAAAGGCACAAAACCTGTCGGAGGGCCCTGCGGATTTGAGCCTCGGGTCGGCGCGGGGCCCCTTCCAAAGCCCCCCTCCCCCAGCACCCTTTTTTTGTTCAGTGGCGCGGCGAAGGCTTGAGCAGGGTTCGCGCGAAAGCTGGCACAGCGCTGCTGCAGGCGCGGCTGCGTGTCATCAGCTGATGACGACGATGACAGTTGATGACGATGACAATGACGTCGTCGTCGTCGTCGTCGTCGTCGTCGTCGTCGTCGTCACGAGCGCGCATTCTGCAGGCGACACGTCGTGGGCACCCGAGCGCCGCGGCGCCTCCCGCCCGGCCCAGCCCCCCCCCCCGGGGGGCCGACTTCTTCTCGCAGCGGCGCCCGTCCGTCCGCCCGTCCGCCTGCGGCGCCGACGCGCGGAGCGGGCTCGTGGCGGTGCCGGGCAGGGCAAGGGGCCCGCAGGGGTGTGGAGATGGGCGGGGGGCCCCGCGCCGACGCGAGGAGTCCGCGCGGCCCTCCGGAAGCGCATGCCGTATGCCGTCTGTGTTGCCCCCGTTTTTGCTCCCCCGGCGTGCCCATCGGGGGCGTTGAAAGGGGGTGGGGGGGGGAGGGGGAAAGGTGCCATGGCCAGGGCCCTCACATCTCTCCGGCGTGATGGCCCCGTCTTCTGTCGGCATGTCCCCGGGCCCACCCCAGTCCGCGCACACGCGTCGGGGTAATTACGATGCGTCTACCCCCACCGAGCGCAGCACAAATACAAACGCTTCTGGCGAGCGGGCTTTGCCCTCGGTGACCTTCTGGCCCCCCTTTCCTCGGCGGGCCCGATCGCATCGATCCCGCTGCCCCCCCCCCCGCCGTTTCTCGTCCTCGCTGACCTCCGCACTGCCTCGCCCGCCACGCGGCGTCGACAGCGACCCGAGGTTCCCCGCCCGCGCAGTGCAGCCGCGGGACGGCGGCCTGCATGGACGGCGGCGGTGCCTGGAGCTCCAGGGACCGTCCTCCGTCATGACGCGCGGGCTTCGAACACTTGTGCCGTAGATCTTGGCAGGGCTGGGCCTAAGCGGTGTTTGGGCGATTTCGTGGGCCGTTTTCGTTTCGACTTCGTTTTGCAGTGGAGGTGGATTGAAGACAACACGAGGGACAACGAATACAAAACGAAAACGAAAAACACCGTTTAGGTTCAGCCCTGGATCTTGGTGTGTCCTGATGCCTTGGAAAGCGACGCAACCTTTCTGTGTCGGCGGCTCCCCTAGCAGGACGGTCACGCGTTCGTCGTCTGCACACGACTGACCAGTGGCCCCAGTCTTGCGCATCGTCGGTTGTGCGACATGTGCAGTGTGGAATTCGGCAGTGGGCAGCTGGAGAAGCCATGTCGAGGTCATGTCCTATCCTGTGCTTCTCGGTGCCACCTCGGTCGAATGCTCCCAGGTCTCCACCCACAGTCGAATTGTGCGACTCCTGAGGATGTGCGCCACAGCTCAAGTGAGGTGGAACGCGAGAGGCTGCTGCAGACCCAGCGGTCCCCTCAGCGAAGTACTGTCTTCCAGCAGCCTGGCCAAAATGCCGCAGGAAGCGGAAGCGAGCTGCTACCCGGATTGGAAGCCCTCAGGCAGAGGATTGCGGCCCGTCAGGTTGCCTGATGTGTGATGGTTATGTTTCTTGCACCCATTATTCCCCACACACCGCGGGGCGCTGAACCGTGCGCACCACTGGCACGGAGGAGGAGGGAGACGGAGGAGACAGTCGGTTGGAGGAGGCAGGAGGGAGGGAGGCGGAGGAGGAAGAGAGGAGGAGGTGTGCGGCCGGCCGGAGAAGGGAGGAGGGACGAGGGAGACGGGGGAGGAGGGGAGGAGGGAGAGGGAGGAGGGTCGGTGGAGAAGAAGGGAGTAGGGAGGAGAAGGTTGGTCGGACGCGGAGTTACCGCAGTCTGTGTGCCGATCACGGGTTGGCTCCGGTCTCCCCTGTGCGAAGGGGGGGGGCGCCCAGCACCGAGGCGCCAGGCGGCCACGGCACGCCACCGACGAGGACGGCCCAAGTCTCCTGCCTCCTCCCTCCTCCCTCCTCCTCCTCCTCCTCCTCCTTCCTCCCCTCCTCCTCCTCCCTCCTCCTCTCCTCCTCCTCCTCTCTCTCTCTCTCTCCTCTCCGTCTCCTTCTCCCCCTCCCCCTCCTCCTCCTCCTCCTCCTCCTACTCCTCCGCCTCCTCCTCCTCCTCCTCCTCCTCCTCCTCCATTCACCCTGCAACCCCCGCGCAAATACATCGTCTCGGACTCGGGACGAGCGGAGTGGGTATGGAAGGAAGCGGTACAGTGGAGGCCCGTGCCAGGAAAGATCCTGCTTGCCTCCAGGGTGCCCTGGGGTTCGATGGTTTCGATGGTTCTGCCATGGGACGTGCGACGTTCCCACACCAAAAATCGATGGACGTCCTGGGGTCTCAGGGTTGGGTTTCTTGTGGAAGGTTTCTTGTGGTCTGGCCTCCACTGTATGGAAAGAATGGGTACGATGCCCAACAGCATTTCCTGTTTATTTTGAACATGGATCGCTGTCCGCGCCGCCGCGGACGTTACTATTCGAAGACGAAAAAGCCGCAGCGGCCGCCGTCAGTTTTGACCAACGTTTGTTGTTGGGCATTGTACTCATGTTTTCCGTATCCACTTCGGGCGTCCAAATCGTATCAGAGACGCGAACAGTGCGAGTCACAGCCGAGGCAAGCGTTGTCAAGAGAGCGTTTTCGGTAGCCAGTTGCCTCGCCTGCTTGCCAGTTTCCGCGCGCACGCCCCAGTAGGCACCACGAGTGCGAACGGGGTGGAGGGCCATGTCCATCCGTCTCACGCATCGCCGACCACGTCTCATTAGGCGGGCCACCCCTACTGAGCAAGCACAATGCGCTGCGCAAGGACACGGTCGGACCATACTGCAATGGAGGCTGGCGGGTTCAGGTTGCTTTCTCGGCGCTTAGCACAAGATCCGCATTGTGGACAGCAGCGTAGAACTTCGGGCTGTGATGTGCTCACTCCATTTGCGCCTTGTCGCTGGCGCCCGCATTACAGGTGCGCGATCAAGAACTCAACGCGGCTGGTTCTGATCGGAAGAGGTGTATGTATGCCACCCGTGTCGCTTTGGCATGGCTACACCTTTTCCCATGGAGGGAGGGGGGGAGGCGGAGGAGGAGGAGGAGGAGGAGGGAGAGGAGGCAGGAGGGGGGAAGGAGCCAGGAGGAGATGGAGGACGAGGATGAGGACGACGACGAGGACGAGGATGAGGATTGAGGAGGGAGGGTGGAAGAGGGAGGGGGGAAGGAGGCGGAGGAAGAAGGGAGGAGGGATGAGCTAGGAGGGAGGGGGGAGGAGGAGAAGGAGGAGGAGGAGGAGGAAGAGGAGGAGGAGGAGGAGGAGGAGGGAGGCGGGAGGAGGGAGGACGAGGTTGAGGAGGAGGAGGAAGACCAGTGTAAACCCAAGAGTCATCAACGTTGTTGGCCTAAACGCTCCCTCCGAGCTCCATTTTCATAGGCCCCTACAAGGGTTCATTTCCACTGAGGGAGCCGCCTCGTTGGAAGACCACCGTTTGACGACTCTTGAGCATGCCAAACCATTATTCTCGAGACTCCACCGCCACGGATCAACCTGATTGTTGCGTCTTGACGACCCTGAATCGTGCCAGAACGCCATACCTGGGACTTCAACACCGCGAACCATAGTAAGTGTTGCACCCTCATAATCGGGAATCCTTCCAAATCACGGTTTTGGTACGCTGAGCATGGGAGCGCGTGAAAGAATTAGAGTTTTTTTTGTAGTTATATATATATATAAGCAAATGTACACGGCGCCAGGGTCAGAGCCAGATCTTGAAAAGGAACCGCCCTGAATCCGTGAAGCTCTTGCACCTGTTCGAAAATAGTATGCGTGGCGCCAAGGCGAGAGCCACATTTTGACAACGGGCCGCCCTCAATCCGTGAAGTCCTCGCACCTTTTATATAAAAATCGAATGTGCACCGCGGCAAGGCCAGAGCCACATGTTGAAACCGACTCGCCCTAAACCCGTGGAGTCTTGCAAATATTTCAAACGAATGTGCGCGGTGCCGGGGCGAGAGCCACTTTGAAAACCATCCGCCCTTAACCGTGTGCGCGGCGCTACGGCGAGAGCCACATTTTGAAAAGGAAACGCGTTCAATCCGCGAGACTCCTTGCACAGTTTGAAGACGAGTGCCAGCGGCGTTGGGGCGAGAGCCACATCTTGAAAACTGCCCGCCCTCAATCCGTGAAGCTCTTGTAATTCTGCTTAAACCAATGTGCGCGGCGCTTAGGCGATAGCCACAATTCGAAAACCACCCGCCCTTCATCCGTGAAACTCTTGCAAATGATTAGAACGAGTGTGCGCGGCGCCAAGGCGAGAACCACATTTTGAAAACTACCCGCCCCCCATCTGTGAAAGTGTTCAGGTTCATGAATGGTGAGGAGGTCTCATGCGAAACGCCTGGCCCGCCCTAAAACCTGGCTTCGGGGTGCGACAGGGAAAAGTTATGTAGAAGGAAAAGGACTGGATGAGGAGGAGGAGGAGGAGGAGAAGGAGAGGAGGAGGAAGGGGCGGACGAGGAGGAGGATGCAGACGAGGAGGAGGGGGATGAGGAAGACTAGTGTAAAGCCAAAGTCATCAACGATGTTAAAATAAACCCTCCCTCCTTTATCCTTCTTCACAGGCCCGTGCAGCGGTTCATTTCCACTGGGGGAACTGCCTCATTGGACGACAACGACCCTGAAGCATGCCAAAAACATTACTCTCGGAATGCCAATGCCGCGGATCAACCTGACCGTTGCGTCTTGACGCTCCTGAATCGTACCAGAAAGCCATGTCTGGGACTTCAACTCCACGAACCAACGTAAGTGTTACACCCTCACAACCATGAATCCTTCCAGAACGCCGTTTCTGGTACGCTCAGCATTTGGATCCGTGAAACTCTTGCAACGTGTTTTAACAAAAAGAAGAATGTGCGGCGCTTCGGCGACTGCCGCAATCTGAAAAATAACAGCCCTCAATCAGTGAAGCCCTTGCACACTTTTACAACGAATGCGCGCGGCGCATTTTCGAGAGCCACATTTTGAAGACGACCCGCCCTCCATCTGTGAAAATGCTGCCAATGTTCAAATTTCAAGGTCATAATTGGTGAGGAAGTCTCAGGCGAAACGCCCGGCCCGCCCTAAAACCTGGCCTCGGGGTGCGACAGGGAGAAGTTATGTAGAAGGAAAAGGGATGGAGGAGGAGGAGGAGGAGGAGGGGAAGGAGGAGGAGGACGAGGAGGAGGAGGGGGCGGACGAGGAGGAGAAGGAGGATGCAGACGAGGAGGAGAAGGATGAGGGAGGAGGGAGGAGGGAGGCGGGAGGCGGGAGGAGGGAGGAGGGAAGAGGCGGACGAGGAGGAGGGGAGGAGGAGGAGGAGGAGAAGGAGGATGAGGCGGGAGGGGGGGAGGGAGGGAGGAGGGAGGGAGGAGGGAGGACGGAGGAGGGAGGAGGGAGGAGGGAGGGAGAAGTGAGGGAGGGTGGGAGGAGGGAGGGGGCTCCTCTGCCGAAGCCTCCCTCCTCGGTGTACCCGCTGCTCCCCCCCCCCCCCGACGGCCGCGCGCGGCGTGCCCGCGGGGGGAGGGCCGTCCACGACTGGAGCCATGCGCACGGCGACTACCCCGTGAGGTCGCCAGCTGGCGGGGCGCCCCGGCCGAGGAGGGTCGAGCAGTGGCGAAGCGAGTTGGCATGCATATAGGCCCACCAAAGAATGTTTAAGAACCTGTTTGAAGTTTGCACGAAATGTTCATAGAGCATTTCTGGCTGGGATTGTTTTGTTGTGTTTCATCGGGTTTATGTTCTGAGAAGACTGTTCTGACTATAAGAACGTGCTTGGGTTCTAAGAGGACGGGGGGGGACGGGGGGGAGGAAGAGGAAGGGAGGGGGGCACGTGAGGGGAGAGGAGGCCAGGGGGAGCAGGAGGAGGAGGAGGGGAGGAGGAGGCTGGAGGAGGTAGAGGAGGCAGGTGAAGGAGAAGGAGGAGGAGAAGGGGAGGAGAAGGTGGAGGAGGAGGAGGGGAGGTAAGCAGCAGGAAGAGGAGGAGGGGGAGGAGGGGTAGGAGGAGGAGGTTGGGGGGAAGCGAGGAGCTCAGATGCAGAAGAGGATGACGAGATGGAGGGGAGGAGCAAGGAAATGGGGTGGAAGGGGGGAGGAGGAGGAGGAGGAAGGAGGAGGAGGAGGAGGACAGCGAGAACGAGGAGGGAGGTAGGAGGAGGAGGAGGTGGAGGAGGAGGAGGAGGAGGAGGAGAGAGAGGTTGTTGGGTGCCCGCCTCTCGACGCCCTCATGCGGTGGGATGCCCGGCGAGGTGCAGTGTGACGCGCGCCAGGGGCCGCCTTTGCGCGAGTGCAGCAGCAGCGAGGGGGAGGGGCGGAACGGAGCGGAGTGGTCTACGAGTCACTCAAAGCAGCCGTACGAGTCAGTCCTCCAGCTCAGGTCTCCATCTGAGCTCTACAATCTATATCCAGGTAATGGGGTAGGGCGGCGGAGGTTAGAGGTTAGTCGAGAGGACGTCGTGCTGTCTGCGCGCGCGTGTGTCTGTGTGTGCCTTTGTGTGTGTGTGTCGGTGTGCGTG
>CAUYUJ010003858.1:252781-275281 GCA_963575745.1 Prorocentrum cordatum | reverse complement strand
CAAGCCAAGCACAGCGCGAGGTCCAACGTGGACGAAGAGACGAGGCAGCGGAGCGACGACCTCTACCTCAGTGTGGGCAAGGCCCCCACGGCGGCCGGCGCCAGAGACCCCCGGAGTGTGGGCAGGGCCACTCACGCTTCTTCCGCCCTCTCCCGCCTCCCTCTCCTCCACCTCGGCGAGGACGCTAAAGGGGAGATGGGCTCAGGCTCGGGGCGGATGCATCGGCCCCCGATCGCCCGTTGATCGCCAACAGGGGCCCGAGGGCCTGCCCCGCCCAGGAGCGTGCAGCTCCGGCATCGGGGGCCTCACGTCGATGAGCCGGCGATGCATCGCTGCTTCCAGGCCCATGCTCCCCTCCTGAGCGAATTTCCCCCCCTGTCATCTGTCGCTCCCCATCGTCCACTCTGGAGGCTCCCCAGCCGCCGCTGCCGCAGTTTCGGGTTGACGAGCGATGTCTGTCGCCTCATCGACCTCTCCCGAGCCCTCCCCGGCGCCGGTGGGAGCGTTGGCCGAAGGTGGAGCTCCCGACGGGGCTGCGAAGCATGCAAAGGGTGTACCGAAATGAGCGGCGCCGCCAAACAGAACCTGCCACTCAGGCCCACGAAACACGTGAGGCGTGTGCATGAATGACGCGGCGCCACCAGACGTCGGCGCCAATCTGAAGCAGTTGGTGGGGCTGCCTGTGGGGCCACGACAGGTGCGAAGGGTGTGCCGAAATGGGCGGAGGGAGGCTATGTGTGGAGGGAGCCCCCTTCTGGGGCCACGAGACGTGCGAGCGCTTTGCTGACATGGCACAGAAGCTGACGGACCTCATCGGGCCGTTGGCTCCTCCTCCTCCTCCTCCTCCTCCTCCTCCACCTTCTTCCTTATCGCATGGCTCTTCGAATGCGTTGCAGCAGCGCTCTCCTCCTGCCACGGGGCCGTGCGACGGCAGATGGGTGCTCCCCCGCCGTTGAGGGGTCGCTCCGGAGCGTGGGGCAGCCACGACTTGCCACACATGTGGATGCAGAGGAGACCCATGCCAAGAAACACCCTGCTTGCCTCCATGGTGCTTTCGGTTGCTCGGGCTTCTATGGTGCTGCTACGGGAAGCGTGACCTTCCCGGAAGGCTCCTTGTGGTTGAGCTCCTGCTGCACCCGTGCCTCTCAGGAGCACCGATCGTTCCTTCCTGGCATCGCTCGGACGTGTGCGTTTTTTCTTCCTCGGCGAGGACCATCGAGGAGCATCCTTAATCATTTGGCGAGAAAACCACGCACGAAACCGAACAAAAACACAGGGAATGGACGTCCGAGCACCGATCGCTCCTTGTGCCGCACGTGCAGACGACTGGCCCGGTGCCGGCCCACCACCGCCTCCACGAGGGTGGCCGCCTGCGCTCCCGGCGGCCCGCCTCGGGCCCCCGGGCGAGGGGAAGGAGGGGCCTCCTCCGCGGAGCTCGTTTCGATTCCTCCGATTCGATTCGGTTCGATCTCGATGGCTTCCGCTTCCGCCTCGATTCGGCTTCGGATTCCGATTCGGTTCGATTCGATTTCGATGGTTTCCGTTTCCGCTTCGATTCGATGGTTTCCGCTTCCGCTTCCGCCTCGATTTCGATGGTTTCCGCTTCCGCCTCGGTTTGGGCTCCGATTTCTCAGTGGTGGCCTGCTAACCTGCCGATGTCTGCCGATGCGACGTTTCCCAAGTTGGCTGCCGATGTCCGCGAAGTCCGGCTCATGTCGATCGCCGATCCGACGGACCCATTCGATTCTGGGCTCTCCTGCCTCCCCCTTCACCGGCCCAAGGTGCTGGAGAGAGCCCGCAACGCCAGCCTGCACTCCCTGCAGATTGTGAGGTTCCTCCGCGAGAAGAGCTTCGCGCCCGCCCTCGGCAGAGGCCGGCCCTCCGCCCCCGTGCCGCCCGTGTGTTGAGAGATAGCTCCCGCCTTGGACGTCGCCCTCCGCCCTCGCCCCTCGACCGGTTGGCTCCCAGGCTCCCCCTCACGCCCGCCCTCCCCGCCCTCCTCCCTCCCCCCCCCGTTCCCCGCCCCTCGCTCGGATCCTGGCGCTGCTCCTGTGGCTGCCGCTCTTCCCTGGGTGGGGTGTGTGGTGGGGCGAAGGCGACGGAGGATAACGAGGAGGACGGCAGAAGGGGGAGGAGGAGGAGGAGGAGGAGGAGGAGGAGGAGGAGGAGGAGGAGGAGGAGAAGGAGGAGGAGGAGGAGGAGGAGGAGGACGACGAGGAGGAGGAGGAGGTGGAGGATGAGGAGGAAGAGGAGGAGGAGGAGGAGGAGGTGGAGGGGGGGGAGGAGGAGGAGGAGGGGGGGAGGAGGAGGGGGAGGAGGAACAGGAGGAGGAGGAGGAGGAGGAGGAGGCGGAGGAGGAATGGACTGGGCACTTCGAGCAGTAGAGACAACACAAGCCAGCATGGAATGGAATAGCAACGGGATGAGGCCCAGACCTCACAAACAGGGAGCGTCTGCATCTGCGTGCTTTCCCACGCCAACCTGTATCATCTCACGCGGCGTAGGCCCAAAGCAAATAATGGATTCGAGCACCTTGGCCGCTCCCCGTGGTCCTAAGAGGGGTGCTGCGAATCCCCCACGCTTCCACAGCGGATTTTGAGCCAGCTGCTTTGGGCCTCAAGTTCAGGCCCACCATTCACGGCGTAGTTGCCACAACGGCTACATGTCATTCTACGTATGTATCAAAGGCGGTGAAGCCAGAGATGCGTTGCGTATGACCCTTAGGGCCCTTGTGTACATCGCGCGGCCTAGCAGGGAAACTTGGGTACCGCCCTTCAGCGGGTCCCACTTCCCCTTGGCGTTTCCGAAAACATCTCGCACACCTCAAGCGCGCGGTGCGGGAACACAAGGCCCACTGGGGAGAGGAGTGGGAGGAGGAGAAGGAGGAGGAGGAGGAGGAAGAAACGTCAGAAACGTCAGGAGGAGGAGGTGGAGGAGGAGGAGGAGGAGGAGGAGGAGGAGGAGGGAGGAGGAGGAAGGGGGAGGAGGAGGAAGGAGGATGAGGAGGAGTAGAAGGAGGAGGAAGATGAGGGAGGAGGGAGAAAGGGAGGAGGGAGGAGGGAGGAGAGCAAGGGTCCCGTATATCCGACTGTACGAATATTTCTTCAGTCCAGGCGGTTTTCTTCGATGTCGGCTTTTGGGGGTCAGCATGGGGCTCGGGGGCCATAAGAGATGGATCCGGAACAGAAACTGCACCTGGGACAGGTGTCGGGACCACTGGGGCCGCGCATTGAAACAAAACAAGGGAGGATGAGGAGGAGGAGGAGGCGGAGGAGAGAGGGAGGTGGAGGAGGAGCAGAAGTCAGGAGGAGCGGAGGAGGTGAAATGAGTGGGAAAGGAGGAGGAGGCGGGGGGGGAGGGAGTTGGAGGAGAGGTGGGAAGGGGAGTTAGAGGAGGTGAAGGAGGAGGGAGGAGGAGGCGAGGAGGAGTAGGAGGAGAGAGGAGGAGGAGGAGCAGGAGCAGGAGGAGGCGCAGGAGGAGGGGAGGAAGCGCAGAGGAGAGGAGGAGGAGGAGGCGGAGGAGGAGGAGGAGGCGTGAGGAGGAGGAGGAGGAGGAGGGGGAGGAGGAGGAGGAAGGAGTAGGAGGATGAGGAGGAGGAGGATGATGATGTTTATTAGGAGGAGGAGGAGGAGGAGGAGGATGAGGAGGAGGGGAGACGGAGGAGGATAAAGTGGCCTTCTCTCCCTCCTCTTCTGCCCCCCCCCCCCCCCCCCTGCGGCCGAAGGATGTCTCTTCCTGCCCAGTGACCAGGCCTGGAGGGGCTTCTACGCCCACCTGGAGCGCCCGTACCCACCGTTCTTCGGGGAGATGATCGCGAACTCCTTCTACCCGGACCCCCTGAGGAGGAAAATATACCGATACCGATGCCGCTAGCATCGCCTCGTTTTCGCCTTTTGGGGCATCCTGGGGGGAGGGCAAGGGTCCCAGATCTCCGACGGTATGATTAGTTCTTCAGTCCAGGCGGGTTTCTTCCATGTCGGCTCTTGGGAGTCAGTATGGGGCTCCAGGGCCATCAGAGATGGATCTGGAACGAGAATCTGCACCTAGGGCAGGTGTCGGGACCTCTGGGGCCGCGCATTGAAACAAAACAGGGGAGGAGGAGGCGGAGGAGGAGGAGGAGGAGGAGTTGAAGGAGGAAGAGGAGGAGAAGGAGGAGGAGGAGGAGGTCAAGGAGGAGAAGGAGGAGGAGGAGGCCTGAGGGGAGTTGGGAGGAGGAGACGGAGGAGGATGCGGAGGAGGAGGAGGAGGAGGAGGAGACGGAGGAGGAGGAGGAGGAGGATGAGGAGGAGGAGGAGGAGGAGGAGTAGGAGGAGGATAGTATGAAGGAGGAGCGCAGAAACCACCCCGTGCCGTACGCCTCCGCTCGCAGGGCTTCGAGGCCGTCGGCGCCAGGGCGGGGGCGCTGTCCTGCAGGCGTTAGCTCTGGAGAGCATGCCGCAGCCCAGGGGGAAGCGCGTAGGGGCCCGCAGGCCAGGGAGGGACCCGCAGGCCAGGATCGGCAAGAATGCAAGCGACGACGGGCCACGGCATGACGCAATTGCTTGCCCGCTTGCGCAGCCATGTTGCAGTGGCACTCTCACCCCCCGCGCGGCAGCCCTTATCGGCGGCGAGCGAGGGGGGAAGCGAGAAGGGGCGGGCCTTCTCAGAAGGCTCGGAAGTTCCGTGGCCTTCCCAGAAGCTTCCCCTTCCCCGGAGACACAGAAGGTTGCTCAGAAGGCCGACAGGCTTCTGGGAAGTCCCGCCGCCTTCTGAGAAGGCGTTCTTCTTCTCACGTCCCCCCCTTGCCCGCAGCCGACCCTAGTCCGCCGCTTCGCGCCCATCACTCGTGCTTGTCAGCTTCGGCGAGGGTGGCTCGGAGCCCCCACCGCGAACGTCATGGGGGGGTCAGCGGCGACATGCCCTCGGCAGCACTTCTCTTGCTCAC
Source organism: Prorocentrum cordatum (assembly GCA_963575745.1). Classification (NCBI taxonomy): domain Eukaryota; class Dinophyceae; order Prorocentrales; family Prorocentraceae; genus Prorocentrum; species Prorocentrum cordatum. The sequence continues at coordinate 270,357 of CAUYUJ010003858.1, read as the reverse complement.
CTGCAGCGGCGCGCGGCGTTGTCATCTCGTCGTTGGGCTTGCCTAGCTGCTCGCAGCGCCTCGCGGAACATGGGCAACACCGCCACGCGGGCCGACGAGCGGCCCGCCTTTCGATGGGCCTTTGGCCCTGCCACGGCCGCGGCGGCCAAGTGGAGCGGGAGCGCGGGCGTTCCGAGCGCCTGCGCCACCCGCAGCGTCCTGTAACCATGGGCCGCCTTTGTATTCCAGCGCCGCCCAGATCGCAGGCATCACCGGCGAGTCTTGCGGCCAACGCTGCGATGATCGAAGAAGAGAATACGCCATTCACGTAAGCTTTTGGCGCTCCGCTCCGCGCGGATTTCTTGGATCTGCGCTGTGTTCCCTTTCGGCGCCTCTGGCGCCGCCCCTGGCGCGCCGCGCCAGGGAGGGGAGTCCAGCGCAGATCCGAGATATCCGCGCGGAGAGCCAAAAGTTTATGTTTATGGCGCTTATTTGTTTCTTCTTCTTCTTCTTCCTACTAGAGGGGCAGCCTGACAGATCGGTCCGTCAGCGCCACCACCAGGCGCATCCGCACGCCGGCTGGACAGGGGCGAGCCCGGCCACCGCCATGGCCGCGGGGCTCTTGTGCGCCTCTTCGGAAGCGGTGCATGTCGACTTGGCAGAAGCTCGCCAGCCCGGCTTTCCCGCGCGCCAGCCCCGCCCCGTGCAGCTGCAGGACGAACGCGTCGTCCGCGAGCTGCACTGCACCACCACCGGTGACGTCGCGCCGTCCTCCTGCACCAGTGAGGTCCGAGGAGACCCCCGGCGCTGCCGCTCCGCAGAGGTCCAGCAGGGGCCCCCATCATCCGGGCGCTGAGCGAGCACGCTCCCGCCCGGCGCCCCTGGCCTGCACCGAAGCCGACCGGGGCGCGGGTCGGCCCGCCCAGCGGGCCCGGGCGCAGGCGGACGGAGGCTTCGCCCAGGGAGGCTTCGCCCAGGGAGGCGGCAGCAGCTGGCCGGCAGCGGCACTGCAGCCCCGCGCGCCCGCGCTGCGCCGGCACCCGCGTCCCTCCGAGCGGGAGGCCACCCCGTGCAGCAGAGCCGCCAAGAGGAGAGGGGAGGACGAGGGAGGCGACTTGGCATCGCTCGGACGTGTGCATTTTTCCTTCGGCGAGGGCCATCGAGGAGCATCCTTGATCCTTGATCATTTGGCGAAGAAGCCGCGCACGAAACCGAACAAAAACACAGGGAAGGGACGTCCGAGCGATGTCGAGGCGAGGCAGAGGGCGGAGGCGGTGGGAGCCCAGGAGGCGCCAGGAGGCCCCCACGCGGATCTCCCTGGAGCTTCCGGGACAGACTCCTCGAGAGCGTCCACCACCGGCCAGCCAGGCGGCATCGTCGGGGGCGCGAGGATCATCTCGTTCCGCTCGTCGCGGCCTGGGCAGGAGAGCTGCCCTTCTCCAAGTTCGCCCCGCGGGGGCGCGGAGGCGCGCGTCGCGCATCGCACGGCATCGTGGGGCGCGATGGACGCGGCCCCCAGACCCCCGACGTCGTTTTGTTCGTGTGTGTGCTTGTTTGTTTGTTTGTTTGTTTGTTTGTTTTTTGTTTGCATATATCTATATATATATAGAGAGAGAGGAAAAACACAACAACAAACAGACTTGGACCCCCAGAGGTCTATGGACCCCCTCCCTTGGGCCGGTCGCCCACTTTTTTGAGCCGAGATTCGCAACACGCGTGCCGCCGATGTGGTGTCGCGACGCGGGGGGGTCCGGGGAGTCTGGCGGCCCGGGCTCCCTGGAAGTCGAAGGCTCGAGGAGGGGGGCGGGGTTCGGACGGGGAGCTCTCTCAGAACGTCCCAAGGTTGCAGAGCGTTCCGACACGGTCGGAGAAGGTTGCGTGGCCCGAGACGCCCTCCAGAGCCGCCAGGTCTCAGAGGTCCGCGATGTATCTTCACCCGATGTTATCCTCGTCCTGGCTGCGTCTGAGGGATGGTGGGTGGCCTCTGGTGCCAGGACTGCGGCAACGTCTCGCTGAGCGGCCTCACGCTGCAGTTCTGCGACGACCAGAGGCGGTCCGTGCGGGTGGAATCCGGCTGCCTGGCGTCGGGCACGGTCGGCAGGGCCGCGCCGCAGGCGAAGGCGACCTTCCCAGATCTCCGAGAATGAGAGCTAGCTGTGCGATCCCGACGTGTTTCTTCTATCTCTGAATTTGGGCCTGGCTCTGCCGCGGGATCATAAAAAAACGCATGTCGGGCCGGGGACGCGCAGCCACCCCTGTGGCAGGGGTCGGGACTTCTGGGGCCGCGCGTTGGAAGAAACAGATCGTCCGATGTCTGGGTTCGGAGGGTTAGCGCCCCGCCTCCGCTTGCAAAGCAAGGGCCCTGCTTCCCTCCCGCTTTGGGTCTCCCCCCACACCTCTGTGGATGCGCAGTTGCGCAGGAGGAGGAGGAGCAGGAGGAGGAGCAGCAGAAGGAGGAGGATGAGGTGGAGCGCGGTGGTGAAGAGGAAGGGGAAGGGGAGGAATGAGGAGGATGAGGAGGAGGAGGAGGAGGAGGTGGAGGGGAAATGTGAAAAGTAGTGAGGGGGGGAGGAGGAAGAGGAGGAGGAGGAGGAGGAGGAGGAGGAGGAAGGGAAGGTTAACGAATGAGCGACCTCAAGGTTCACCGTGTCGGGGCACAGGGGGCCAGAACCCCAGAGCGCCCTCGAGAAACTGCTGATTATCACACAGTTCCCACAAGGCCTGATGATCTAGGCTTGGGGGGTGAGGTCTGGGTGAATACCACGGTGTCGTATGCCATAAAGGAGAACACGCACCCACCTTTTCGGAAGCCGTCATCTTCAGCTGTTCACAGGTCTACTCATCTACTCTGTGTCAGGTTGGGAGGCCCCTGCTGTGTCCATGGCCACCCTTGTGGCACATGCACCACATATCAGAGCTACGACGCTCATGAGGGAAGACGTTTGGAAGGCTGCTTTCAAAGTGTGTGACACATTGTCGCCCACTGGGCCTGCTTGGCGCGAGCGCCAGGCTTGGCTCAGTACTCCCGTACCCCAGTTCAGGCACAACATTCACAGGGATCAGAGCTTCACGAGCTGAGCTTGGGTTCCCAGTTGAGGGTGCTGACCAACTTCAAGGGGCTCACCATTGTTGCCCAAAGAGGTGCTAAGCGTAGGATCGAACACATACTTGCAATATCCGATCTCCACCACAGCGCTGACATGCTCATGGTGAGCTTCTCGTTCGGCGATGGGCTCAATTCCAAGATCCTGTTCTCAATTGTTGTGGGGTTACGACGCGGTTGCCTCCGCCCGATGCCCCAGGGTTTGCGGTGTTCGAGTGGCGTACCGGAAACCGAACGACCCCTAGTGCCGTGGAATGTCCCGCTCGGCCCTTGATAGGGATTGAACGACACTCTCTGAAGATCTGAGATCAGTTCCTATCGCCGGGAAATTCACAGAGAGCTGCTTGAGGCTGTCCAGGGGGATCTAGCAAGTATGTCGAGCCTCCCGCCCCACGCAAGCCAACGTCTCACAGGAGCTTCTGGCCGTCATAGTGTGTCGCATGGGGCATTCAGAGGGGAGTTAGGAAGTGGTTTGGGGTTTTCCCGAGGACCCCAGCTGACCTAGACTCCCATGTAGCTTGGCGGTCGAGGTGTGGGAATACAGCGATTCATCGAGACCTCTCCAAGCTTCCCCTTCCGTTCAGATACTGTTATGCCGCATCGAATTGACGACCAGATTTGAAACGAGCAGGAGACATGACGAGCGATGATATCGCCTGTCGAAATCTGCGCGCCCTCACCGACAGCTCTAAAACAACCGACGAGCACCAAGATCGACGAGGACAACTTGGCACTTGCTGAGAATATTGCTGGGTCAGTTCGGCTGGCGGCAGATGCCCGAGCGCCCAAGCGCGAAAGGGGGTTTCAACAAACAAGTGTTTGAACGTAGGGCGGGGCTTTAAAATGGGCGCGATTTCATTGCCTGTGTGACAGGCGATGGCGTTTCTGGGCCCAATCGCCCTGGGGAGCCACCCCCCTCTCGAGGCACTCGCGACACATGCGGAGGCTACTTGTCACGCGCAGGGTTTCTTCCGGGAGGTCGAGCAAGGACATTGGCCCTGGGCGGAGGATTTGGTTTGCAGCTACAGCGGGCCCCCTGACTCGTCTTCGGGCCCCGGGGACAAGTGCGCAGATCCCGCCCCCGCTGCCTTGGGTCTGGACTACCTGATGGGCGCCATGAGAAAGGGGAAGGGGGCGGCCCTGGCCACGACAGTTTCCTCAGTGAGTGCGACAGGCTAGCCCCCAAGCAATGAGCGCGTCCCTTGCCCCCCCCCCTGTCCCCCAAGATCATTGCGCATCTTGGGGGGCTTAAATTCCTCCCTCGGGCCGCCCCTCTGGGCGAACATTATCAAAATATGTTATGTTCCCGCATCCGTTCCAAGTGGCATCGTAGACGCGCGAGGGCGGGGCGGCCCAAGATTGCGCGATTACGACCCTCGTCGAAGGGCACTGCGGAGGGAGATAGGGGGGCGGGGTGGGGCTGGGGGGGGGGTCGCCGACGCGACCCCCTCGGCGATCCGTCTGTTCCTTGGGGCCGCCACCCTGGTCACGACAACCTCGGCGGTCGATGTTGTCGCTCGGTTGTGGCTATGGTTTTTGCGCCGCCACGAACGCAGCCAGGCTCGAGGGAGCGTTGGACAGCATTGAGACCCATCCTTTGCTCATCCTTTGGGGGCCAGCTTTCCCCCACTGCGGCCCCGCGCCCGCCTGCTTCCAGCCCCCCCCCCACCTGCGCCTTGATTCGCGCGCCAGCGAGACCGCGCGAGCGCGCCCCGCATCTCTTTCCGAGGCATCGCGGCGCGGGGGACTTGAAAAAGCAAACTCGAGGAGTTCCCGCTAACATGTCCTTCCAGGCGGTGGGCCCTCAGCATGCACGTCGCCAGCCGTCCCATCTTTGGGCGCGCGGTCAACCCAGAGGCCGCGCGCGCGGCTCGAACTGTTGCGCCCAGGACATGTAGAGGCCGGGCATGCCAGGCCAGACATCGACAAGCTCCAGAGGCGCGGTGGCCACCGAGATCGCTCAGGTCGGTCACGCGCCGCAGGGATCCGGTGCCTTTGCCCGGCAGAAAGAACTTGCAGGTGTCGGTGGCCAGCCGCTTTCTCAGACAACCAAAACTTGTGTTTCTTGCGTTGGTTGTGCGAGACTCGGTTGCGCGGGGGCTTTGCGATCATGGGACATCCTGCCCACCGCCCCCGCGTTCGTGGATGTCCCAGCGTTTGCCCGCACCCAGACATCAAGGCCCCTGTGGGTCGTAAGGGTGGCCCATGGCCATCATTCATCAGCGTGGGTTTTGCGCGCGGGTTCTTGAGCCCGTTGTTCTACTCTGCGCGCGCGAGAACGATGGGCCATTTCTTCAATGCCAGGGAAGGGGGTCCCGTTCCAATCGCGATTATCCTCGCATTGCCCTCTCTGGGCTTACTCTTCCGGACGCGCGCGCGCGAACGTGGATGCACGCGCGCGCGCGGGTGGGGCAGGGGCGGGGGTGGGCGGGCACGGGTGGGCGGGTGGGTGGATGGGTCGGGGGGGCGCCAAAATACGCCTTAGGGATCCTGCAGTAGTCATTGCAAGGTGATTGCCTTGAGCCTGCTCCAGGAGGCCAGCGATAGGTAACCCGAAATCCATGTTGGTAGTCTTGAAAGAGATTCCGCCCCCCTGTCTCCTTCCACCTTCTGGCACCTGGGGGCACGATGTGGACCCTGATTAGGGGGGGGGCCCTAAGGGTGGCGCTAGATTGGATCCGTTCAGGCCACCGCTTGCCGCTGCCCGGTGGGCTGAGAAGGCATTGCATTCCGGAGGATCCATACCTGTCTACGGAGGCTGCCATGGATTGCATGTTGCACGCAGAGAGGCGGCCATAATCCCACACGCTGCTTCTTATGTCGTGCCTGCGAGGACCGAGACCCCCACGTGATCGCACTCCCCCTACACTTGGGGGGATGCCGTTCCATTGGGAGGGCGCAAAGGGGAGGGCCGAGGAGCGGGGGCGGTCGAGGCCACCGCCGCAGTGCCCGTTTGGCATATACAGAAAAACCCTGTCGGTGTTGTGCCAGCTTGAGGCAGTACCCGCACCGCCTGATTGAAGGATTCCTATTGGCCGCCATACCTTCCTATGCCCCGTTGGCCCCTCCCCCGGCTGGGCCATAGGCAATAAGTCAAACTCCCCATTCCTTTGTGCGCGATCCAAGCGGTTGCATCCTGCGCAACGTTGTCGTGGCAGCCGGCTGTTTCCCGTTCTCTCGCTTGCTCTCATCTGATCCGCATGGGCTTCGACCGCCCTGGCTCGACGTCAACGTGCGCTGGCCCTTGGAAGGCGCGCTGCCCGCCAGAAGCAGGGCCGCAGGGTCTGCGGTGGCAGCGGGCGACCAGCGCAAGGAGAACCTCTACGGCCGAGCGTGCGCAGCATTATCGTCGAGTCGGGCGGGCGGCTGGTCGCTGACGCACCGAACGCCCATGCGGAGCTTGCTGCGGCGTCGCCGCGGCACGGCCGGCGGCGCCGTGGCGCGACGGCGCGGTGCGCTCGCAGAGCGCGTCTGCACATTCGTCGTCTGGCGCGCCTGCGCGGTTGTGGCCGCCCTGGGCTACCAGCGCTGCCGCAGCGGCACCAGCCCTCCACCCCGCGCCCCCTGCCTGCGCATTCCCTGTCACACCAGATTTATGACGTGCGGGGGGTTTGCGCAGCATCACCACCACCTTCTTCATCATCACCGCCTCTACCATCATCATCATCATCATCATCATCATCATCATCATCATCATCATCATCATCATCATCATCATCATCATCATCATCATCATCATCATCATTAGCATTATCATTATCATTATCATCATCATCAGCATCAGCATCAGCATCAGCATCATCATCGTCACCATCATCATCACCATCATCATCATCATCTTCATCATCATCAACAGCATCGTCATCACCGTCATCATCAGTACTTTCATCATCATCGCCGTCATCGCCCCTCCTTCCTTCCTTCTTCCCCTGACGTGGAGGAGCAAGAGCCATGGCAGGAGTAGGGTGTCGTCCTCCCCCCATATGGCCCTCCTGCGTCTCCGCTTGTGTCCAGGAGGGGTTGGCGTCGGTGTGTGTGGGGGGGGGGCCCTGCGCCCCGCCAGGCGAGCAACGCGGCCCACGGCCCCCTCGGTCAGGACCAGCGGGGCGGGCCAGAGTTGTTGAGGGATGGGGGAGGGTATTCCTGCTCTTCCCCTGTCCTTCCCCCCCCCCCCCCCCCCTCCCCCACCCCCCTCCCTGATCCTCGGTTTCTTCCTCGTCCTCCTCCTCCTCCTCCTGCTCTTTCTCCTCGTCCTCCTCCTCCTGCTCTTTCTCCTCGTCCTCTCCTCCTCGTCGTCCTCCTCCCTCTGTCCTTCTGTCCGTTTTCCTCCTTCCACCCTCCCTCTGCTCCTTACCCTCCTCCTGCTCCTCCTGTCCTTCCTCCTCCCCCTGCTCCTCCCTTGTTCCTCCCCTTGCTCCTCCTCCTCCTCCTCCTCCTTTTCCTCCTCCTCTTCCTCCTCATCTAGTGAGGCTACCAATGAAGATGCCAATCGAGCGGAACTTGACTCCCTCGAGAAGCGCAGCATCGACAATGCACTCACACCCGAAGAGTTGGATAAGATGGAAAAAATTATGCAGAAGCAGTCCCAGGTCAAAGCAGCTAAGAGGTTGCGTACAGTTCGTGAAGGTGCAGCGGCTTCGTTCGAACGTGTGCTACAACAAATGCAAGTTGGCGGACCTTTTGGACAACCATTTCAGGCCGGACAATCAGCTGCCCCCTGGCCTGCGGCAGGCTCTGGTGGGCTCCCTCAGTGCTCCGAGCACCTCCCCTAGCCAGCTCGTTCAACGGCTGCAAGATCATGGCAGTGTTTCGCGTGGTCGTACCTTGGCTGGGGAGATCAACTTACATTTCTGCAACATCACTTTTTGTAATGAGGTCGTCCTGAACTTTTTCCAGGAGCTTAGGCCGATCTCGGACGGGTTCTTCGTGGTGGAGACACATCTACGACCTGATGGTGTGAAGAAGGCCAAGCGCAATGCTGCGCAGATCGGCTGGAGGCCGCACTTTTACCCTGCTTTCCCCTCCCTTGGAGGGGGAACCCATGGAGGTGTAGGAGCTGTGGTTTCCAAGGGCCTGGCTTTTAGGCGCTTCTTGGCCTTTGAGAAAGGCCTCCAGGAATTTGGTGCTGGCCCCAATTGGTTTTTTCCTGGAATTAAAAACTCAGCGTGCTGTTATCGCTGTCGGCGCTATTTATCTGATTTCGGACCTGGGTGTCTGTGGAGATTAGATCGAGCGTCTTCGGTCCGTCTTGGAATTCTTGGGGACTCTGTCTATCCCTCGGTGTCTGATGGGCGACTTTAATGTACCTGCCCAAGATGTGGATCTCAGTGGATTTCCGCAACTTGCAAGAGGTAGAATTTGTACTCCTTCTGATGTTGAAGTTACGTTCTCAGGGCAGGGGGTCCATGATTGACTATGCGGCTGCTTCCAATGATTTGGCTAGCTTTTTGGATGTGAAATCCTTCAACCCGAGCCCCTTTTAAGACCCACTGCTGTCTGCCAGTTACTCTCAAGCATGAGGCTCTGGAACAAGTAATGTGGCAGAGATGTCGTCCACCTCCGTTTCTTGAATGTCCTGGACCTGATCGTCCACGGGAGGTTCTTCTGGAACGTGTTGCTGATCCTGGACCACCATGGGTCCCTGGATTTTTGGGAGATGCTTTGATATCACATGTGGCCGACCACCTCTCCACAAACATTTCTATTGCGTATCTGCTCTGGCCTCGTGCTAGTGGGAGCCTCTACGCTTCCCGTGCCTGTGCTGTTGTAGATGATCTACCTGATACGCATAGAGGCGAGTTCCCCACTTTCCGGAATAATGATATCAGGAGGCGTGGCCCTATTGGACAAAGCTTTCGATATCCTGGTTTGGCTTTCTGGGCTCACCTTTTCTCAGAAGTTGTGGGCATACCGCCTCTACATCGCTCGCAAGTTTAATTGCATGGTCACTGCCTTAGTTAGCGCCCTCCGAGGCTTAGCTGATAAGATTTCTGCATTTTTGTTGGCCGACGACGTTCGAGGCATCGACTGGTGGCAGGCTCAGCTTAGTAGCCCGCCCACCCAGATTGGTGCGCTGGACGATATATCGGCCGCTGTCTCTGCTGCTCTTGCTTCTGCCTGGCGCGAAGCTAAGGCCACATCGCGAGCCAACATGAAGAATTGGCTCCTCCGTGTTTTGCCTAAAGGTGCTAAGAGAGTCCACGATTGGTTAAAATACGATCTTGGGGAGCCCCCTGAGGTGCTCGTGACCCATGCTCACATTCGTCAGCTCCCAGCTGATCTGATCCAGTATCGTGAGCAATACTGGCGTGACGTTTGGACCTTTGACCCTGGGGCCCGCGGAAACCTTTCTGGTGTGTTGGACTCCCTTAGGCCCCATGCCCTTGTGGCTTTGCAATTGCTGGGCCCTCTGGAGGTCAGCGATGTGCACCGTGCATCTCGATGTTTCTCTGCTACCACCGCTGTAGGAGTTGACCATTGGCACCCGCGGTCGATTTTGGACTTGCCCAAGGGCGCTGTTTTGGGGTCCGCTGCTCTCCTCAATCAGTGCGAACAAGGCCTCATGTGGCCCACCCAGACGCTTTTGAGTGTGATTGCTCTGCTTCCCAAGAGTGTTGATTGTGACCGTCCCATTTGTAAATGCCCTACCTTACATCGGGTCTACTGTAAAGCTCGTAATCACCATCTGGACGAATGGACTGCTGATCGGTCCAACTTTTGGGACACTGCTATGAAAGGTTCTAGTGCCCTGCAGGCGGCTATGCTGCGCGAAGTCGGTCATGAGGTCGCTAGGTTTCGGGGCCTGTGTTCTGTGGGGGCCCACTGGGATTTGAACAGGTTCTTTGATTCGATCGACCCTCATCGCCTGGTTGGACTCGCCTTGAAAATGGATTGCCCTGTTCACCTTCTGTACTTCGGTATCCTGGTCCATGCTGCCCCTAGGTTGCTGGAGGTCGGCGGCTTTTGTGTCCGACATCATTGCGCCTGAATCATCTTGGCCGGCTGTATGCAGTCATTGAGTTGGGTCAAGATTTATATTTACGAGTTGCTCGACACCATGCACGTGCAATTCCGACCTGTGGCTATCAAAGGGCACGTCGATGATTCGACCCAATCCCAGCAAGGTTCCCCCGAAGCTATCATGAAATACTTGGTTCCAGCTGCTATGTATCTCACCCATGAACTTCAACAACTTAATTGTATTATTTCTGATAAATCTACCTTGGTTTGTAGGCACATTGAACTTGGTAAGGAATTGCAGTTACGATTTCAGGCTACTGGTTTGCCTATCAAGCTTGCTGAAGCTGCCCGAGATTTGGGGGTCATGACCTACGGCAGGTAAGAGACGTTTTACTGCCAAGCTTAGACATCGACGGGCACAGGCCTCCAAGAAGGCCAAGAAGGTTTTTTTTTGAGCAAAATCGTCGGGAGTGCCCGCAGATTGTGTAAGCCAGGAGCGCTGGCTGTGGGGTCCTGGGGCCACCAGGTTCCGGGCCTTACTCCTGGTCAAATTCGCTCTGTCCGTGCGCAAGCTGCGACTTGCTCTGGTCGCTGGGCCCCTGGCGCCTGCACCACTTCAGTCTTGGCTCTCGTGAGCGCTGCCAAGGATGACCCCCAGTTTAGGCTTCGCTATAAGCAGCTGATGGCTTTTTCAGACGTCTGGCATGATTCGAATCACCAGATGCGCATGCAGGTGGCTCAGACTTGGGCCACCATCTCTCAGGCCTTCGGTCGTGCCAAGTATCGCTGGCAACGAGTTCGAGGCCCTATTGCAGCCACCGTTGCGGTCCTGATGGGCCTCAAGATTGCCCCGAATAGCCCCGTTTACCAGCGCCTGGAGGACGGCGCCGAGCTGAGGATTACTGATAGTATTTTCCTCATGCTCTGTGGCAGGCGCTCACCCGTGCATGTGGCCAGATTTCCCGGTCGCTGCCTCTGCCCATTACCTTGGATCAGGTTTGGAAGGAGGAGTTGATTTTACTGTGGTCGGAAGTTTTTGAGAAAGCTTGAGAAAGAAAACTCGCGCGAAGCTGCCGGCATGCTTCGGAACGTTTTAACGGGTGGCTTCTGGACCGAGGACCGCATCGCTCAGGCGGGCTACGAGTCCTACACCAGAGGCATCTGCCCTCGGTGTGGCGCTGCGTCTGAAACAGCTGCGCACCGTTTCTGGGGTTGCCCATGCAATGCTGATCTGCTGGGCAGCTCGATTGATAAAACAAGCCACCTCGTGCCTGACGCCCTCTCCCAACATGACAGAAGTGCGCTCTTGGTTGCGAGGTTTACCCCCTTTGTCTGATTTCGTTGGTCACCTCCCCCCACCCCAAACCTTGTCTTGGGAATGGGGCAGCCTCTTGAATGGGGCAAAAGTGCATGGCGGTGTTTGGGGAATCGACGGTTCTGGGGGGGGGAAATCATAAAGATTGGCGCCTGCGGCGGTGTGGCTGGGCTGTTGTCCATCTAGGTGCCCATGGACTTTTTGATGGAGTGGCCAGCGGTCCTCTGCCAACTAAGGTGCAGAGCGCTGGCCGAGCTGAGCTGTTTGCCCTGATCGAGCTTGCTAAACGTTCTACTGGTGCGATTCGCGTATATTGCGATAACATGTCTGTCGTCAAGGGCTCCCGCAAGACTCTCAAGGCCAAACGGAAATCAGCTACTCTTGACTTGCGGGCGCAATTGCGTGATGCGATGACGGCCCGAGGCTGATCGATTGACGTTCGATGGACTAAAGGACACCCCACCCAGGCCCAATGTCAGAATATGATTTTCGGTGATATTGAATTCTATGTAGATAAGTCTGCTGATTTTTTCGCGGGCAAAGCCGCTGATGCTGGTGAGATTCCTGAGGAACTTGCGAGGGGGACCCTGCTTGCTGATGAGAAAGCTAGCCTTGTACTTAGCCGACTGTTATCGGTTCAGCGTGAATGCTTGTTTCAATCCCAGCGTGAGCATCCTGGAGGGGTCTCCCGTGAACGTTCCAGGAATATCTCTGCTTTACAGGAGCGATGTAATATATTGAGTGCTCAAGGTCATTTTGTGGTTGTCCGTCCGTCTATCCTTAAGCGCTCTCTCTGCCATCAGTCCTTTCAGCGTGTAGGCCAACTCTCAGAATTTTGACCGAACCCGTGCAAGCCCCGTGCTGTTGTGCAGCAGCGTGTTCAACGGCTCCGTCCTCGGTCCCCTTCTCCACGAGGCGCTGCGACCGCAGGCGCCCCTGCCCGTGCGCCTGATGATCTAGGCCCACCGTCGGGGGAGGGTGGGGGCGGGGAGTCTGCCCTCGATCATCCTTGTGCTGAATTCGTTCATCCCTCTCACCACCTTGCCTGTCTCAGAGGTGTGCTCTATTGTGAGGTTTGCGGGAGGCGCTGTGTAGAGTTCCCGCGCGACCTCAAGAATTGTTGTGAACCTCCCACGAGAGCTGGGAAGGAGGTTTTGTCTCGTCTGAAGCATGGCCTCCCACCTAAATCTGGTGGCAAATTCCCTGAGGTCTAGCTTTGTGTGAAGCGTGCCCTTGCCTTGCAGCAGGTACACGCGCCAGGTGATAGATAGATAGATAGATAGACTTTTCCTCCTCATCGTCCTCCCCCTCCTCCACGGCTTCCTCCTTGCCGCCCCCCTAGCGCGCCTCTCCGCGCTCCTAATACATTTCGCGAATGCGAAATTCAACCAGGCCGGAGTCATTATCCTTTTCCTCGTCCTCCTCTTTTTTTCTACGCCTCCTCTTCCTCTTCCTGCGCCTCCTCGTCCTCCTCCTCCTCGTCCTCCTCCTCCTCCTCATCATCATATCCATCATCGTCCTCATTCTCATCCTCATCCTCATCCTCCTCATTCCTCCTCCTCCTCCTTACCCTCCCTCGTTTCCTTCCCCTCCTTTTGCTCCTTCTGATCCCTCCTCATCCTCCTCCGCCTTGTCTCCCTGACGACGGCGACGACGACGGCAGCGCCGACGACGGTGCCGACGACAACGACTTCGACGACGACGACGACGACGACGACGACGAGGACGACACCGCCGCTGACGACGACGCCGCCGACGGCGCCGACGACGCCGCCGATGGCGCGGACGACGACGACGACGACGACGACGATGAGGACGTCGAGGGCGACGACGACGCCGACGACGACGACGACGCCGACGACGACGACGACGACGACGACGACGGCGACGACGACGACGCCGACGGCACTGACGACGACGTCGACTACGACGTCGCCGACGACGCTGCTGACGGCGCCGACGACGACGACGACGACGTTGAGGACGGCAACGACGACAACGACGAGGACGAGGATGAAGATGACGACGATTACGACGACGACGCCGACGGCACCGACGACCACGACGACGTTGACGATGACAACGACGGCGACGACGACCACGACGACGACGACGACGACGACGACGACGACGACGACACCGCTGCCGGCGACGATGCCGTCGACGGCGCCGACGACCCGCCAACGGCGTCGACGACGCTGCCGACTGCGCCGACGACGACGTTGACGACAGCGATGACGACGACGGCGACGACGACGTCGACGATGACGTCGCTGACGACGCTGCCGACGGCGCCGACGACGAAGACGCCGCCAGCGCCGACGACTTCGCTGACGGTGCCGACGACGCCGCTGGCGACGCCGACGACGATGACGACGACGACGACGACGACGACGACGACGACGACGACCAGGACACCGCGGCCGCCGCCGCCGCCTCCGCCGACGACGACGACGACGACACCGCCGCAGATGACGATGACGTCGCCGACGCCGACGACTCCGCCGACGCCGCCGACGACGTCGAGGGCGGCGCCGACAACAACGACGACGACAACGACGACGACCACGACGACGACACCGCCGCCGACGGCGCCGACGACCCCGCCGACGGCGCCGACGACGCCACCGATGGCGCCGACGGCGACGACAACGACGACGACGCCGACGACGAAGCGGCCGAGGATCAGGACCACGACGACGACGACGACGACGACGACACCGTCGCACACGACGACGCCACCGGCGCCGACGACGACGCCGACGGTGTCGACGACGACGACGACGACGACGACGACGACGACGACGACGACGACGACGACGAGCTCCCCCGAGGACGCCGCGGAGGACGAGGCCCAGGCGTCGCGGCGGGTCTGCCGGTGGGGTTCGGGGATGCCCCTGCGGGCGGACGCCCCGTAGGGAGCTGCTCGGGCAGATCCAAGAGGCCCCCAGACGGCCACAGGGCGGCCCCAGACGGCCCAAGAGGGTTCCACGAGGGCCCAAGAGGGTTCCACGAGGGCTCCAGGAGGAGCCCCAAGACGGCCCAAGAGGGCCCCGAGGCGGCCCAAGAGACGCCCCCAGAAAAAACTCCCCCAAGCGCCGTACTGCCCTCCTCGCCCCGGAGCCCTCCACCACCCCAGGGCTCGTCTCGATTCGTCCGATTCGATTCGTTCCGATCGCCGATCCGCCTTGTCGATTCGGTTCTGGGCTCTCCTGCCCCCCTGGGGCGAGGCGCACGCCCACGGCCTGGAGGGTTGACTGTACGCGTTCCCCGGCTTGTCCCGATCCCCGGCTTTTTTCCCTCTCGAGCCGCGCGTGGACTGCCCCGCGAGAGCCCCCGGCCAGAAGCCCGCCCTCCGTAGGATTCGTGGCAGACGACGCGGGCAGGTCTGGGGAAGGCCCCCGGAAGAGCTTCCAGAAGCACCGCGCGGCCCTCCTCGCCCCGGAGACCACCCCCAGGGCTCGTCTCGATTCCTCCGATTCGATTCGATCCGATTTCGATAACTTCCGATTCCGATTCGATTCGGCTTGGGATTCCGATTTGGGCTCCGATTTCTCACGGGAGAAATATTGGCATGGCGACTTCCGCCGATCCAGATCCGATCCGTTTCGATCGCCGATCCGAATCGATTCGATTCTGGGCTGTCCCCGGGTGGTGAGGAGTGGCTCCTGACTTGTCCTCTTCCTCCTCCTCCTCCTCCTCCTCCTCCTCCTCCTCCTCCTCCTCCTCCTCCTCCCCCTCCTCCCCCTCCTCCTCCCCCTCCTCCTCCTCCCCCTCCCCCTCCCCCCCCCCCCAACGGCGAGGCGGAGGCCCACGGCCTGGAGGTGCACGTGCTGGACGGCCACGTGGGCCTGCCCGCCAAGTGGCTCCGCCACGTGGAGAAGAGCCACGCGGCGCTGCGGGGCGAGAAGGCGGCGGGCGCCGCGAGGAGAGCGCCGATCGCCGAAGGAAGAGGATGCCGGGCAGGAGGAGGAGGAGGAGGAAGAGGAGGAGGAGGAGGAAGAAGAGGAGGAGGAGGAAGAGGAGGAGGAGGAGGAGGAGGAGGCGGATGAGGAGGAGGAGGAGGAGGAGCAAGAAGAAGATCAAGAGGAGGAGGATGAGGAGGAGGAGGAGGGGGAGGAGGTGGAGGAGGCGAAGGAGGAGGATAGCGGAGTATGGTTATCCGATTATCCCTGGATCTGAAGGATGCGTTCTACATGTAGGCGCTCGAGGTTCTGAACAAGGTTCCAACCGACGAACGGGAGCTCAACGGCATGTACGACAGGCTCCCAATGTTATCCGGAGCGAGGCAGGGCGCATCGTGCACCGAGCCGAACATCGACGACGAGCACCTGGCAACTCTGCAGACACTTGGGCCACAACCAGAGAATCTAAACGAATAGCCCAACCACGCACCGGTACGATGCAAGGAGGCCCCATATTGGACGTCTGTATCAACAGCGCCTTCGCTCGCATCACGAGGAGAATGCAGAGGGCATGGTCCAACACGGCAGCAACTATGACATACTCCATCGACCGGATCAGTAACCAACCCTCGCATCAAGTCGATGATGTCAAGACGGACAAGGCGGAGGCACGGCACTCACGGAGGGATTTTCGTTGACGACCTCACCTCGTACGGAGTTAACGCACCTGGCGATCAGCACAAACAGCCGCAATCCAGCTCCAAATCGAGGAGGCGCCAATACTGGCACATGTCATGAAGTGCAAGGCGAAGAATGCCAAGGACGCGACCACAGCTATCTAAAGCGAATGCTCCGACCAGGCTATCGAGCTCGTCGACCAGGCTATGCAGAGTCATCACGTCCAACGGATCAACAGGACCCGACATCAAGAAATTAGTCTTTAAGCCACGAGCAACAGGGGGCCCCTCAGGAAACAGATCTTCGAAAAGACAAGCGTTCCGTCTACATGCAGGTACTCTATGCCCTTTGTATGGTTAACTCGACCTTTACCTACAGCGGCCACGTTTGGATCAACGTGACCGCAGGCGAGATGGACAATTATTCGGCGGAGTATTTCGAATGACGCCGACAAGCCACTTGGGCACCAAGCAGGCGACGAGCAGGTGACCTGCAGGTTCTCAGCGACGCAATTGGATAACCAACAGGCGTCTCAGTGAGGGTGCGGCGCCTCATGTACCGTCCACGGCTGCTACTTCACAGGTCCACCACGTCAATCGGAGGGCCAAGCTGCCCTGCGCTTTCACGTGTTAGTCGAAAGCGTCTACGGACACATTGGGTGCCGTGGCGTCCGTAGACACTTTCGGGGTGGATGCGTCTATGGACAACGTGGCTTTTGCGTTCGGCGCGGTGCAAGGTCGGAGAAAGGGTAGATCCGTCTACGGCACGCTGCTGTTCTAGAGCAGGTCCCAGATGGTACTCCAACGCTTTAGCAGGACATCCCAGGCGAGGGCGACAACCGCCAAACGAGCTGGGCAGCAAAGATCGGCGGCGACATCTCCTGGATGTACAACCACGCCGGCGAACAGGAAAGGCCCACGTCCAGTCCGAACCCAAGAGCAGCGACACCAGCAATACTTGTTAGCCCCCAACGTCCCATGGCACTCGACAAAGTAGTCCCACTACGTGCTCTGCGGCGGCAACGAGGTGAAGCCCACCAAGAAAATTGGCACCCGAAGCTCGAACCATGCCCGAACGCGCATGAAATGCCCCCCGTGCCGACCATTTTGCCCCTGCCGCCAAAGCCACAAATATGCTGCTACCAGCGTGGCACTATCGACTCACCGCAAGAGCTGTGCACACCCGACGAGATGGGCGCCAGGAGCGCGACGCAGAACGCGCAGCAGGAGGCACCGCGCGCGCATTCTGAAGCACTTTCAACCAATTTCACCGCGCGCAATTCCTTGGGCGCAAGAGGCGCCGCCGCGGCTCACGGACGAGGAGACGGAAGACAACTGAAAGAACATCTCGATGGCACAGTGAGCCAGCATGAAAGCAGGATGTGCGCCCGTCTACGCCGGCATGACGAGGTGCAAAACCGACGTAGCCAGTTTGCGCCATGGGCACCAGCGCGACCCATGACAAGGTCCCACCAGTGACGTCACCGCCTGACGATCGAGACCAGCTGAGCCCAGACACTCAACGACCCCAAGGCGGAACCACACGAGTGGTAGCGCATTTATAGTGCGCGCGAGGAGGAGACCTGCAGGTGTGGGCGGGGCACTTCCAGCCACCCACCAGCACCCAGACATACATC
>CAUYUJ010003858.1:132781-247781 GCA_963575745.1 Prorocentrum cordatum | reverse complement strand
CCGCTCCCACCTGGGCCTCCCGAGGCCCAGCTTCCTGGCCAGGGCCCCGACCTGGGTCAGCCACCGTCGCCGCCTGGTCCGCGAGTGCTGAGGCGCCCCCTTGCGCTGCAGCCCGGGCATCCGACGTCTTCATCTTTTCCGCACGGGGTCCTCGGAAGGCGCGCCCCTTCTTGCAGGGCGGGTTCTGCATCCCGGGCCTCTTTCTGTTGCACGGCCCCGGGGCCCTGCGAGGGCACCCGGAGCCCATCAACGGCCAAAAACCTCCCGTCGTGATCTTTTGTCACCCTGTGGATCACTCGCAGGACGCTGTGCGGCAGTGCCGGGGACGCACCGGGGGGGGGGGAGCGTGATGTTAGGGACGGGGAGGGGGTCGAAGCGGGGTCGCAACGAGATGTTTGGCCCAGAGCGTGAACAAAAATTGTCTTTTTGTGACACCGCGTGGATCTTTCAACCTTACCACGATCTGCGATGCCGGAGCCACACGGCAGGGGGGGCGGGGGGGCGTTACGTTATGCCCTTCCCCCTCATACCCAAACCGCCGACGTCGCAATTTTGCTTCATCGTCGACCCCCCAGAGATCTGGACCTCTTCCCTGGGACCGGTTTTTCATCCTGAGCTGGTTTTTACCTAACAGCGAAGACTGATAGGTTTCTAGTAGGGTCAAAAGAGAGCATCATGACTCCCCAGGGGGGTCTGGGCGGGATCCGGACGGGATCCGGGGACTCTTTTTTCAGCCAACAGTAACGCATTTCGTTGTCTTCGAGTTCCCAGAACTCCATTCCTGGGCATGATTCTGAATGCCCGGAGCCAACTGTAGGCCATTTCGTGTTGTTCGAGTTTCCAGAACTCCATTCCTGGGCATGATTTTGAATGCCCGGAGCCAACTGTAGGCCACTTCGTGGTCTTCGAGTTCCCAGAATTCCATTCCTGGGCA
The DNA here is from genome assembly GCA_963575745.1 of Prorocentrum cordatum. Lineage (NCBI taxonomy): Eukaryota > Dinophyceae > Prorocentrales > Prorocentraceae > Prorocentrum > Prorocentrum cordatum. The sequence goes on along the minus strand of CAUYUJ010003858.1, from coordinate 246,847 downwards.
TGATTTTGAATGCCCGGAGCCAACTGTAGGCCACTTCGTGTTCCTCGAGTTCCCAGAACTCCACTCCCGGGTCACATTTTAAATGCTGAGGCAGGGTGAGGCTGAGGCTGAAGCAGGCTGAGGCTGAGGCAGGCTGAGGCTGAGGCCGAGGCTGAAGGCAGACTGAGGCTGAGGCTGAAGCAGGCTGAGGCTGAGGCCGAGGCTGAGGCTGAGGCTGAGGCAGGCTGATGCTGAGGCAGGCTGAGGCTGAGGCTGAGGCTGAGGCAGGCTGAGGCTGAGGCAGGCTGAGGCTGAGGCCGAGGCTGAAGGCAGGCTGAGGCTGAGGCTGAAGCAGGCTGAGGCTGGGACTGAGGCAGGCTGAGGCTGAGGCTGAGGCAGGCTGATGCTGAGGCAGACTGAGGCTGAGGCTGAAGCAGGCTGAGGCTGAGGCAGAGGCAGGCTGAGGCTGAGGCTGAGGCAGGCTGATGCTGAGGCAGGCTGAGGCTGAGGCTGAGGCTGATGCAGGGTGAGGCTGAGGCAGGCTGAGGCTGAGGCCGAGGCTGAAGGCAGACTGAAGTTGAGGCTGAAGCAGGCTGAGGCTGAGGCTGAGGCCGTCTGAGGCTGAGGCTGAGGCAGGCTGATGCTGAGGCAGGCTGAGGCTGTGACTGCGACTGCCGTTGCCACTGCGACTGTCATCGCGAATGCGACTGCGGCTGCGAGAACAGCAGAATTCTACAACTGGATTCTCATCTGAATCTTAAAGGTGAATGCTTCCAGATGTGCTCCTACACATCGCTGTTAGGTTGCTTTGCCAGGATAATTCACGTTCTGAAGGCCAGGTAAGGGCTCCCCGGGGCCGAATGTAGCGAAAAGCTTCCCGTCGTGATTTTTGTCACAACGCGAGGGGGTCTGGGTAGCGCCCGTTATCGCCGCGAACCAATGAAAAGAAATCTCGCAAACCAGCGCAGGGGGCCGTCACGGCACGAACTTGGCGTGCCTCGCGCCTTGGCCCCTCCTCGGCGCCCCGGCGCGCCTTTTCCCCAGGACAGGCCTCCTGCAGCACCGGCGCAAGCAGCAGCAGCGGCGTTTCACGGACGCCTGCATGGACCGCCGAGGGGTTGGCTAAGGGACGGCCAGCCCCCTTCCTTCAGAGGAGGGAAAGGTACCCATACCTACCTTCGCCCGTTTTCCCCATTTGGGGCCTCTTGGGAGGCCCGCGTCGCCACCGCTGGATTCGCCTCGAAATCTTGGTCTGAACGCACCCCAGGAGAGGTCCGGGGAGTAGCGGTGTCGGTACCTTTTGATTTCCCTACCTCCTCCTCCGCCTCCTACTTATCCTCGGATCGTTCTTTTCGGAAGCAAATCATGGGAACGTTGCATGCTCTCGCAATCCCGTCCTTAGAGTGCATCCACGTGCGCTATCGTCTGGCATCCAACGAAAAGCCGCCGATGTAGCATCGATTAGCGCGGACGTGCATCGATGTAGTGTTATACTAGCGTTGAACAGCGTCGGCTATCAAGCAAGTTTGGCTCAAGCAATGTTGGCTCAAGCAATTTTCAATAATCCTAAGCACAGTTTGCACATATTCCGATCACACAGCAAGCATGGCCATGGTGGTACCCAGCGTGAGGCAAGCGCGGCATGCCGAGCGGCACGCAGCAGTCGCGCGAGATGCAAATATTGTCAACGACCGGATCGACCGGATCGAGTCTGCAATGAGTGAGATTCTGAGCAAGTTGGACATGTTGACACATATTATTGGGATATAATCCAAGATCGAGGTGCCCACACCACCAGGACATCTTGACCGAAGCCTCGAGACAAAGATGACCCGGATCGAACTTGTCCTCTATCGAATTCCAGTGACAGATTTTTGGAACATAGACATGATGATTGACAATATCATGGCGAAGACAATCTAGCGCAACGCAAAGCTTCAGATGGAGCTCACCCCCGACCGACACAATCACATTGTTGCGGCAGAATAGGGAATACCAGACCACATCGAGGATATTCAGAAGACGCTCGACTTCGACACAGCGGGTATGACGGAGGAGGCGCGTGAGGATCAGAGCCGAACCCGATGTCCGCGAGGCCCGAGTCCGAGGAGGACGAGAAACCCAAAAAGATAGGATAGTTGAGGAGACCGGCCTGCTATGTGAAAGGGGCACGGCGGCCCGCATCAACAGCATCGCGGACGACCTGAAAAATATCACGAAGATCTGAGTGGTTCTGGCCCCCCGCCGTCGCCTTCATGGCTCGCGCTTGCGTGCTGCCTGCGCGGACGCGTCGGCTGTCGCCGATTCGCAAGAGCCAGCAAGATGACATTGGGAGCTCCGTTCCCCTCAGTTGCCATGGGAGTCTCTTCATGGTTTGAACGTTGTTGGCCTTCTGTAGGCCTCGAGGGGTCTCCGCGCCATGGGATCGGGGGAGGGGCAGGACGCACTTGGGGCGATGGGCTTTGCGCTTCGTCCTCATCATGCGTGTCCCTCCTCCTCCTCCTCCTCCTCCTCCCTCTCCTCCTCCTCCTCCTCCTCCTCCCTGTTGTCAGTTCCCCCCTGTGCCTCCGATGAGCGTGGACGACCTCATGCAGGCTCCCGCGCGGCGCCACCCGGTTGAGGAAGGCTGCTGGCGCGACAGGGGACGTGGTTAGGAAGGAAAACGGGCCCTCTCTGTTATGCTCCGCCTCCTCCTCCTCTAGATCCACCTCCTCCTCTACATTCACCTGCTCCATACCCCTCAGACATGCGGTGTCTTGATTTCTACAGTGCAGGAGGGGCCCAGAAGTCCGTGCCATTTTCTCAGAAAAGGTCGGCCCCGTGTTCCTCCAGTTGTGCATTCACGTCTTGAGCGTGGCTGGCCTCATGTGGTGCGACCGAGACCGAGCGGTCCGGACATGCCTGCGTATGGTCGCAGCGCCCAAGTGGGAAGTGGACGCTTGACAAACTATTCCCGGCTCGTCGGCAGGATTGGGGATCTTCGGAACAACGTGAAGGACGTCGACATCCGCCTGAATTCATCTGACGAACATGCATGGACACACGAGCGGCTCAACGGCACCCCACCCGCGGCGTCAGCGCAGAGGTCTGCGACCACATCAGGGCGCTGCAGGTGGAGACCGAGCACGGGCAAGAGCCAGGACAGGGAGTTGGTCGCAGTCAATAGGACGGTCGTCGCTCTCAGTTCTGGACGGCGCCCGCGACTGGCTGGATGCTGAGTGGGCGTCTGACGCCCCTATCACAGGGCGGGCTTCACGGCGCGCTCTCTCTGCGAAGTCTCGGGGCCAGCCTGGCAGGAGCGCAGCGGCGCAGGCCCTATGGGAGAAAGCCGTCGAGGCAGGCGGCAGGACAGCTCGGGCCAAGCCGGACACGGCTCTGGCCCGGAGGGTCTCGGTCTCGCGTGTTTGTCTGCCTTCTTGTGTGCATGTTGAAGGAGTGGGGCCACGCCAACAACGGCGTCTGGGCCGATCCCGTTGGGGGGGGGGCAGGCGGGACGTGGAGAGGGCTGGGCTGTATAGGAGGACTCTTCGTCCGCCTGCGCCTGACCGCCGACGCATGCGCTCTCGCGACCTTGCAGCATCCTCCTGCTCCTCCTGCTCTTTGTGCCCATCCCCAGGGTCCTCCTCCTCCTCCTCCTCCTCCTTCTCGTTCCTCTTCCTATCTACCTAATGATCTCTCTCTCTCTCACTCTCTCTCCTTTTCCTTCTCTCTCTCTCTCTATCTCCCCTCATCCTCCTGGTTTTTCTCCCCTTCTCCCTCCCCGCCCTCCCCCCCTCACCTGCCCTCTCCTTCTCCCTTCTCCTCCGCCCTGCTGCCCCCTCCGGAGAAAGGCGCAATCACTGCCCCATTGAGAGCTCGTTGGTGTCGTCGTGCCCTCCGCCGCCCTGCTCACCGCGCCCCCCCCGGTCCCCGCGCGGGCGGGGCGGGGCGGGGGGGGGCTCGATTCAACTTGGGATCCCGATTTGAGATTCCGATGGCCCATTGGAGGCCGACTCGCCTGCCGATTTCCGCAGATTCGACTCTTCCCTTTTCGGCTGCCGACTTCCGCCGATCCGATGCACGTCGATCGCCGATCCGACACATCGAATCGATGCTGGGCTCTCCTGTGGTGGTGAGGTGTGGCTCCTGACTCGTGCCCGGTGGGCCCCAAGCGGAGTTGGCGCGGACCAGAGTCATCCAGGATAGTTCGGTCCTTCCTGGTTCGAGCCTCGAAGGCCCAAGCTGGAGTTTCCCCGGACTCATCGACTCCTCGCAATCATGCGCTGTGTTGGCACGGCAACGATGCTCCGAACAAGTGTAGGATAAACAAGTGCGATACAACAGAATGGATCAGACACAAGTGTGATGAACAAGTGTGATACCAACACAACAAATTGCTTATCATGCGAGTTGTTTTATCACACTTGTTATGTTGTTGTATCACCTGTGTTTTGGTTCCTGTTTTGATCACACTCGTTCTGGGCTCGTCCGGGGTGAGGTCGGCGCCCACACCTGCGGCCCCCCCCGGCAGCAGCTCCGTGCCCGAAGAGGGTCATGGGGGGAGGGGTGGGGGGAGAGGCCGGGCCCGCACCCCATCTGCGGAAGAGCTGCCCGGGGCAGAGCGCCCCGGCCAGAGCCCCGGTTTCTCCAGGGCTGGGGGCGCCAGGGCTTCTTTTTCGATTCCCCCGCTTCTAGAATAGAAGAGAGTATAATACATATATATATATATACATATGTGCATATATATATATATATATGTGTGTGTGTGTATCGATTCCACATCGAACTGGCATTGGAATAGACGTGCTATTCGATTCGGAAGCCATCGAAGTGGAATCGATGGCTTCGATTTGATCTCGGATGCAGACTCCGATTCTCTTTGATGGTTTGCGACTCCGATCCGATTCGACCTCGGACGCTGACTCGGACTCCGATTCCTCACTGGAGGCTGACTCGCCTGTCGATTTCCGCCGATTCGACTTTTCCCGACTCGGCTGCCGACTTCCGACGATCCGATCCGTGTCGATCACCGATCCGACTTATCGATTCGATTTTGGGCTCTCCCGTGGTGAGGTGTGGCTCCTGATTCGTGCCCCAGGAGCCCAAACAGGAGTTGGCCCAGACCAGAGTCATCCAGGATAATTCGAGCGTTCGGGGTTGCGGATGGTCAGGAGTCGTTCTTGGTTCGTGCCTGGAGGGCCCAAGCCAGAGTTACCCCGGACTGGAGTTGCCTGATATAAGTCGGGCGTCCAATATCCAATTTGGTGTGTTCATACATCTAGTGTGATGTTCTGAGCTGCTTGATTTTGTCAGTCCCAGGGGCGTACGACCCCCCACCCCACCCCACCCCACACACTTCGCCATGACGGAAAGGAGTCTTGAGGGAACCGGGTCCTACAGCAGCCGCACCAGAGAAGGTATTGGTTTGCCAGCGGGTGCCCCACGGGGGATTATTAGATCCCGATGGGCGCATAGAGCATCGGGGCACCTTACGAGGCTCATGCAATGACCCTCGTAAGGTGTCTACTTCCTTCGTAGACTTAGTCGAGGGTCATACTATGACCCTCGACTAAGTCGACGAAGGATCTGTTCCCAGATGTCTTATAATGAGATGTCTCATGGCATGGGCCTACTGTTCTTAGACCCCGCGGATTCCTTCAGGACCAGCTCCTCGACCCGAGGGTGTTTTCCGGGCGTAGCCCGAATTTGTTGCCCGCAAGGTTAACTGACTTAACTGAATTGAACTGAACTGAACCGAACAGAACTAAATTGAACTGAACAGACTGGTCGTACCCCTTACGTGACGGCTTTATTCTCGGCCGCCAAGGGCGCAATTTATGGCGCAACCGATAAGAGACGGTTTATTCTCGGCCGCCGATGGCGCAATTTCTGGCGCAAGCGATCGGAGACGGCTTTACTCCGGGCCGCCGAGGGCGCAAGCTATGGCGCATCCGATAGGGGACGGTTTGATTCTCAGCCGCCAAGGGCGCAACTCATGAACCGATCGGAGACGGTTGTATTCTCAGCCGCCGAGGGCGCAACCTATGGCGCAACCGATAGGAAACCGAGCTGGAGCAGGATGAAGACGAGGACGACGAGGAGCATGAGGAGGAGGACGAGGAGGACGACGACGACGATCAGGAAGGGGAGGAGGACGGGGAGGAATACGAGTAGTACGAGGACGAAGTGCGGGCATTCGAATGCGTGCGGGGCTACGCCCGATTCATGCTCGCCGTTTGGGCTGGCGGTGGGACCGAAGCGGCGAGTTGCCTTGTGATTGCTTTGTTTTAGCAGCATATCGGCTCGCAGAGGCCCCCAGAGGCCGCCAAACTGGCGCCAAGATTCCCAGCGCCCATCTCCCAATCGACCCGTTTCCTTCGTGCTTGACCATTTGCTTGCGATATAGGAGGGCATCCCAAAAAGGGCCTCATTATCGAGGGTCCGAGGAGTTGTCACCCCTTCCGCGGCGGAAGGCGGCGCAAGTAAAAGATGCGCCCCCAAGGGGTGAAAACGTTTCTGGGTCTAGGGTTCCCGAGATCGCCCCTTTGTGGGCGCGCCTTGGGAAGGACCCCAAACCTATGTATTCGGCGTGTGCGCCGGCCCCTCCCCCCAGGGGCGACGTGCGCGTGCGCTCGGAGATCGTGCAGTGTGAAGGGGCCACAGGACACACAAATCAATACACACAAATAAAAGGATTCCTCATACTTTCCCCTATTTTCTGGGTTTTTGTCTTCCCCCCCACTTCCCATATTTTCCAATATTTTCAAGGGAATCGACGACGAATTGTGTCTGTGTGTTTTTTCCCTCCTGAACGTGTGTGCTCTGTCTGCGGGCGATGTCTGGCCATGCCGCCTGGGCAGCGGCCTGCCGTGAGATGCTGTGGTGCGCTGTCGCTTCGGGCGTGCCCCGTCCAGAAGGGGGGCGCACGGAGTGAGGTACTCTAGGATGTCGTGACGGATGGTCGGTGTTTCGGACGCTTTCGAAGAAGAAAACGCGCCATACACATCGATTGCTGGCGCTCCGCGCGGATTCCTTGGATCCGCGCTGCGGCCCCCCCCCCCCCCCTGGCCCCTGGCGGCGCCGTCGGCGCCGCCCCGCTGCGGGGCTCCGCGCGCCAGAGAGGGAGGCCCAGCGCAGATCCAAGACAGCCGCGGGGAGCTCCAAAAATACATGTTTATGGTGTTGATTCCCTTTCTACGCGTACTTCCAAGGGGGGCGAATAGTACTAGTATGTCCTGGCCTCGCTGAGGTCCCCGTCTTCACATTAGGGATGATTCATCTGGGCGGCTTGGCCAGGCGCAACTGCAGGAACGACCCCTTACCCCTAATGTGTCTGGCCCACCCAACTCATGTCCCCTGCCAAAGGGTTAGGGGTCCTTCCCTGGTTGATCAGACGAGGGGCGCCTATGATTAGAAAGTCCAGGGCCAGCTAGGGACTGGTTCCCTTTCGGAACAGCCGAAGCCCTCCCGCGACCCCCCGAAAACCCTACCGGAAGGGTTTCCAGAGGGTTTTGGAGGGGGGAGGAGAAGGAGGAGGAGGAGCAGGAGCAGGAGCAGGAGCAGGAGCAGGAGCAGGAGCAGGAGTAGGAGGGAGGAGGAGCAAGAGAAGAAGGAGGAGGGAGGAGGAGGAGGAGGGAGTAAGAGCAGGAGGAGGAAGGAGGAAGCGAAGGAGGAGGAGGAGGAGGAGGAGGAAGAGGAGGAGGAGGTCGAGGATGGCATTGGAGCCCCTGGCGAACCCTGGGATTTTTTCTAAGCCTATGACCGCCCTGCTGCGCCCCGCCCCGGAGGACAACCGCGAGCAGCTCCCGTGCGTGCCCGCCCGGCGCTCGGCACGGCGCGCGCCATTCTTTTTCTTGTCGGGCCTCTCCCCCTGCAGGCGGGATTTTCCAAAATCATCAAAACAAATCGCTGGGAACTTATTTTTGTATGTTTGTGCATGTCTTGACCATGTTGCTGTACTTGTTTTAACAATCTTTCCCTTTCCGCCCAAGATCCCCCTGGGAACTAAAAAGATACCCTGGGAACTTCTTCCTGTATTTCTTGTGTTTCCTCTTTCGCCCCAAAGATCCCCCTGTCGGAGGACGGGCCCGACTTCATTTTCTTGGGGTTTCCCCCTGCCGCCCCGACGCGGCGCCCCCGCACTCCGCTCTGGCGGGGGCGCGGCGGCACGGCCCCGGGCAGATCCCGGGCTGCCGCTCTCGAAGAGGAGGAAAACTTCTGGCGCTCCGCGCGGGTTTCTCGGATCCGCGCCTGGGCCCCTCCCGGCGGCGCCTCCGGCGCCGCCCCTGGCGCGCTCCGCGCGCCAGAGAGGCGGGGCCGAGCGCGAATCCCAGAAATCCGCGCAGAGCGCCTACAGTTTCTGTTTATGTGGTTTTTTCTTCCTCTGAGCTCCTGCCGTCGAAGGAGAAGATCTTGCATAGACATGAACTGTCAGGGCGAATGTCGATCCTTTAGATTCGATTCGCTTCGATTTCGAGGGCCTCCGATTCCGATTCGGTTCGACTTCGGGTTCCGATTTGGATTCCGATTCATCAACGGAGGCCCACTAGCCTGCCGATTTCTACCAATTCGACTTCTCCCGACTTGGCTGCCGATTCCCGCCGATCCGATTAATTTCGATCGCCGATCCGACTTGTCGATTCGATTCTGGGCTCTCCTGAACTTTCGGAGCTTCGCCTTCATTTTCTTTGATCCGGGGTTCGCTAAGGTCGGAGAAGGAACAACTGCATAAACATGAATTGTCGGCGCTCCGCGCGGATTTCTTGGATCCGCGCTGGGCCCCCCCGGCGGCGCCTCCGGCGCCGCCCCTGGTGCGCTTCGCGCGCCAGGGAGGACAAATTGCATAAGCATAATCGGCGGCGAGCGAGGGGGGAAGTGACAAGGAAAAGGTCTTCTCAGAAGGCGGCGCGACTTCCCAGAAGCCCTCGCGCCTTCTGAGAGGTTTTTCTATCTTCGGGGCAGGCTCATGAACTTCTCAGAAGGCCGGGGAACTTCCGAACCTTCTGCGAAGGCCTTCTCCTTCTCACTTCATCCCCTTCGCTCGCTGCAGAAAGGTCGGAGCTTCGCGCTCATTTCTTGGATCCGCGTCTGGCCCCCATGGCGGCGCCTCCAGCGCCGCCCCTGGCGCGCGGAGCGCCCCAGGGAGGAGGGTCCCAGAGCCGATCCAAGAAGTCCACGTGGAGCTCCGAAAGTTGACGTTTGTATAGTTGGTTCTGCATCTGTGACGGCGGTTCAGAGATGGGGTTCTGCGGGATGGGGCCCTGAGGATGGTAAGAACCCCCCAGGCTGAACCTTCATCCTTTGAGGCCAATCGCTCTCAGGGGCCCATCCCTCGTGGCCCCATCCTCGGGCCGCCGATCCTCAGAGGTCATGTTCCGCATCGGCGCCAGGCGTGTCCTCGGGTCTACTGCGGCCTGGCCCGGCGGAGTCCGGCCCGATCCGCGCCAGTCTGGCGCAGCAACGACGGTGTCCATTCTGGCGCAGCCCAGCTTGGTAGCCCCCCGAGATCGGGATGAGTAGCCCTTCCCGGGAGTTGTCTCCTTCACCAGAGATTGGAGCAATCAGTTCTGGCACGAGGAGGGATGAAGAGCGGGACGGGAGGGATGAGAGGAGTGAGGAGGAAGAGGAGAGAGGAGAGGGAGGCATTTGCAGTTGGAAAGGCGATGGAGCAGAGGGTGCAGAGGGAGGGCAGAGGGGTTGACAGATGAGATGGCGGAGAGGACGATGGGGATGGAGGGAAGCGAGAAGGAGGTCGAGGAAGGACAATTTACAACTTAGATCTATAGGGGAAGAGGGCGAGAGGGTGAGGTATGCAACAACAACCACAACCACAACAACATCAGCAACAGCAAGTCCATAGACGCGTGCCACTCAACACGTATATCCCAAACCCTCGATCGTACCCCCTTAGGTCTCTCTTACCCGCAACGTGTGTATTTCGTGCAGCCCCTAAGGCAGGGAAAGAGAGGACGGATGGAAGGAAGGGACAAGGGGGGAGGGAGGGGGGCTAGGAGCAGAAAACACGTGGCAGGACCAGACGGGCAGATCGGGCGGGTAGACCCGAACGGGCGGGTCGGGAAGGTGGGCCTAGACGGCCAGGTCGAGCAGGCGGGTTGCTAAAGCGTGCGTCTTGTATGGGTCGCGAGGAAGTCTCGAGCGATAGCGCGATTCCCCAATACATCTCGAAGAAGTCCACAGCGAGAGCGTGATTCCTGAGTGTCGAGGGCGTGGTGTCTGAATCAACTGCAGGGATGTCCCACGCGAAAAGCGTGACTCCTTCATTGAAATATGAAGAAGTCCCTCGCGAGAGCGCGATTCGGAATACTTTGTGGGGAATTAGCAGGCGGGAGCCGCTGTGGTTGTAAAACGGGGGCCAGGGGCACAGTTTGAGCAGGAATCTGTTCCCTGGTACAAGCACAGCGAGCCCTGGGAGGGGCACTTCAAGTCCAAAAAACATGTATATGACGCGAATGCGTGAGTCCTGCGTAATTCACTTGGAAGACTCGGGCGAGAGCGCGATTCCTGAATGGCGAGGGCGTGGCGCTTGAACAAATTGCGAGGAAGACGCAGGCGAGAGCGCGATTCTTGGATACATTACAATGGAGTCCCGAGCGAGAGCACGATTCCTCAGTAATTGCGAGGAGGTCTCCGGTGGGAGCCGTTGTTGTTGTAGTTCGGGGCCCAACAACGCAGTTTAAGGAGGAAGATTCTCCCTTGTCAAAAACAGGGTGCAAGCCCCAGGAGAGGCACTTCAATGGAACAATACATATGTTACCGGAGGGGGGGGATCAACACCAATTATTATTCAGTCGTGAGGGTTCAACAACAACAACAACCACAACAGCAACAACAACGACAACAACAACAACAACAATACGAACAAGAACAATGGCAAAAGCAGCAGCAACAACAACAGCAGTCGAGCACAGGATGTAATGGGAGGGGGAAGGATGGAGCACGGGATTAGCACGAGGGGGCTGGGAGCAAAAGACACTTGGTAGATCCGGACGGGCTGATCGGGCGGGTAGACTCTAACAGGCGGGTCGGGGAGGCGGGCCCAAGCAGCCAGGTCGAGCAGGCGGGTTGCTGAAGCGTGAGAACTGCATGAATCGCGAAGGCGTCTCGATCGATAGCGCGATTCCAAAAGCAATCGCGAGAAATCTCCAGCGCGAGAGCGCGGTTCCTGAGCGTCGAGGGCGCGGCGTCTGAATATCTTGTGAGGACGTCTCACGCGAGAGCGCGATTCCTGCATACATTGTTAGTAAGTCCCAAGCGAGAGCGCGATGTCGCAATGCACTGCGAAGAAGTATCCGGCGGGGGCAGTTGTTGTTGTTGTTGTTGTTGTTGTAATTCGGGGGCCAGGGGTCAAGTTCGGTGACACCCAGCTTTCCCTTGTCAGAAACAGGGTGCAAGCCCCAGGCGAGGAGGAATACTTGAATTGAAAACGCAATGGCCACAGAAGGAAGGGGAGATCAGCAATAATTCTTGTTTAGGAATGGGAATTCACAACAGCAACAACAACAGCACCAATAACAATAACAAAACACTTCACACTAACATGAACAGCACCAACAGCAGCAGCAACAGCAACAATCATGCCAAGACGTCTCGCTCCCATCTGCCCGCGTGTCAACCCATACGCATTTCTCAAACCTCCGATACCCGCCATCTTCGTCTTCGATCGTACCCCCTCTGGGGCATATCTTCTTTATTTGCCACGCGTGTTTAGCGCAGCCTCTGAAACAGGGGACGAGAGGACGGATGGAACGGAGAGGGAAAAGGATTGAGCACGAGAGAGGTTAGCAGGAGGGGGGGGCTAGAAGGAGACAATTATTGGCAGAACCAGACGGGTAGATCGGGTGGGTAGACCCTATCAGGCGGGTCGGGAAGACGGGTCAAGGCGGCGAGGTCGAGCAGGCGGGTTGCAAAAGCGTGGGAGTTGCATGAACCGCGAGATGTCTAGCGATAGCGCGGATTCCCGAGTAAATCGTGAGATGGCCAAGACGATAGCGCGTTGAAAGTCGACTGCGCGGCGTGTGAAGACATTGCGGCGAAATCCATCGCGAGAGAGCGACTCCTGCCAAAATTGCGGGGGGGTCCCACGCGAGAGCGCGATTTCTCAATACGTTGTGTGGAAGTATCAGGCGGGATCCGTTGTTGTTGCAATTCGGGGGCCAGGGGGCCAGTTTGGTGACACCCATTGTTCATTTGTAAAAACAATACGCGGACCCATGGAGGCGCACTGTCGTTGAAAAACACAATGGTCACTCGAGGAGGGTGGTCAACAATCATTACTCCTAGAATCGAAACAAAAAAAAACAACACCTGCATCAACAGCCCGCCGCACACATAAGATAGGGATCGGGGATGCGTGCGAAAATGGGAAGGAGGATAATGCGGCATCGAAACGAGAGGAACAGGCGCTCGTGCTATATATACAGGGGGGGAGGAGCAGCTGGCATGGAGGAAGGAGAGAAGGAAAGAGAGACAACAAACATCGAGTTAGGGAATTGGGGGGGCATGATGGGAGGAGAAGAACATGGGAGGAAGGGGGAAGAGCTGAGCGGAGAGAAACGAGCACAGCCACACATCCGCTCTGTCTCCGGCCATCCCCCCCCCGCCGCCACGGGCTGCCTGCACGGCTGGCACGGACTGCTGGACCCGACGAAGAGGAGACTGCACAAGCATGAATGTTCGGAGGTCCGCGCGGTCCTCTTGAAGGTGTTTTGGATGGACACCCCTCCCTGGCACGCGGAGCCCGCCAGGGGCTCCAGAGCCGATCCAAAAGCCTGCGGTTGTTTCCCGACCCTCTTTGGTTGGGTATTCGTTTTGAATAAAGCATTGCGGTCGCGTCTTCCCCTCCTCCTCCTGCCTCCCGCCTTGTGCGTACCTCGTGTGTGTGCATCTTGCCTGCGGTACCTCTTGTGTGTGCATCTTGCCTTGGGGCTGCGATCTGCGAAACTGTGGCCTGTTTCGAGGGCTGCTGGGGGGGACAGCATAGTGGGCAGCCGCCGCAGATCCAAATGTGACCTCGCGACTTGCGAAACGGTCGCCACTTTCGAGGGCTGCTTGGGGGGCAGCGCTCTGGGTAGCCGCCGCAGATCCAAAGTTGACCTCGCCATCCCTGGGGGGGGGGATTTGCGAAACGGTCGCCACATTCGAGGGCTGCTTGTGGGGCAGCATCGTGGGTAGCCGCCGCAGATCCAACATTTATCTCGCCATCCTTGGGGGGGGGCGATTTGCGAAACGGCCGCCACTTTCGAGGGCTGCTTAGGGGGGCCAACATAATGGGTAGCCACCGCAGATCCAACGTGGACCTCGCCACCCCTGGGGGGCTGTGATTTGCGAAACGGTCGCCGCTTTCGACGGCTGCTTGGGGAGCCAGCATCGTGGGCAGCCGCCGCAGATCCGAACTAGACCTCGCCATCCCTGGGAGGGGGGGGCTGAGATTTGCGAAACGGCGCTACTTTCGAGGGCTTCTTGGGGGGCAGCAAAGTGGGTGGTAGCCGCCGCAGATCAAAGGTAGACCTCGCCAACCCTGGGGGGCTGCGATCTGCGAAACTGTGGCCTGTTTCGATGGCTGCTCAGGGGGCCAGCATAGTGGGCAGCCGCCGCAGATCCAAATGTGACCTCGCCATCCTTGAGGGGGCGCTGCGATTTGCGAAACGGTCGCCACTTTCGAGAGCTGCTTGGGTAGCCGTCGCAGATCCAAAGTTGACCTCGCCATCCCTGTGGGGGTGGGGCTGCGATTTGCGAAAAGTCGCTACTTTCGAGGGCTGCTTGGGGGGCCAGCTATATTGGGTAGCCGCCGCAGATCCAAATTGGACCTCGCCATCCCTGGGGTGGGGGGCTGCGATTTGCGAAACGGTCGCCAATTTCGAGGGCTGCTTGGGGGGCCGGCATAGCGATCTGCGAAACTGTCGCCGCTTTCGATGGCTGCTGGTGGGTCCAGCGCAGTGAGGCACCGCGCAGATCTGAGCGAGACCTCGCCGTCCCTGGGGGCTGCGATCTGCGAAGCCGTCGCCACTTTCAAGGGCTGCTGGTGGGTCCAGCGGAATGAGGCACCGCGCACATCTGAGCGGGACCTCGCATGTCCTCGGGGTGCTGCAATCTGTGAAACCGTCGCTACTTTCGAAGGCTGGTGGCGGGCCCAGCGGAGTGAGGCGCCACGCAGATCTGAGCGGGACCTCGCAATCCATGGGGGACTGCGAGCCTCACGAATGCCGCTCGCAGGTGTATGTGCGCCCATGTCATGTCATCACCTCCGCAGAGTGTCCCGCGTTGCGCAGGGGTTGGGTACGTCGCCAGGGTAATGTTCGGAGGACGCCGAATGCAGGCACCCGTCGCGGTTTCTCTAGCGGCCCTGGAGGCCAAGACCGGGCGGCCGAGAGCACAGGAGAACAGAGGAGGAGGAGGAGGAAACGAGGAGGAGGAGGAGGTGGAGGACGTGACGGGGAGTGGGGGAGGAGACGTGAGGGCAGAGGCGGAGGAACGATTGCGAGGGAGGAGGGTAACGCAGATGTGAGAGGATGCAGAAGGATGCAGGAGGAGGCAGGATGAGGAGGTGGAGGAGGAAGGCACAGGGGGGATACGGTCGGCAACTGTTGGATAGCGTGTTGCTCCGCCTGTTCTGGACCACCACGCTTCGGCGCGACACGCGATCCACGACCCCAGTTCGAAGCACCCGCGTCTCGAGGTCTTCGGAGACCTCCGCCCCGCGGAGCTGAGCGACACGCTATCCGCCTGCTCACTAGCAAGGAGTATCTCGTGTCGACGGGGCCGCCAGCGAGACACGCTGAGCAAAACATCATGACCGTCACGAGGAGGAGACCGAGGAGGACGAGGGCGAGGACGAGGAGGAGGAGGAGGAGGAGACCGAGGAGGACGAGGGCGAGGAAGAGGAGGAGGAGGAGGAGGAGGAGGAGGAGGAGGAGGAGGAGGAGGGGGACATGGAGGAGGAGCTGGAGCTGGATCTGGGGGAAGAGGGGTAGGAGGAAGGGTGATCATGAGGAGGGAGGACGAGAAGGAGGGATGAGGAAGGATGTCGATGACGATGATGATGATGATGAGGAGGAGGAGGAGGAAAGACGAGGGAGGAGGATGGAGCCGGTGGTCAAAGGGGCAGGAGGAGGCGACAGGAGGAAAGGAGTTGATGGGGGAGAATGGAGGGGGAGAGGGAGGGGGAGTGGCCATGAGGAGAAGGAGTGGGAGTAGCCATGAGGAGGAGGAGGAAGAGGAGGAGGAGAAGAAGGAGGAGGAGGTGGAGGAGGAGGAGGAGGTGGACGGGGAGGGAAAAAGAGGGGAAGATGGAGGACGAAGAGGTGGAGCCGAGGCCTCCAAGAAGCTGGTGATCCCGATCCGGTTCGTGGTGTGCTATCCCCCAGCGCCTGTTGGCGTGCCGCCGCCACGCCCCCGCAGGACAACCCATGGGAAGGTGCCCGGGAATTCGCGTTTCTCTGAAACGCGGGCCACTGACAATGCGTTTTTTATTAGACTCAACGTTGGTGTTCAGTTCGCAGCGAGCTGCTAGCACAGGCCTTTGTGGCGACTTTGAGGCAGATGGCTGCGCAGGTGGGGAGGAGGTGCTGCGATTCCACCCATCCCGCCTGCGCTAAAGTGTGCGCGCAGCTACAGTCAATGCGCACAGTCAGGATGGGCAGCCTTCCCAAGGATACCTTGCATCCTTGCCTTCTCGGCCCATCCGTGGCCACTTTCGCTGGCCGCGCCCCGCTCGAAAAGCTTCGAGATGGGCGTCCAAGGCCCTTGCATCCTTATCGCGCATCCTTACTATACGGGTTCACTGTATTATGCCAACTTGGCGTTCGTTCCTTCGAACTGGTCCTGGAGACCCCCCTCTCGCCATAGAACAGCCGCGGAGACGCCCCTGTCGTCATGGAGGATCGCTGCGATCGGGGCGTCGCATGTTTTGCCGCGCCGGCGTCTTCGCCCAGTTCCGGGCCTCGGGGCCATCGCAGACCGATGCGGCTCGAGAAGTGCAAGGGACAGATCGGGTTCGGGGCTCCGGTTGCGATGTCTCGCGGTGGTGCCAGCGTAGATGGCCCGCCCGATCCGGAGGCGGCCAAGCGACGTTGCCCCCCATCCGGAATCGGTGGGGCGACGTTGGCCCCAATTGTCTCCCAATGTCTATACATCGTCATCTCTATCTTTATCTCTATCTCTATTCCCATCCCTCTATGTGCATCCCTACCCTTGTGATGTTCCAACCTACTTTAGCCTTGATCGCCAGGGCGCCAAGAAAGTACCGAAACTGGAGGGTCTTCACGTGTCGTTCCCTAGGAGGCGATACTCGCTCGACACTGTTTCGATACATTTTTCTGGGTGCTCGACATTAGTTCTGGGATGTGGTCCTTAAGTACGATGGGAACAACATGACTCTACCCCCAGTCCTATATCCCTACCTTACATCTCTGCCACCATCCCCATCCCTATCCTGGTCTCTATTCCTATTTGATTGTAGATTCCGATCTCTCTTTTTCCGAGCGTTGTTTACATCTATTCACATAAATGATTGACATTCCCGTCCCGACGATTATCCCTATCCCGAAGCCCCTATCCCTGTATCCCTAGCTTCTATCTCTATCCCTCTTCCACTATCCCTGTCCTCCTCAT
The DNA here is from genome assembly GCA_963575745.1 of Prorocentrum cordatum. Classification (NCBI taxonomy): domain Eukaryota; class Dinophyceae; order Prorocentrales; family Prorocentraceae; genus Prorocentrum; species Prorocentrum cordatum. The sequence continues at coordinate 230,260 of CAUYUJ010003858.1, read as the reverse complement.
CCTCTTCTCGCCTCCTCCACTCCTTCGTCACCGCAGTGATCCGTAGGCTTTTCGGCTGCCTGGCGACTATACCATAGCATGTTTTGCTGTGGTAATTCTAGGTGCGTCCGTCTATAACCATTACGCTCCGCCACACAACAAATGTTTAGAGGCTTCTGCCGCAGAGGTTGTCATTTTCGCAGCGTCGGATCTTAGGTTTGTCACCTGCGGCTTCGTGGGGAGTCCCTTGGCAGGCCGTCAGCAGGACGGCCCGGGACAAACCGCTGGACCTGGGGTCGAGATCGCGAGGAGTCCGCGAGGCCTCCCGGGGTGTCCACGGTGGCCAGACAGGACAGCCAAGACGCCGGAGCAAGGACGACTTCGGGCTCAGCAGGGACTCTAGTTTCCGGGCCGTTCCTCAAATCTAGGTCGGAGAACCGAGGAACTCCCTCTGAGCCTCGGCAAGAACATTAAAACCAGCATCTGCGAAGCCAGCGCCCTCGGCTAGGCAGGTCCAAAGGAGGAGGAGGAGGAGGAGGAGGAGGAGGAGGAGGAGGAGGAGGGGGAGGAGGAGGAGGGGGAGGAGGAGGAGGAGGAGGAGGAGGGGGGGGAGGAGGAGGGAGGAGGAGGAGGAGGAGGGAGGAGGAGGAGGAGGAGGAGGAGGAGGAGGAGGAGGAGGAGGAAGAAGAAAAAAACGGCGAGTAGACGCCAACGTGCAGGAGGAGAGGGGGAGAAGCAAAGGCAACAGCAGGCCGAGGCCTGTGTTCGGTGGCGAGCCTTGCCGTGGCCAGGGAGGCCCGCTCGTTCCCCACTCCGCGCCCCCCCCCCACGGTGCAGTCGAGGCGCTGAACGAAGGACCGCTTGGGGCTCGGGGAGGGGCTTTGGGTCTTCGGGCCGCGCCCTGGGATTCGTGCCGTGGAGCCTGCTTGGCGGCCTGGGCCCGCCGTGGCCAGCAGAGCCCCTCCGTTCCCAATGTCGCGCTCCGTGTGGCAGCGCAAGGACTGCCGGCAGAGCCCCCTCGTTCCTGGTTTTGTGTCCCGCGTGGCAGCGCAAGGACTGCATAGCGACGCCGCGATGGTGCTTACGGCCCCAGCGACTTGGAGCTCCCGGCCCCCCCGCCCGCGGGACGGGTGTGGCCGTCGGCACTGCGCGCGCGCCGCCGCTGAAGGTGTCGGCAGAGGGGGACGATCAGAGGAGGATCAGAGGAGGGCCAGTCGAGACAACGACGGCCCTCCTCCGGCCTTCCAACCTCACAATCCTTCCCTTTTCCCCCCTCTCTCATCCTACCCTCTCTCCCCCTCCTCCGCCGATGGCTCAGCCGGCCCGTTTCCGAGAGGAGGAGGTTTCTTCCTGGTCCGCCTTCTCCAGTCTGCGCGTCTTCGTCATCGACTCGGTTCACGACGATAGCTCGTGTTCGCGTCTCGGCTCGCAACGTTTGAATACTCTCGCGGGCCACTCCTGCCGGCAGCCGGAGCCCGAAAACGAAGTTGTGCCCTCCAGGTCTGGCGGTCTCCAGCGTCACCCTGGGCTTCCGAGGGCTTCTCCCTTTCGCCTCCCTCCGCCCACCTCGCTCGCTCTCGAGTCCGTGGGGCGCCACCGCCAGCCGCCCCTCCTCCTGCTCCTCCTGCTCCTGCGCCTGCTCTCCTCCTCCTCCTCCTCCTCCTTCTCAATATTCTCCTCCATCAGTTCGATGCTGCAGATCCAGGGTGTGAAGCGCAAATACGGCCGTGCCCCAGCAGCGTACATGGAGAGAGAGATTCAACAATTCCTCGAGACGTTGCTGAAATAAAGGTGGACAAATCTACATATGATGATCGATCGACCACAGCATTGGACGTTACAACTACGAGTCCTGAATGCGAAACTCTGGATGATGATCTACAGGCTCTTCATCTACCAGATGATACTCCACCCTGGACCCAGGCACAGCGCTTGAGTTTCTTGCGAGGGGAGGATAAGAAGGAGTCGTCTGCTACTGCTGCCGATGTTCCTCCACCTCCTCGACCAGAACTGAAATCGTCTGAGGCCCCCGTTTTATATGTTTCCCAGCCTCCTCCTCTTCCTCCTCCTCCCGTCCGACCCTCGGATGCCCATATAATCACGGAGTATCTAGCCTCGTGCGGGGTGTTCCCAGGGACCGCCAAATTCGAGACACTTTTCAATAGTAGGCATATACTGAGCATAGCTAAATCACGAGCTACCTCTTAGTTGCCCTGGTCCCTCGTGGCTACCTCATGCGTCGGTGGCTGCATGGGGCCAGGCTGGTCTCTCTCGGGACCTCAGCCACGGCCCTAGGTGCATAGAGCATGGCATATGCACTCTCCTCTTAAAGCTAGAGGTTCACCGTGCCAGTAGCCATTCGCAGTTGTGCGAAATATCACGATTGGCGATTGCGCGATTTTGAACAATAGCTCGAGTATGTAATCACTCACTATGATCGAAACAAGGTTGGCGCCGAAGGTGTGCGAATCGAATCGAATCTCCCTCCTCCTCCTCCTCCGCCTCCGCCTCCGCCTCCTCCTCCTCCTCTCCCTGCTGCTCGTCCGCCTCCTGATGGAGCCACACGGTACCTCCCCCAGCGTGCGGTCCTCCGGCCTGCGCGGCCCCGGGTCCCGCAGTCGCACGCCCCTCGCCACGAGCGGTCTTGCCCCCCTGGCGCGCACGTCGCCTGACGCGGTGGGGTCTCTCGGGTCTGGCTCGCCAGCTGCCGCCGCCGCCGCTCCGACGCGCCCTCCGACCGTCTGGAGGAGGGAGGAAGGGAGGAGGAGGAGGAGGAGGAGGAGGAGGAGGAGGAGGAGAGGAGGAGGAGGAGGAGGAGAGGAGGAGGGGAGGAGGAGGAGGAGGGAGGGGAGGGAGGGAGGGAGAGGGAGGGAGGGAGGGAGGGAGGAGGAGGGAGGGAGGGAGGGAGGAGGAGGAGGGAGGGAGGAGCAGTAGGAGGAGGAGGAGGAGGAGGGAGTGAGGAGGAGGAGGGAGGAGGAGGCGGGAGGGAGGAGGCGGGAGGGAGGACGAGGAGGGAGGGGGGGGGAGGGAGGGAGGAACCCTGGGGACGGACGGCGGGCCCACGAGAAGCTTGGGCGAGGAGGGAGGGAGCGGAGGGCGAAAGGAGGAGGGAGGAGGACGAGGAGGACGAGGAGGACCACGAGAGGAGGACGAGGGGGACCACGAGAGGGAGGAGGACGAGGAGGACGAGGGGGACCCTTCTCGTGGTCGTCCTCCTCCTCCTGCCGCCTCCTTTCGCTCCGCCGCCCCTCTTCCTCCTTCCGTCCTCGTCCTCGTCCTCGTGCTCGTCCTCCTCCCGGCCTCCTTCCTCCCTCCGTCCTCGTTCTCGGTGCTCCGTCCGTCCTCCTTCCTCGCTCGTCTCTCCTCCCTCGCCGCCGCGGTCTTCGTGCCGCCGCCGAGGCTGCGTTCTCTGCTGGGGGGCCTGGGGGGCGTCGTTTCGTCTCCTGCCGAGCTCTCCCGGAGGCTCCGCGGAAGCATGGCTGATCCGTCTGGGGCTGGGCTGATTTGGTTGACCCACGTAACGACTGGCTTCATAGGCAGGCGAGCGGTTGCCACGCCAGGCTAGATGATTTGCACCCCCCTCTCGCGTGCCCCCCCTTCGAACCTCCTCGCCTCTCATCCAGCCCCCATCGGAGATGCTCCCCCGCAGTCCTCGCCTCTGCCGTGTGCCGAGCTCCACGTGCCGCCCTCTCCCGCGCGGGATCCCAGACCTGTTGAGGGATGCCAGTGTGTGTGTGGGCGTGCGCAAGAGAGGCTCCGTCAGGGGGCGTGCCTCGAATTCTGGCACTGGACAGCGCGACGTACACATGCACAGACATACTCGCACACACACACACATTCGCACACACACACATACACATACACACACACACGCTTACACTTACACGTACACTTACACTTACACTTACATTTACACTCTCTCACACACACGCGCGCGCATTTTGGACGCGCTTGTTGTCTAACCCCTCAGGGGGGTCTGCGGCCACGACCACTCCAGGCGTGGACGACACCATGATCGAGGACCAGGTCTCTTGGATGACCTACTCGTACCGAGGCCGGCAGTTGCCCGCAGAGGAGCCCCTTGAGCACAGCATGTACGGCGAAGACATGCAGATGGAGTTCGAGCTCGCCAGGCAGCCCAACGGAGCTCCTCCTTCTCCTCCTCCTCCGGAGCGCGGCACGCTGAGCGGAGCGCGGCACGGAACGCTGAAATTGTTGTGCCACGCACTGCGGCCAGATCTGATGGCTTCGACTGCCGTTGATCGTAGCTTTCTCTGGAACTGTTTCGCTGCAGGTTGCGCGGATCCAACAGCACACCATGCATGCCAAAGTGTCTCTGTATCCCCGGTTCGTGTGATAAGTAAATTGGTGGCCCACGTATGCTCCACTGGTCTGGAAGAAAGCAAGGAGCGCGTTAGCGAAGCAACGCTCGACGACTTCTATGGTTATCCGGCGAAGAAAAGATCGACGGTGAATTCCAAGACAATTCCACTTCTCTCCTCTTGTATCCTTCTAAGAAAGATCACGCCATAAACATAAAATGCTGGCGCTCCGCGCGGAGTTCTCGGATCCGCGCTGGGGACCCCTTGAGGCGCCTCCAGCGCCGCCCTTGGCGCGCTCCGCTTGCCATGGAGCGAGGTCCAGCGTAGATCCAAGAGATCCGCGCGGAGCGCCGAAGCTTTCTGTTAATGGCGTTTGTTCTTCTTTAGGAGCGGCCGCGAACTACGTGCACGACCCCGATTGTGCTCAGTGGGCTTTCTACGACACCGACCTGGCAGCGAAGTACAACACAGTCAGTCCCGAGCGGTACTTCACGGTGGTCGTGATATCCGATGACGCATCAGGAGGGCGATGGTTGGGAGCCAGAGGGATGGGACAGGAGGGACGATGTGGAGCGGGTAGGATTGAGGAGCAGGAGCAGGAGGACAGGGGACGCGGGTGCAGAAGGAGGAACAGGGAGCACAGGGGACGGCGTTGGGAGCTCGGATGGCAGCGAGAGCGAAGAGACGGGGCGAGCACAAGCCACATCCCTGACTGGGATGTTGCAGTGCAGACAGCACAGAGGCTCGACGACTGGTATTCGGAGCATCGCTGCGTCGGCCAGCACATGTTGGAGACGAGGCGCGTCAATCTGGAAAAGAACAAGCCCCTCCCCCCCAAAGATGAAAAGACAGTTGGGAAGGATGACCTGCTAAACAACATTTGGCCAGAGTTGGCGGGAAATCAGCATTGTCAACATCTACGCGGATGGAAGGCGATCAGTTTTTTCAAAATCACAGTTTTCCCCGAACCGTTTCACAATTCGTGGTATAAAGTTCGGGCGTTCCGTTAGTTGCATGGCGGGGAGCGGGGTGTAAGCAGCACAGGTTACACGTTTCAGTATGATGCATGGTCTACCCAGGCGGCAAACGTGCGGAACAGCTATGAGGATGGCAGGCGACCCGTCTGGCGAAGCCGAGACCTGTCTCTTGATTCCCCTGCGACGTACGAGCCTGAGACCTGATATCCCCAACAAAGGTATAGATGCGGCAGACGTCGTTTTCAACAGCGATTGATCGCCCTGGCGCCAGTTGTGTTGTAAGGATCCATAACTATACGGGAGGTTTTCTGGTGTCTTCGGCCTCTGCCCCCCCCCCAGGCCTTGAGGCCGTTCAATGACGGCTCGGTGCGAAAATTTGCTCCGGTGAAATGGTCAGGACCTCGCGCACCCCGCCTTTCAAAATATTAACCTAAGAAAGCCCAATCAGTGGATGATGTGAAAATTGATACTATGGATCTTGAGATCGATGGTGAGATCGATAATGAGATGGATAGTATAATCGATAGTGAGGACGAGTAAGGTCGATCGTTAGACCGAGTGTTAAATCGATTCCATTAGAATTGATTGGGAAAAGATGTCGCACGTCTGGCTCTCGAACGCATTGGGGCTCAGGCGCCTCAGTGCCAGGCGGCCGGATCTTGTCGTGCTCGGTGCAGCCCGTTCGAGCACGCAGGGTTTCAGCCTTCCCAGGGCCCTACACCTGGGCCAGGGCAACCATCTGACGGGGCTGGGACGAGCAAAATCCGTTCCGGAGCCCTTCCGGAACGCTCTCAGAGCGTTCCGGAACGCTCTGAGAAGGTCACGGCGCCCGAGACGTTTTCCAGGGCCCCTGGATCTCAGCTTTATCCCCACTCGATTTGATCGTCGTCCTGGCTTCGTCTTACCCCACTCCTGTGCCAGGGCCATCGGGCTCCTGGGTCACCCGCCGGGGAGCGCGAAGACAGTCGCGCGCCTCGTGCCTCGCGGCCCGAGCTGCAGAGGCGCCCGCCTCCGGGGCGGCGGCACAAGGGCGGAGAGTCCACCGCGCGTTGCGCATCGCGGGGCCCCGTGCAGCCCCTAGGCCTAGTGCTTATGGCCCTCCTAACCGAAGACCCCTCCCATGGGGCTAGGGGTAGGCATGGAAGTCTTCCGCGTCTGAGTGCCCTCTGCCTCCTCCCGTCTCCCGCGGCCGCCCTGTCGTTCTTGTCCCTCGCCTCCTGCGCGCTTGCCAATTCGCGTTTCGGTCGCTCCGAGCGCTCGCCGCTGGTGCTTCTGCCTGGCCGCCGACGAAAAAAGTACGTGCTGGGGCAGCTCAGCCGATCCACACAGACGCGTGCCCGGGCGGGGCGCGTTCTGGCCCGCCTCCCCGTCGCCCCCCCCCCCCCCCACCCTGCGCCTCCCCGTCGCCCCCCCACCAGCCCAGCAGCAGAGCGCGGGCGGGGTGGTCGTGCGCCGGGCGCGGCGGCGGGCCGCGAGAGGGCCGAGGCGGGAGGAGGGAGGCCGCGGAGGACGGACCGCTGATCCTCAGGACGGTGGTTCTCTGGGCCGCCGAGATGGGGTCGGAGTGGATGGGGTCGGAGGATCGCTCCGCATCGCCAACACATCGGCGATGCGGCTCGATGTGGAGCCCGATGTGTTTCACGCCGACGTCGCCGATGCATCGCCCACGTCGACGACGCATCGCCAGTGCAACGCCAATGCATCGCCGATGCATCGACGATGTGTCGGCGATGCGGCGCGATCCTCCGACCCCATTTACTCGGACCCGATTTAGGTGGGCTTCAGGTCACCCAACGTTTAAGTCAGCATGTCCCTCAACAGGAGGAATGCACAAGAGTAGTTGTTTAAAGTAGTATGGTGATGATGTCTCGTGGTTGTTTTGGTTATGTACAGATTGTGGTTCGACTGCTTTGTATAGTTCTTCCAAAACCCGCCTGTAGGGGGACATGCCCGATCTGACCCAACGTGTAACTCCCCCGCCGTTCAGCGCCGCCGATGCCACGCAGCCTGTGTCGGCCCGCGTTGCGCCGCCTGCGTCGTAGAACGGGGCCTCGTTGGACAGTTCACACGCTGGCGCCAACGCACCCTCGGAGGATCATCGAGCGGGGAGGAGGGCCGTTCCAGCTTCCGTGCTGCGGGGCGTCGTGCTCGAACACCTGTGGCCCTGGCGGCTTCGTGCGAAGTCGCGCTCCCAGGAGCGGCGCAGAGCAGCCAGCAAAAGCTCTGCGTCTGCGTTCTTGGCTCTGCCGCGTATAGCGACTTGGAGGGAGCGATTCGGGCCGAACGAAGGGGGGGGATAGGGAACGGGTGGTTACGAAATCTGCTGCATGACATGCCGCTGGTTTCGGCCCCGCCGCTGGGCCCATTCCTCGATACATGGGTGCCTCCCGGCGCCTCCCGGCGCCGGGAAAATCAGCTACGTGAGCTGTTTCTGAACCCCGCCTTTGCTATCCCCTCCGTTCGCCCGGCCCGAGCGATGAGGGCGACGAGGGCGGGGATCCGTGGCGCGAGCGCGGAAGGGGGGAAGGCAAGGGGGGCCCGCTTTCCCAGAAGGCGGGGCAGAAGAACACTGCAGCAGTATAAATCAGGGGCAGCGACAGGTGGGGATAGGCAAAGGGGAAGACGCAAGGGCCCCCAATCGCCCGTGGATCGCCGAAAGGAGCCTGGCAGAGCCCCAACCTGCCCAGGAAGGTGCAGACTCCACTATCGGGGGCCTCTCGCCGATCTATCGGCGATGTGTCGCCGAGTCCAGGTCGATGCTTCCCCCCCTACGTATGCCTATCACCCCCTTTATCGCTGCCCCTCAGTAAGCTTTCGAGGCTCTGGGTGGATCTCCTGAATCCGCGCTGGGGAACCCCCTGGCGGCGCCTCCGGCGGCGCTCCTGGCGCGCGCTCCGCGCCCCAGGGAGGGGGGCCCAGCGCACGCTCACGGAATCCGCGCGGACTTCCAGAGGTCTGTGCTTATGCCGTTGACGCTTCCTCCACCAGGCTTCCGAGAAGTCCCGGCGCCTTCTGAGGAGGCCAGCGCTTTCTTCCCAGGCCCCCGGCGTCGTGATTTTTTCGTGGCGCGACCCCCAGAGGTCCGAACCCATTCCCAGGGACAAGTTTTTCGTCTTGGGTCGTTTTGCAACGGTCCCGAGGCCCGGTAAGGGCCCCCCGGAGGTCGAGAATTATGACAAGTTTCCTGTTGTGATTGTTTCACAGGGGGTCTCGGAGATCGAGGATCGCGGGTCGAAGAGGTTCGTGGATCGGGGGGGTTCGAGGAGGTCGGAGGATCGAGCCTAGGGGATTGAGCGGAAGGGGCGTAGAGTAGAGAGAGTCCTTGTCCTGGGACGGCACAAGAGTGCCACAGAGGAGTAGCTGCGCCGTGCCCTGCTCGTGCCGCCCACCAGCCAGCTCGCGCTCTCCAAGGGGGCGCGCGCGGGTGCCCGCTCGTGTTAAGTCGGGTCCGTCCCTCTACAGGAGGAACATTCAAACATAGTTGTTAAAACATATGGTTTGAGTACTTGTTTAATGTTTTGCGTATGTCTTATGGTTTGGCGCATTTTGTTGCGTAGCTTTTAGTTTGCGTCGAACATCCCCCTGTAGGGGGACACGCCCGACTGAACGCTCGTGCCTCAGCGCAGGAGGGTCTGGGTTCCCCCGCCCCCCCTGGCTGCCGCCGCCGAGGGCGGCTGCGCGGCGGAGGGGGTTTGGAGGGCGCGCGCCAGGAATCCTCGGCCTGGCGACGCTCCCGCAGGCGGTCCAGGAGACAGGGGGGGGGGCATATGGACGCCCTCCTTCTCCTCCTCCTCCTCCTCCTCCGCCTCCTCCTCCTCCTCCTCTCCCTCCTCCTCCTCCTCCTCCTCCTCCTCCTCCTCCTCATCATCATCATCATCATTATCATCATCATCATCATCATCATCATCCCCCTCCTCGTCCTCCTCCTTCTCCTCCTCCTTCTCCTCCTCATCCGCTCGTTTTCCTTACAAATAGCTTCTGCCTGTCGCACCCCGAGGCCAGCTTTTAGGGCAGGCCGGGCGTTTCGCACAAGACTTTCTCACAATCTATGACCCTAAAGCTTAACAATTGGCCACAGCTCTACAGATGGAGGGCGGGTCGTTTTCAAAACGTAGCTCTCACCTTAGCGCCGCGCACATTCCTTTTCACACACTTGCAGGAATTTCACAGATTGAGGGCGACCCGATTTCAAAATGTGGTTATTGTCTTAGCGCCGCGCGCATTCGTTTACAACAGCTGCAAGAGCTTCACGGACTGAGGGCGTTTTTTTCTCAAAATGTGTTTCTCGCTTTAGCGCCACGCGAATTCGTTAAAGCAAGTTGAAAGAGTTTCACATATTGAGGGCGGGTCGTGTTCAAAATGGTGCTCTCGCCTTCGCGCCACGCACATTCGTTTTCAAAAATACAACAGCTTCACGGATTAAGGGCGGCGGCTCTTTATCAAAATGTGTTTCTTGCCTCAGCGCCGCGCACATTCGTTGTTTAATGTTGCAAGAGCTGAGTGGCTTCTCATGATCAGCGTTACAGGAATTGCGTTTTAGAATAGTTCAGGGTAATAAGAGCGCAACGATTTTTTTGATTCGAGGTGTTGAAGTCCCGGGAATGGCGTTCTGGCACGGTTCTGGATCGTCACGATGCAACAGTTTGGTTGATCCGTGGCGTTGTAATCCCGAGAACAATGGTTTGGAATGTTTCAGGGGCTTCAAGCGGTTGCTTTCCAACAAAGTAGCCTCGTCAGTGAAAAGGAACCGTTCTAGGAGCATATGAAGAAGGAGCCTGGATGGATGGTTGATTCCATTATCGTTGATGACTCTTGGGTTGACACTGGTCCTTCGCCTCCTCCTCCTCCTCCACCTCCGCCTCCTCCGCCTCCTCCTCCTCCTTCTTCTCCTCCTCCTTCTCCTCCTCCTCGTCCTCCTCCTCCTCCTCCTCCTCCTCCTCCCCCCCCCTCTCCTCTTCTACCGTTCGAAGAAAAGGAACGGCATGACCATAAATTTTTGGCGCTCCGCGCAGATCTCTTGGATCCGCGCTAGGCTCCGCCGGCGGCGCCTCCGGCGCCGCCCCTGGCGCGTTCCGCGCGCCAGGGAGGGTTGGCCCAGCGCAGATCCAAGAAGAGTTCATGCTCACGCCATTTTTTCCTTCTCCTATAATCCTCCTGTACGGGCCGCTTGCCATCAGGGTGGCCCCTCGTTTGGCGGCGAGCCAAAGGGAGGGCAGCGCCTGCCGAGAGACCGCCTGCGGCTCTGGAGGAGAAGCCCCGCCGCCGCGGCCGGCCTCGGCGGCGCCGCGGTGGCGGGCGGCGTGTCCAGCCTGAGAGCCCGCCCACCCACACCGAGCACCTGGACGGGGAGTTTCGCAAACGCAGAACTTTGCTCCCATGAGCATGAATTTGTTGGATAGCCGCACGTCATTCAGTGGATCGGCGCTGGAAACCCTTCCCAGGCTTGCGGAGCGCGCCAGAGGCAGCGCCAGAGGTGGCGCCAGAGGCGCCGCAGGGGGGCCCATCGCCGACCGAAGAAATCCGCGCGGACCGTCGAGAGTGCATGGGGTGTGCTGTTTTTTTCATCCCCCAGGGTTGTGAGCACCGAGGGGTCTGGGGCGGTCTCGCACGCATGTCAGGTTGTCAGCCGAGAGCCTCGCCAGAGCAGCAGAGCAATAAATAAACTGAGAGTCGAGGAGGTCAACATAATACAATGGGGGAAGCGCCGCCCGAGCAGCACCTGACCTCGCGTCAAGCTGCTTGCTGAGGCAAACCCGCCGCCACAATGGATCCTAGACGTTTGCCTTCAAGCTGCCTCGCCCGGGTTGTCAGGGCCCTCCTGTGTGCGTCAAAGATGCAGACCTTCCCCCCGTGGCTGACAGTTCCAGAGTTGCGTATCGAACAATCCTTACAGGCCCACCTCCGCACTCCTCCCCTCCCCCCCTCCCCAGCCCCCTCCTTCTCCTCCTCCTCCTCCTCCTCCTCCTCCTTCTCCTCCTCCTCCTTCTCCTCCTCCTCGTGCTCCTCCTCCTCCTCATCCTCGTCGTCCTCCTTCTCCTTCTCCTCCTCCTCCTCCTTCGCGGCCGCCCTCCTCCCCCCCTCCCTGCCGCCTGCGGCGTGCAGTTCGTCTTCTGTGCCCCGACCCCAGCCCTTCCGCGCAGCTAGCCCGCGGTCGCCGTGGCGACACACAGAACAAAAAATCACAAGACGCAGTCTGCTTCTCCCCTCGGTGGTTCAAGGGTGGGGTCCTGAGGGATGAGGTCCTGAGGATGGGCAGGGATGCAGAGGGTGGATGTACACTGTCTGAGGCACCTCGTCCTCAGGACCCCATCCCTCAGGACCCATCTTTGAACCACCGATCCTTTGGTGCGAGTGAGCGTCCGCCCGGCCGGATGGCCATGCCAGCGTACTGGTTCGCCCGGGGGCAGCGAGGGGTTGTTTTGCGGAGGGCGGTCCTGGGCCTCCTCCCTCCTGCGGCGTCCTCCTCCGACATAGTCGTTGTTCGATCCTCTGGCGCGTATCGGGCGAAGAGAACGAGCTATGCACATACACCGATCCTGGCCAGGCCCATCCTTGGCACAGGATCGGTGGCATATGCCTCCCTGGCCGAGGCAGGAGGGCGTGCATGCACCGATCCTAGGCTCAGCATGGGCCTCCTGGCCAGGACCGGTGCCATGCGCAGACTCCTCTTTCCTCTGGCGCGGAAGGCTGCCTCTGCCCCCCCCGGGGTCCATGGCGATCGCAGCACACCTCCGCCCCGACGTGGCCCACCACGCCCAAGCGTTGATGTTACCCGCCCCCCCTCCCCCCGGCCCGGCCGGGTAACGACCGTTGCCAGGAACAAGAGACGTGCGGTCCCAGCCACGGGGCGCGGAAGGACATCCTCGATCCTCGATCTTGCTCCTCCTCCTCCTCCTCCTCCTCCTCCTCCTCCTCCTCCTCCTCCTCCTCCTCCTCCTCCTCCTCCTCTCTGGTTGTGTCTCTTCACTCTGGGATTCGGGGGCCGCCTGGCCCACACCCCCCGCCTGCGCCGGGGCTCGCCCGCGGGCAGCGAAGGGCCTCTGGCCCCGTCGCTGCGGTGCTGCGGCACTTGGGCAGGGGCGGGGAGGGCCGCCAGGCATCTCTCGTGTGGTTCGGGGTAGAGGGCGAGGTTCAGGAGGCAGGGGGCGGAGAAGGAAGAAGGGGAGGAGGAGCAGGAGGAGGAGGAGGAGGAGGAGGAAGAGGAGGAGGAGGAGAAGGAGTAGGAGGAAGAGGAGATGGTGGAGGAGAAGGAGGAGGAGGAGGAGGAGGAGGAGGAGAGGGTGGAGGAGAAGGAGGAGGAGGAGGAGGAGGGGGAGGAGGAGGAAGAGGAGGAGGAGGAGGAGGAGGCGGAGGAGGGGGAGGAGGAGCAAAGCGAAGGAGGAGGACCAGGTGGGGGGAGGAGGAGGGAGGAGGAGGAGAAGGAGAGCAGGATCAGGAACCCTCCTCCTCCAGGCACCAAATTTGCCCGAAGGAAAGCAACATATCCAGATGAAGGGGTTCGAGGCGCCCTGTTGTGTTCGATGTTGTGATTGCTCGGATCGATCTCGCATTGGTGAGTTAGCACGAGGGTCTGGAGGTCCGAAATGGGCAAGGAAAGAATATGATGGCCTTCGGCCCATCCCGCTACCGTGCCTGGGTTGTGCGTGTGGGGTTTATTGGGTGGTCGTTGGAATCTCGTCGAGGCCTCTCGGGGGCTGTTTTTGGAGCCTCTTGGGGCCTCGTGGAGCCTCGTGGGGGCCTCTTGTGGGCCTCTGGGGGCCTCTTGCGGGCCTCTTGGGGCCTCCTGGGCGTCTCTTTGAGCGGAGGGTTGTGATTCCTCTTTGGCTCCTCAGAGCCGTCTTTCGGGCCGTCCTGGGGCTCATTTGGGGGCCTCTTGGGCTGTCTTGGGGTGGTCTTTGGGGCCTGTTGGGCCGTCGTGGAGCGTCGGGAAGCCGAAAAGGCGGGAACGCCACAATCTTTTTCAAACCGAGGAAAATCAATTAACTGAGCTTCCTGGGGGCCTCTGAAAAGTGCTCCTGGACTTTGTGGGGCGTCTTGGAGGTCTCTAGGGGCGTCTTGGGGACATCTTGGACGTCTTGGGGCGATCGTTCGGCGACTCCTGGCCTCTTTTGACCGTCTTGGGGGCCTTCTCGGACCCGCCCCCGGCCTGTTTCGGGCCATCCTAGGCCCGAAAAAGTCATGCGACAAGCCGCGGGGGAGCCCAGGAGAACTGCGGGAAGCCGAGAGAGATTTGGCAATTAGGGGCCTCGGCCAGTATTCAGGACATGCCTAAAGGATTGAGTTCTAGGGGATCAGGCAAAGGACCTGGGGACACGTCCACTCCGTGCATAGCGGCCCATGTCCGGGGCGCCCCAGCAAAAACGAGGGGGAGGGCGGGAAGCGAGAGGAGCGAGGCGGGTCCGTGTGACTGCTCTCCCCTGGAGGGTCGGCGCCCGCGAGGCGGCGCGCGATGCAGGTCGCCCCGCGGCGGCGCGGAGGTCCCTCGCGCCTCGCGGCGCTTCCCGCGGCCTGGGTCCCTCCGGGCCCATCGGGCGGGGTCGGAGCAGGTGGGGTCGGAGGAGCGCGCCGCGTCGCCACCGCATCGGCGGTGCGATCTGACGTGGGGCCCGTTCTGTCTCCGCGCCGCCGTCTCCGGCGCTTCGGAGCTGGCGGCGACGACGAGAGGCGCGGCGCGCACAGGCGGGGCGAGGAGCGCGGAAGGCGAGCGCAGGCCAGCTGATCTCTGCTGCGGCCTCACCTTGGCTGCTCGTCGTCACCGCGGTGGAAGCCCGGCCCGAAAAAGGCGGGCCAGTGGGTGGACCTCGGGCAGAGGCCTCGGGGTCGCTCTCGAGCGGATTTCTAGGCCAGGCGGTGGAGCCGCCGTTGTCTAACTTGGCCCTCCTCATCCCTCCTCCTCCTCCTCCTCCTCCTCCTCCTCCTCCTCCTCCTCCTCCTCATCCCTCCCTCCTCCGCCTCCTCATCCTCCCTCCTCCTCCTCCTCCTCCTCCTCCTCCTCCTCCTCCTCCTTCTCCTCCTCCACCTCCTCCTCCCTCCTCCTCCCCTCCTCCTCCTACTCCCCCTCCTCCTCCTCCACCTCCTCCTCCCTCCCTCCCTCCCTTTGCCCCTCCTGCTTCCTTCTCCTCCCTCTCTTCCCAGGTTGATGGCCTGGTTCAGCGGTGGCGGACGCGCCCCCACCCCACAAAGGATCGGTTCGGACGCAGCGGGAGGATACAGTTGACCCGCATATGGAGGATGGGCGGACTTCCTAAGGGTGCCCGTGCATCCTCGCCTCCTCGGTCCACCCTTCGCCACTTCCGTTGGCCGCGCCCCGCTCGAGAAGCTCCGACATGGGCGTCCAAGGCCCTTGCATCCGTATCGCGCAACCTCGTGATACGGGTTGACCGTAGGGTCTGGAGATGTGCCCAGGGTGTCGCGCCGCCGGTTCTGGCCTGCCACGCCATCGGCGCTGCACGCCACGCGCGCCCCCGCTTCCAAGCGCCAAGGTCCCAGGCTCCTGCCGGCCTCCCGCCGCGCGGAGCGGAGCGACAAGTTGCCAGCTCGAGTGGCACAGCGAGTGGCCAGGGCCACCGCCGCGACACTAGGGGGAAAACAAACCTACCTCGCTTTTGACCACCCTCGCTTCCAAGAGATACCAAACGATGCCAAATTGCAGCCTGTACTGGTCAGGCCGCTTGACGAGGAGGCGCATGGTATGGCTTGGTTTTGCCTGGAAGCGAAAGCGGGGTAGGTAATTCACGCTCTGAGACACGCTGAGCACATGTCCCCGACCGTGGGGGACATGGAGAGGGCCACAAGCGCTGCTGCTCGCAGCCGGCTTCGGCCTCGCCGCCAGGCGCTCTTCCCCGATACACTGGCGCCTCGCGGCGCCAGAAAAACCAGCTGCGCGAGCTGGTTCGCGAAGTTCGAGGGCTTCCAAACTGTCCCCCAAGGACCTCACCGCGCGGTCCGCCACTGCACGGCACGGTTCCAGGACCTCGGAGGCCCCAGGTGCCCGAGGCGTCCTCGGAGAACGACCCACGTCCCAAAACCGTCGGGTCCCTGCATCCCCACCGCTTCACCGCGCGGTCCGGTCACCACGCTGCCTGAGGGCCCCCGATGAGCCGACCTCCCCGCCGCTAGCCCCTCGCCTGTTCGGATGCAACTCCTGTGAGGTCAAATTCTGATTTTGTCCTGGTCCGAAATCCGGCTTAATCCGGCTGAGTCTAGCCTAATCCGGCTTAATCCCGTTTAATCCCGCTTGATGCGGCAGAATCCGAGGCCCACTCCGGCGTAGCAGCACCCCAACGGGGCCTAATCCTCCGTAGTCCTTCCGACGAAGACCTCCCAGCACTTGCCTCCTAACGCCTGGCCGACCCGCAAGGAGACGAGCACCAGCCTGCTGATGATCGTGTCGCTGTATGGGTTCAAAAACTGGGCGCGTCTGAACGGCCCCCCGGGCAGCTCAGAACTCGCGGCAGCGCTTTCGGAGGGTGCGGGGGGGATGGGGGGTGCTTTTCAGGGGCAGCGCCAGGGGGAGAGACTAGTATTGAGTCGGGTCAAAGCCCTTCCACAGGAGGGCCATTCACAAATAGTGCAAAATAATCTGGGGACGATGTTTCGACTACTTTTGATGTTTTTGTTTGAATATGTTTGCCTATCTTTTATTTATCCTCCAAAATCCGCCTGTCAGAGGACATGCCCGACCTAATGTCGGGCCGGACGAAAGGGGGGCATGGGGAAAAGGGGGGTTACGAAATCTGCTGCATGCAGCTGGTTTCGGCCCCGCCGCCGGCCCCATTCCTTGATACATGGGCGCCTCCCGGCGCCGGGAGGCGCTGGGCAAATCAGCTACGTGAGCTGATTCTCTACCCTACCCTTTGCTATCCCCCGCTTTTGTTCCCCCTGATCATACTGGTAGGCTCCGGGGGGGAGGCATCGGCCGAGGGGAGCGACGATCGCCGGGGAAGGGGGCCGGTCGAGGCATCGGCGGCCTTCTCTCTTCGAGAGGCATTCTTAGGCTTCGAGGCTCGAGGCACGCAGGTTCGAGTCGGGCATGTCCCTCTAGAGTTGTGGAGGACCATCAGTGGAGAGGAAGCATGTTGCCAACTGATTTCCAGATGACTAGAACATGTGTTAAAGCTGTTTGACACGTAAAACGCATGTTTTAAACATTTCCAGAAACTGTTCTGGCATGTTAAACGCACCTTTAAATAATTCGATTATAAGACTGTTGGGGTGTCCATTGTCGTGGCATCCACTACTCCAGAGGAAGAACGTCCAAACATAGTCGAAACGCATACTTTGGGGACGACTGTCCAATCATGATGTGACTATTTGTGCCTACATGGTTGGACTCAAAGCACTCGGGGGTGGACAGACCTCCTACCCCGACTCGTCGATTAAGGAATTGGCGTTTTTGGTTGGCGGGAGGGCGTCGCGGCCGTCATTTTTGCGGGTCCAGGTCCGTCGGTTTCGGTCCCAGGCCGTTTTCATTAAAGGGAGGTTTACCAAAGGGAGGTTTGTCCACCGCCGAAGCACGCCTATAGGCGGACAAGCCCGACCTACCTGCAGGCGCTCGGCTCTCCGACGGCTCCCGGCGGTCCCCCAGGCTCCAGGCTGCGCCCCGCCGAGGTCGTGCCGCGGGGTGCCCAGATCGTCCAGGGCGGTCGCCGAAGGGCAGAGTTATACCGCGTGGGGGGATGGGCTCAGGAGGGGACGCATGGACATTCAGTCGGGCGTGTCCCTCTATAGGAGGAATATGCAAAAATTGTCAAACCATAGTCTGGGGGCAATGGTTTGAGCATTGTTTTTGTTTTCC
This sequence comes from Prorocentrum cordatum, assembly GCA_963575745.1. Classification (NCBI taxonomy): domain Eukaryota; class Dinophyceae; order Prorocentrales; family Prorocentraceae; genus Prorocentrum; species Prorocentrum cordatum. The sequence continues at coordinate 213,185 of CAUYUJ010003858.1, read as the reverse complement.
TATGTTTGACTACGTTTCGAATAGTTCTTATTGTTCGTCCAGAATCCGCCTGTAGGAGGACATGCCCGACCTAAGGATAGGCTCAGGAAGGGACGCATCGACCCTCAATCGCCCACCGATCACCAACAGAGGGTCGATAACCAGCCCCCGCCAAGGACCGTGCGGGCTCGCTATCGGGAGCCTAACGTCGATCCATCGGCGGTACATCGCCGATTCCAGGTTGATGTCTCCCCCCCGAGCCGGCCCCCCCCGCAAATTCCTCCGCGGCGCTGGTGTCGGGCCGCGCTGGCGCCCACGCGCTGTTCTGTCCCTCCTTCCCAGGCCCCCGACATCATGATTTTTTCATGACGCGACTCCCAGAGGTCGGGACCCTATTCGCCGGGACTGGCTTTTCATCCTGAGTTGTTTTTTGACGGTCCCGAGGTCTGGTATGGGCCTCCAGAGGCGGAAAATGGAAAAACCTCGCATTGTCAGAACCATCCCAACCCCGACTTCGACTGGGCCAGTTGGCTCTCTCAACGTACACCCTCGTGTGCGGGGGCAGTGGGTGCAACGAAGCCTGCAGGAGACAGCACACCCATGCCCGCCAAGGGGGGACAGGTCGGCCAACGGGGCGAAGGTTTCCTTGTTTTGGGGCGGGGATAGCTTTTCGGCGGCGAGCGAGGGGGGGGAATGAGAAGGAGAAGGCCTTCTCAGAAGGCGGCGGGACTTGTCAGAAGGCTGGGGAACTTCCGAGCCTTCTGAGAAGGCCCGCTCCTCCTCACCCCCCCCTCGCTCGCCGCCGAGCTTGTACTTGCCGCGCAGACCACCCTTCTGTCGTGATAAGGAAGTTGGGGGCACGTCACTTTTGATTCGCACTGGCCGCACCAACAGTTCATGGCCACAGCCCAGGGGACGACCACGGGACAACCCACGGTCACCGCCGGCGGACAGGAAGGCATGCGCGTTCGCCAGGTACCGACGTCGCAGCCGATATCCCTGTTGAGGCCACGCGCTCTCGCCCCCCCGCCCTCCGATGTCCGCCAGGACCCCGCGGTTGTCCCGATGGTGTTCCCGACGGCTGGGTTGTGCCGACGGCTGCCTCGATGGAGGTCCCGATGGTTGTCCTGACGATTGTTCCGTTGATTGTCCCGATGGCTATGCCGATGGGTGTCCTCGTTGATTTATGGTCAGATCGGTTTTTGATTGGTTGTGAGGTCGGCAGATAGATAGATAGCGAGTCCGATAGGTGTTATGAGAGTCCGATCGTGGCATCTGGTTAAAATGTGAGACGAGTAGAGGGTAGCTGTCTGGAGATGGATAATGTTTATGTATGTGTGCAGTTCGCGAAATCGATAATTCGTGGGACCGATCGGGAATCCACATATATATATATATACATATATAGCTACATATCTATATATACACATATAGATGTGCGTATACGTAGCACCATGCAGATGCGGATAAGAGTGAGAGGGCGGTGGGGACGTCGGCAGGTCGCGAGACTCTGGAGAAGCTCGCCGCAGGCGTCAAAGTTTCACAAAGATGCAACGAGCCTGCCGAAGGCGCCGATTTTTTCGCTGGGTGGGTCGCTGTTGGGTCGCGGGTGTCACTCTGATATATATATATATATATATATATATATATCCACATATATGTATATGTGTATAAAATTATGTATATCTACCGATCGTGTATGATGCACGGTTCGCGTGTGAGACCGATACACGGAAATACATGAATACACATTTGGTGCAACGGAATTGGTTACTGTTTGGCGCATGCGCGGATCGATTTACATTTTTACAAATGTAGCATTGCATTGTCCGGTAGACTTGTGCATATGTAGCTGATGGCCTTCGGCCCATCCCGCCACCGTGCCTGGGTTGTAGGTCATAGGCTTCTCGAGGGCCTCTTGGGAGCCGTTCTGAAGGTGTAGGGGCTGGTTGGGGGCCTTTGGGGGCGTCTTCGGGGCCTTTGAGGGGGTCTCGCTGGGCCTCTTTGGGGCTTCTTGGGGCCTCCTTGGGGCCTCCTGGGACCTTCTTGGGGCGGAAGACTCGGATTTTCGGTTCGTATCCTCACGCTTGGTCCCTTCTGGGGTCTGTCTTTGGGCCGTCTTGGGCCGTCTTGGGCGTCTCTGGGGCCGTCTTGGGGCCCTCTGGGGCAGTGTTGAGGCCATCCTGGGGGCCTCTTGGGCCGTCTGGCGGCGGTCCTGGGGGCCGTTTTGTGCCGTCCTGGAGCGTCGGAAACTTGAAAAGTCGTAAACACAAAAATCATTGAAACAACCTCTTTGGAACACTCATGATTGTGGCCGCTCGGGACCCTCTTGGGGATGCTTTTGGGGCTCTCTTGGGGTGTCTCGGAGGCCTCTTCAGCCGTCTTGGGACTATCTGTGGCGTCTTGGAACGCTCATTCGGCGGCTCGTGGCCCCCATGGGCCGCCTTGGGGGCCTCTTGGAGCCCTCTTGGAGCCCTCTTGGTTTGTCCTGGAGGCTTCTTGGGCCCGAAACAGTCACTCGAGAACATGCCGGGAACCCCAGGTGGTACGCGTGAAGTTTTGGGAGATTTGTCAATAGCGAGCGCGGGCCGCAAAGGACCTTGGCACACGCCCATTAAGTGCCCAACAGCAAGATCGCGTCTCGTCCTGACATTCCTTGTTGTGGTTCGAGCCACATCTATGCACACCTGTACAGTAGAGTTGGTGGCCTCTTCAGATTGTCGTTCCTAAGTCAGTATATACGTATGTTTGTAAGCACGTGCGACGCAGTCCAGGCATATCGATATACGCTCATGTACATCTGTACAATGACTGCATATACGTATATGTGGTTACCCATGCATGTACAGAAATAGATATATAAATATGTGGACACCCCACATGATCATACTGGGTTCAGCCTCTGTTTATGTTTCGGCTCCTTCTTCTTATTATTATTATGATTATTATTATTATTCGCGCTCGCTCTCTCTCTCTCTCTCTTCTTCTCATCTTTACCTCCTCTTCTCCTCCTGCAGGGACAGCCTTCCCAATGGATTCGCTTTGAGGCGTTCGCACGGATGGATTCTTATGTGGCGGCCTCACAGAAGGATCTTCGTTTGACGAGCCTTATTGAGGCAAATGTATCAAGGACTTCTGCACATTCCATGTGTGATTCAAGTGTTTGGGAACCACACCGTGTGAGCATACACTTATGCTCTATGTGCTGTTGCAGGTGCTGGGTGGGCACAAAACTATCACATCAATTGAAACGTTTTCTCGAGACAGGCGCCCCTCTGTCTGTTCCTCCTCCTCCACGCCCCTCAGGGACAATGCGCCAGCATGAAGACTTGTGAGCACACAGAAATCCCATGTATATGTCGAGGGAGGACAAACCATCCGGACCCGACAATTGGCGTTTATTGAACGGCCTTGGGCGTTCACTAAACACCCCTGCCCAGTTCGATCCTTCTTTGGGTGCGTTTACTAACGGCCTCGTGCATCGGGGCGGTCATTATCGGGGTGGATGATCTGCCTTCTGATATGTGTGTACATTCACATATACATATATGTATAAAACCTTACTGTGTTTGTAAAACAACCTTATGCAAGTGCAGTGTTCCCATATATGTGCTCGGGTCGTGTTCGGTCAGGCCATTTGTCCAGGGACGACCGCCCCTCCCCCGCCTGCCCGCTCTCCGTCTCCACGCCCCCCCCAGGGACACCGCGCCAGGCAGGAGCACCTGTGAAGGTACAGAGATTCCGCGCCGCAGGTTTCGGTGAGGAAGCAATGCGACAACACGTTTACCGCAGATATGGTTTCAGCTTTCAGTAAGGAAGCCATTCAACAATACATATAGCGAATCTGTCTTTAATTTCTCTGCCAGCGCGCCCCCTCCTCCTGCTCCCGCAACCTCTCTGCAGCGAGTCGGTGTCCAGAGCACTATTTGGAATACATGGAATATCTATGGGATCACACAGGTTCCTTACCAAGGCATTGGAACATAACTGGGGTAGCTGTGTTTTCAGAGGGTGTCCTTACCCAGACCTTGAAACATATATGGGGTAACTGTGTTTTGCACCGGGTTTCCTTAGGAGCACCTTCAAACATGCAAGGAGGATGGTTTCCTTACCCAAACCCTTAATTATATATCGAACATCTAGTGGCCTTCGACCCATCCCGCCACCGTGCCTCGGTTGTGGGTTGGAGTCCTCAGGGATGCTTCTTGGGGTTCTCTTGGGAGCGCTTTCGGGAGCATCTTGGAGGAAGGTTTGGGGGCTTATTGGGGGCTTCTTGGGAGCCTCTGGGGGGGTTCTTGGGAGCTTCTTGATGGCCTCTTAGGGCTTCCTGGAAGCCTCTTGGGGGCCTCATGGGGGCTCTTGGCGGCCACTTGGGGGCCTCATGGGGGCTCCTGGGGCCTCCTGGAGCCGAGAGCACGAAATATCCATTTGGACTCGGGGCCTGCTTGAACCGTCTTGGGGCCCTCGTCGGTTCGAAAAGTTCATGCGACAATATGCCCCGGAACTCAGGGGGACCTGCGGGAAGCCCCGAGAGATTTGAAAATGTGGGGTGCGGGCCCTTCAAAAACTCTCCAGGATTGAAGGCCGAGGCTTCAGGGACAGGGTTAAAGGATTGGGCAAAGGACCTGAGCACACGCCCACACGCGGATCTGTATGTTCAAAGGCTTCCTTGAAGAAACAGCCCCCGTGCTGCCTCTCAAGAGAAGTCATGCTCACGTCGCGCTCGCTAGACGGTTCCCCAGTGGAGCCTTCTGGAGCCTACGCCATTCCTCTTTCGCCTCCCTCCTCCCTTTCCGTTTCTGCTCCTGCTCCTGTTTGTTCTCCTCATCTCCTCGTCTTCCTCGTCCTCCTCGTCCTCCTCATCCTCGTCCTCCTCGTCCTCCTTCTCCTCGTCCTCCTCCTCATCGTCCTCCTCTTCCTCCTCTTCCTTCTCCTTTCCTCCGGGCAATCTAATCGTGGATCCTTCTGTGTCTAAGGGGCATAAAGAACAATTGTGACGATGACGACGCCCAGGTTTACGTCGCAGTAGCGCTATAGACGGAGCTGTGCAGGAGGAGTTGGAACAAGATGTATGGTGTAAGCTGCTGTGAGATCTGCGGGAACAGTGATACTGGCTGGCACATGGGCTGCATAATGAATTACAACATGAACTGCTCTGGAAAGCGCATGCGCTGTTCATCAAACGTTATCCATGAAGCCAGTTTTGGCCCCGCCGCTGGGCGTTCTCCATGATGCACGCGCGCATCTAGCGCCAGGAGACGCCAGGAGACTCGGCCGCGTGAGCTGAGCTGCCCCCCACCCTCCATTATTTCCCGCTCCGTCCGACCCAACCCTCCTTCAAGCGAACATCTGGTGCAGAACGAGGAGAAGAAGGACGGATAACGGAGGAGGCAGGAGACGTTCCGCCCCGCAGGCTTAGTAGGCTGTGGAAGCGACAGGACCGCTTCTCTATCGTTTTAGCTGTTCAGTGCTTGTTTTGTTTCTGGCACCGTTTTTCGGACTTGCCTTTTTTTGGGTCGGGGGCCTGGTCTTGATTGCTATTTTTGACCAGATCCGAACCGTTTCCGAACCTGTTCCGAACGTCTTTCGGATCCCCTTAATCCTTGGCCCGGTACAGCGAACAAATTTGTTTACTGTTTCGGGGAACAGTTTTCGTTTTGATTTTGTTTTTTTGCCCAGAACCCACTTGACTAATTTGTGGCGTCGCCCAAACCTTGCCTCTACCAGCCAACGATTCTCCTGAATCGATGGACGAAGGAGGGAGGTTTCGGATTGCGCCACGTCCGTACAACGCATTCCGAACCCTACCCCCGCCGCCGATCGTTTCGTCTGAATCGTTGATCGTCGAGGCTAGGCTTCGGATTTCGCCGCCGAGCACAAACCCCAGAGGCTACTCCACGTTGTACAACGAGGGGGACACCATGGTCCACGAGGGTGGGCACATGTTCGGACTGTACCACACGTTCCAGGTCGCCTGTCTGCGCTTCGCTCCCTCCTCCCCCCACCACTCTGGAGTCCGCGGGCGCCGAACTTTGAGATTCACATGCACGCACCTATGCACACATGCATACATACATGCATACATACATACATACATGCATGCACACATACGTACATGCATACATACATACATACATACAGACAGACAGACAGACAGACAGACAGACAGACAGACAGACATACACATGTAAATAGATATCTCTCACGCAGTGTTTGTGCCCAGGGGCTCTTCCTTCTGTTCTGAGGCAACTGGGCCCCAGAGGCGGTCCGACCGGCTCGTCGACGCTCGTCGCCGCCGTCGCCGCTTGAGCACTCCGTTTTGCATTCGAGTTGTTTTGCATTGGGTTGTTTTTTCTTTCGCTTGCAATTCATGTGCATGTCGTTGCATTGCTGTGCATTGCTTTGATAGCTTTGCAGTACAATCGCGTTGCATTACTTTACATTGATTTGCATTGCAATCGCACTGCAATCGCTTTGCAATGCTTTACCTTGCTGTGCACTGCTGTGAACTACATCGGTTGCACCGCGTGGCTTGCAGCACCTAGATTGCACCACATTGATTGCACCGCCTAGATTGTACCGAGCTGGTTACAACTATATATGTATACGCACAGTGCACATGTGTTTAGAAGGATCGCCAGAGACCTTCAGAGGCCTCTGCAGGCCTCCAGTAAATTCTCTGGGGACCTCAAGAGTATTCTGTGCACCTCTACGTCCTCCTCCTCCTCCTCCTCCTCCTCCTCCTCTCCGTGCTGCTCCAGGAGATCCCCCACTCAGGCGTGGGCTTGCAGCTAATATTCATGATCCGCCTCTTGTTTTCTCGGCCCCCTCCTCCGCCTCTCCCTCGTCATCCGGTTCCTTCCTTCTCCCGCGCCTCCATGTCTTCCTCTTCCTCATGTTGCGATGTTTGGAGGGTGTGCGGAGGAAAGCTGGGCACGGGGGGAGCACTTCGGAGGGAGGAGGAGAGAGGAGGAGGGAGCCCGAAGGAGAGAGAGGGGGAGCGGGCGGGGGGGGAGGAGGAGGAGAAGGAGGGAGTGGTGATGGGGAGGAGGAGGGAGGAAGACTGGGCGGGGCGGGAGAGAGAGAGAGAGTGTGTGCGTGCGACTTAGCAAAATAGATACAGAGAGATAAAAAGGGAGAGGGAGAGAGAGAGAGAGGAAGAGATAGAAAGACAAGACATATATAGAGAGAGGGAGAGAGAGAGAGAGAAAGAAAAAACCACATATCAGCAAACACATACAACACACAAAAGAAGACAGAGAGGGAGAGATAGAGAGAGAGAGACCGACAGACAGAGGCAAACAAACAGGTAGACAGACAGAGAGACATATCGAGAGAGCGAGCGAGAGAGAGAGAGATAGGAAAAGAGAGCGAGAGAGGGGGAGAACTGGGAACAGCAAGCTAGGGGTGCTCGCGCCAAGGAAATACATACACATTTATATATACATATATATATATATAAATGTAGATTTGTATGTTTGTTTACATATGACGTACACACCACCTCTCCTGCCAATCTCTCCCCTGTCGCTGGATTATGTTCGATCTAACCTCCGCCGAGCGAGGTGTCTTAGAGAACATTGATCCCCCTACTGACCCCATCGTGCGATGCGTGGTTGGATAAGGGGATCTTGCGCACCAGAGGACGATGAAGAGGAGAAGGGGATGATGATGATGCTGATGATGATGATGATGTCGATGATGATGATGATGATGATGATGATGATGATGATGATGATGATGATTATGATGATGATGATGATTATGATGATTCTGATTCTGATGATTCTGATGTTGCTGATGATGATGATGATGCTGATGCTGATGATGATGTTGATGATGCTGATGCTGATGATGAGGATGATGATGAGCATGAGGAGGAGGAGGAGGAGGAGGAGGAGGAGGAGGGTAAGGAAGGAGGAGGAGGAGGAGGAGGAGGAGGAGGAGGAGGGTAAGGAAGGAGGATGATGAGCAGGAGATGGAGTTGGAGGCGGAGGAGCAGGAGCAGGAGCAGCAGAAGGAGAAGGAGGAGCGGGAGGAGCAGGAGGGCCAGGAGACGGCGGATGCGGGGAAGGAAGGGGCGGCAACGACGATGACGGGCTCGGATTCAGAACTGCCACCCGCGCTGGGGTGGAACGACGGGAGCAGCGCGCCGATCCTGCGCTGTGGCTGGCGCGCTGCTGCGGGAACGCCCTCCTCGAGGGCCGAGGGCGCTCTCCGATCGAAACGAGCGCACTCGAAAGTACACATCCCTGAGACCATGCGCGCGTGCGCGTGCACGGGGGCGGCGGCACCAGCGGACCGCCGGCGGGGGGAAGAGGAGAGAGAGAGAGAGAGGGAAAGCGCGGGCATACACGGGGAGAGGACGCAGAGGAAACCTGCGGGAAGGATGGAGGAGCTGGGGAGGAAGGAAGGAGGAGGCGCGGATTCGTGCGGAACGCGGTGGCGCGAGGGGGGAGCGCGAGGCCATTCGGGGGCGGGGTGGGAGCGGGGGAGGAGCAGACGGGAGGCGGGAGTCGGGCAGGCCCGGGAGGAAGAGGGCTCGCCCCCCCGGCGCCCCAGATGCGCTCTCCCAGAGCCCTCCGGAGCGCCCTTGGACGGCCGAGGCCCCATCAGCCGGCCACGCCAGCGCTCCGCGATCCCAGATCTCCGGGTACATCCTCGTCCTGCCTGCGTTCGGCGGCGAGTCCGGGGGGGAAGTCAGAAGGGCGGGGGGGCTTCTCAGAAGGCTCGGGAGTCCCCCCGGCCTTCCGAGAAGTCTTCTGAAGGCCTTCCCGAAGACGCAGAAAATCGTTCGGAAGGCTGGAGGCCTTGTGAGACTCAGAGGCGTCACTTCCCTATTCATACTTTTAAAAAAGTCGTGGGTGGAAGAAAAAAAACACGATGTCCGCCTGGGCCCCCGTCGGAGGAGCTGAAATGCAAGCGCAACGGCGCGCGCGGCCACGCGCGACCCGCCGCTGGTAATTACGTGAATGCGCGGGCGTCGCGGCGACAAAGATGGCGGCGACGACGACGACGACGGCGGCGTCGGCGCCGACTGCGATGACGATGGCGGCAACTACGACGGCGGCGACGACGAACGTCGCGGCGACGGCGGCGACAGGGCCCGGGCCCACGGGCGAACGTGCGCCCCGCCCTCGTTCTTGGAGCCCCACGCCAGATTTAATGGAGGGAGCGAAATTTCTGCGCGCAGTTTTGCCCCAGCCGTCTCTCCGCTTTACTAAAGATCTGTTTTTGCTCTACTAAAACGTCGTCCTTTCGGAATGTATTGAGCGGCGCGCCTTTCCTAAAGCCGTTGTCTCGCTTTAGTAAAAGCATTTCTTCGCTTTAGTAAAGCCGCTTCCTCGCTTCAGTGACACCGCTTCTTCGCTGTAGTACAGGCCGCGGTCTGCCTTACGAAAGCCCTGGGGGTGCGGGGCCAAAGCCTGGTCGGGGGGCTCGGGCCCCCTGTATTTCCTGCCAGTTCACCCCGCGATGCATTGGCTCAAGTAGCCAGGGTCGCGTTGCATCGGGTCGCAGCGATTCTTGGACATGTTTTCAGCGAGTTGTAGTTGCTCGTTGACAGGAGATTCAGGGCGCGACCGCAGGACGTGGCTCAGCCATTCGCAGGCGCCGCCGCGGCTATCGCGCAACGGAGCAACAGCACTTTACTGAAAGGTTCGTTCGAAGTAATAGTGTGAATTTTCCGCTTCCAACATACACCCCGCCGCCCTCTGTGAAGGCCTTGTCCTTTTCACTTTCCCCCCCTCGCTCGCCGCCGATTCGTCTGCCGGAGAGGGGAGAGGGGAGAGAAGGGAACGTGTGGGTCACATTGCAATCAGAGTGGCCAGTTCACAACCACATGGGGCACTTTACAACCAGCATGGGCTTTCCCAGAAGGGCACTTTGCAACCAGGAAGGATACTTTACAACCAGGCGACAAAACGCACATAAACGACACATGTTCCTCAATTTCCGAAATCTCCGTGGGTCCACGTTGGGAGGCATTTCGCTCTCTGAAGCGTGTTGGTTGTAGAGTGACCCGTCTGAAGTGAGAGTATGTGAAATGGCGGATACCGAATGGTATCCAACAACAATTAGACTGGAATCAGGGTGGCGCCCTTCCCAGTGGGATCTTGTAGGCACCGGATGAATCCCACTGGTGTCTAACAAGCTTCCTCGATATGAGGCTTACGGGTGTCCCATTCGAATCCGATAGGGGGGCGCTTCCTATTGAAAACCGTCGGGGCCCTTCCAATGGAAAACGATTGGCAACTCAACTGAGTTACAATCGAAGACGCTTCCTATTGGAATGCTGTGGGAAACGCACTGGGGGTATTATATGGATACCCAGTGGGAAACGCACTGGGAAACGCACTGGAGAAACGGACTTGGGGTACGCATTGGAACCCGATTGAGATCCAAAAGAGACCTGCCCGCTACAGGGTGGAGACAGGCCTGGGCGGTGTACGATTGTTTAACATCCGCGCCCTAAATGTGCATCGCTTTACCTCTGCCTGGAAATCTTGGTTCTTTTGGAAATAGAGAACAGCAGCTTCGTCGCAAAAGACGCAGAAGAACACGCGCGCCCCCAGGAGAGCGGACATGTGGCCAAGAAGCCGTTGGTATAATTCTAGCCAACGCATGCGGACCATATTTGTTTGCATCAAAGACATATTTTGCCTTCGCGCCTCACCGGCTGGCAACGACGCAACCGTATGTTTTCGCATGTGCATAAGCATGTGCGATTGCTCATATCCGTAAGGGCTTCGCCCCCTGCCGCCGGCCCCCTCTCTCGGAGAATGGGCCATGGAAGAGCTAAGTCATGAGGCCTTGGCGCTGTCGTGAAGCAGTATCGAAACTTCATGCGAAGCCGATTCGCAATCAGCAAAACCAACTGATCACAAGAGGGGTTACCACACCTGGCGATTGGTAAGACGTGTATGGTTTACGGGCTTGGTTACCACACCTTGCGATTAAAGGGCCGAGGGAGTTCTCGCAGTTTGGGTTACCACGCCTTGCGATGGATGTGCGTGAAGGGTGGCACCGAATTTCAGAAATGTGGCAAATCCCCTGTGTTTTTGGACCCTGACCCCGCGGATCTGCGTGAGGGGTGGCACCGAATTTCAGAAATGTGGCAAATCCCATGTGTTTTTGGACCCTGACCCCGCGGATCTGCGTGAGGGGTGGCACCGAATTTCAGAAATGTGGCAAATCCCATGTGTTTTTGGACCCTGACCCCGCGGATCTGCGTGAGGGGTGGCACCGAATTTCAGAAATGTGGCAAATCCCATGTGTTTTTGGACCCTGACCCCGCGGATCTGCGTGAGGGGTGGCACCGAATTTCAGAAATGTGGCAAATCCCTTGTGTTTTTGGACCCTGACCCCGCGGATCTGCGTGAGGGGTGGCACCGAATTTCAGAAATGTGGCAAATCCCATGTGTTTTTGGACCCTGACCCCGCGGATCTGCGTGAGGGGTGGCACCGAATTTCAGAAATGTGGCAAATCCCTTGTGTTTTTGGACCCTGACCCCGCGGATCTGCGTGAGGGGTGGCACCGACTTTCAGAAATGTGGCAAATCCCTTGTGTTTTTGGACCCTGACCCCGCGGATCTGCGTGAGGGGTGGCACCGAATTTCAGAAATGTGGCAAATCCGTGTTTTTGGACCCTGACCCCGCGGATCTGCGTGAGGGGTGTCGATTTCGAGCCCCCCCAGCAATTCAGACAACGCGCCCAGGGGGTGCTAAAAATCTGGTTTGGGCCTCCCCCCCCCTCGCGCGGTCAATCAACTAGTTACAGTAACCAGCAATAAGTCAACTAGTTACAGTAACCAGCAAGAAGCAGAACTGTAACTCTGGAAACTACAAGCTACAACTGGTACAGGAAACTGCGAACCTCGCTCCTATAGCCTGGTGGCCCCACAAGGGGGCCGGCGGATTCTAGCCAATACGTGTGGGTTTCGAATGGTTAGATTGCTTGCATGCGAAGCCATGTTGGTCATGGCGCCTCATCGCCTGATTATAGCAAAAACTGGTATGTTCTCGAACGTTCGGAAGCATGCGTACCCAGGACGGCAGAAATGTGGCCAAACAGAATTGGCAAACTAGCCGAAACATGTGGATTTCAAAGTGTGTGTTTGGCCGCACGCACAACCTTCGTGTTCGCGCATCACCGCTTTGCAGGAACAAAACCATATAGTTTCGCATTGGCGGTCGCATGCGCACCCAGGAGGACGAACATGTGGAAACGAAATCGATGAGAACACCCGAGCCAATACACGTGGATTTTGCATTGCGGACTTTTGAACCATAAGCCATGTCTGTCCTCGGTTCCCACGGTCTGACAAGCACGAAAACCGCATGTATTCGCCATTGCGAGAATGCGTGCCCCAGAAGGCGGACACGTGGCCAAGATATCGATGGTAACATTCGAGCCACTACGTGCGGATGCCAATGTGTTGCTACGGGCCTCACAGACAATTTTCGTCCTCGCGCTTAATCGTATGGCAATCACAAAACCGCATGTGTTCGCATTCGCGGAAGCATGCGCGCCCAGGAGGGTAGAAGTATGGCCAAGGAGTCGTTTGTAAAATTCGAGCCAACGCATGTGGATTTCAATTTGTTGTGCTGTTCCATCATAGGCCATGTGTGTCCTCGCGCCCGATCGTCGGGCAATCGCAAAAACTTATGTTTGCGTAATTGCGGAAGCACGCGTACCAAGGAGGGCGGAAAGAGCCCGAGAAATCGTTTGTTAAGTTCTAGCCCATGTATGCGGGGTACAAATTGCCACGCAAGCATTTTGTGGACTCGTTTGGCAGAGGCTTCAGAGCGGTCAGGCGCTCGAAAGCCTCTGCCGAACGCTCAGGTGCTCAGACGCCTCTGCAAGACGCCCAGGCGCTCTGAAGCCTCTGCAGAACGCTCAGAAGCCTAGAGGCGTCTGCACAGCGCTCAGGCGCTCAAAAACCTTTGCAGAACGCTCAGGCTCTCAGAAGAATCTGCAGAGCGCCCTGGCGCACAGAAGTATCTGCAGAGCGCTCAGGCGCTCAGAAGCCTCTCCACAGCGCTCAGGCGCTGAAAAACCTTTGCAGACCGCTCAGGCGTTCAGAGGACTCTGCAGAGAGCCCCGGCGCACAGAAACTTCTGCAAAGCGCGCAGGCGCTCAGATGCCTCTGCAAAGCGCTCAGGCGACCAGATGCCCCTGCAAAGGGCTCTGGCGCTCAGATGCCTCTGCAAAGCGTTCAGAAGCCTTTGTAAAGCGCTCAGACGCTCAGATGCCTCTGCAGAACGCTCAGGCGCTCAGAAGCTCCAGAAGCCCCTGCAAAGCGCGCGGGTGTTTCTCAAGGCTGGTTGTAAGGTAGCCGTTCTGGTTGCAAAGAGCCCCGTCTGGGTTGTAAAGTGGTCCGTTCTGGCTGTAAAATGGGTTATTCTGGTTGTAAAGTGGTCGTTCTCAAAAGGAATACCAAAGAATTTGATATTGTGTTTGTTGCGAAGTGTCGTTCGGTTTGTAAAGATACCGAATTTCAGGGAAGGGAGAGGAGGGACGAAGGAGAACGGGGAGGAGGGGTGGGGTGGGAAAGCGCCGGCCAGGGCGGATGCTCGGCGGAGGGTGACCTCGTGGGGGACACGCACGGTGAGTACATGCCGATGTACACGTGCGAGGCCCAGGTCGTGGCGGCGGGAATAGGGGCCTCCCAAATGGGGCCCGGGTCGACGCGATCGGAGGATCGCACCGAATCGCCGATACATCGACGACCCATCGACGACGCATCGGCGACGTACGCGTGGAGAAAATTTGGCGCCATATCGAGCCGAATCGCCGATGCATTTGCGAATGCGGCACGGTTCTCGGGCCCCACTTGGGAGGCCTGGAGGGCAAGGCATCCGTATCCACGCCTGCGTGGCACGGCCCCCTTCGGCAGCGACCCCGTGGATGCAAGGCGGGCGGTCTGGCGCGGATGCCCCCGGCGGAACGTACGTATCGGATCTCGCATCTCGGCGCAATCAACCCGCAGTGTAGAGAGGAGCAAGCTTCCCAAGGCTGCCCTTGCATCCTTGCCTCCTCAGTCCACCTTTGGCCGCGTTCGTTGGCCGCGCCCCGCTCGCAAAGTGTCGGCACGGCCTTCCAATTTCCCTGCACCCTTACGTACCGCGCATCCTGGTGAGATGGGCCGAGTGTAATCGAGGCCACGACGCACGAGGGCGCGGATGGACACGTTTCCCCCCGAGCGTCCCAACCTCCTGCACGACAGGAAGCGTCGATCAATCTAGCCTTGGCCCGGCAAGTGAAAAAGCGGGGGTTCAAGGATCCGGCCAACGGATATATAGACGCGTGCTCGAAGAAGAAAACGGCATGAACAGAAATGTTCGGAGATCCGCGCAGATTTGTTGGATCCGCGCTGGGGCCCCCTGGCGGCGCCTCTGGCGCCGCCCCCGGCGCGCTACGCGCGCCAGGGAGGGGGGGTCCAGCGAGGACCAGAGAAATCCGCGCGGAGCGCCAAAAGTCTATGCTTATGGCGTTTCTTATTTTTCTACATGGACGCGTGTGTTGTCGCTCGCGTCGAGGTGTCTGACTGCCCGGTCGCCACCTACAACCCGGTGCACAATTTCATGGACTATGCGGACGACCGCTGCATGTCGATGTTCACGATCGGCCAGACCCGGCGGGCGTGGTGCGTCATGGAGCTCTACAGGCCCACCCTCTACGCCGTGTCCCTGCAGGACATGTGAGCGGGCCAGCACACAGCGGAGGAGGGAGCGGACCTCATCCTCCTCTTCCGCCTCCTTCTCCTCCTCACCATTTTCCTCTTCCTCATCCTCCTCCTCCTTCTGCTGCTCCTCCTCCGCCTCCGCCTCCTCCTCCACCACCTCCCCTCCTCCTCCTCCTCCTCCTCCTCCTCCTCCTCCTCCTCCTCAGCCGTTTCGGCTGGGGCTCAAGCGAGCGGGCGCGCGCGCGGCGAGGCCCCTCTTCCAGACACAGACCCAGGTTGTGCAGGCGTGTATTCGGAGCGGCTCACCTGCACGGGCGTATATGGCATGCCTCGGTCGCGGAAACGAGCCTCGCCCTCATGGGCCAACAGAGGGCCCCGCCTCCGAGAGGCGGAGGGCGGAGGCAGGCCGCGACACCAGCGAGGACGAGCGCATTCTGCAGGCGGTCAATGCGGCCGCCCAGGAAGGGATGCGCGCGGGCATGAAGAAGCTCCTGGACGACGTGATGTCCATGGCGCGGGAGGAGCTTCGTGCCCAGCAGGCACGGCGCCAAGCGGAGATCACGTCCCCGCGAGCGGCGCCGGCGCCAGCCCTGCCGCCGGAAGGGCGCTCCGAGGAGGGGGCTGCGCCTCCCCCGCGGAGGCCCCGAGATGGGCCGGGGCCGAAGGACCACCTGCCAGAGGAGTCGCGGGACCAGAGCCCGATCCTCCCCAACTGGTCCAGGACAACCTCGGAGTAGTCGTACACGGAGGGCAGCGACGAGGACGAGGGGAGCATGACGGACGAGAGGATTCAGCCTGCGGGGCCACCCCGGCGGGTGGTGGAGCTAAAGGAAGCTCTGGAGGCCCGACGGGGCGGTGCGAAGCGGTGGTCTTCTGGCGGGGCAGGGTCAAGCACCTCGTCCGCGAGGCCGCCGCAAGGCCGTCCCTCAGTGGAGGAACCGGCGAGGCACCGGCACACCCAGAAGCCCAGCAAGAAGAAGAGGGACGCCCAGAAGGCGTGGGCGAACTGGGGCGGCGGCTCGCAGAAGGAGGAGAAGAACGAGGACCGCAAGAGGCAGAAGCAGCACGAGTGGGGCGACTCCAAGAAGAAGGGAGTGAGGGCGGATCCGCCGTGGAAGGATGCGCCCTGGAGGCAGGCGAAGTCATAGGGCGTGAGACCGCCTTTGACTTGGAGTACGCTTTCGAGGAGTTCGCGTACGAGGAGTGCGCCCTGCAAGGGTGCGACCGGGACCATTTTGGTCACGGGGAGTGTGAGGAGGAGTACGTCAGCACGAAACGCTGGTGCCGTACACAATCCTGCCCTGCATGCTGTGCGGCGGAGGCCTGGAGTCTGGAGGCGCGGCCGAGCTTCGCCAAAGTCGTTGCGGCGCAGGCCGAGGTCTTCAGGCATGAAGCGCACCGAGATAAACGGAGTGAGCCAGGAGATGAGGCACCAGACTCTGGGGACGAGGGAGCCCAATACGGAGCACTCGCGGACCCGGAGGAGATGAAGCCCCTCGAGGCGCACCCCGCGAGGAGCCCGCACCATGGGCTCACGAGCATGGAGGCGAGGAAGCTGGCCGGGGCCCCGTGAGGGACCTGCGAAGTGACCTCAAGGACGGAGACGAGGGAGCCAGCCGGGACCCAGAAGGGGGACCTGAGGAGCGACCTCGAGGCGCAGCCTGGCCCCAGCGATGGGACGGGGAAGACGCGCCAGACGAAGAGGCAGAGGAGGCGGCAATGGAAGCCGTTCGCGGCCCCGGAGGGCCCGCCCGAGGGGGCCTCGAGCGCCGCTGGCGCCGCTGCGCCGTGCGCGGCGGGAGTCGAGCCCGAGGCCGAGGCGGGTCTGGGTGCGCTGAAGAACCGGTTCTGTCAGGTCGTGGGCAACTCGATGGACTCGTGCACGGAGGAGGTCGAGAAGGCCTTGGACGAGCTGCAGCGCCTCACCGGCCAGCTGGACCCAGAGTCCCGCGACTCCGTCGAGGCTGGCGTGCTCCGGGGTGCCCACCTCTTCACGCAGCTGATATGAGAGAGAGGCCGGTGATACAGTCGAACGGTGCTTTTGGGCTTTTCGGCCGCGGGTCGCAGCGTCGCCACGGTTGGACTCGGCTTGGAAAGCTGGGGGCTCTACCCTTCGGCCCGGGCGGGCTGTGGGGTAGAGCCGTGGTGCCCCTGGGTGGCTCGCTGGCCCGTCGGTTTGGGTTTGTGTTTTTTCGGTCGGCTGCCTCATCGTCGCCACGGTTGGACTCGGCTTGGAAAGCTGGGGGCTCTGTCTTGTGGCCCGCGCGGGCTGTAGGGCTGAGCCGTGGTGCCCCTGGTTGGCACGCTGGCCCTCTGCAGGTTTCAGAGAGCGGGCATCCGTCTGGATGACTCGCTGAGCGGCAGCCGGCGCGCCGGCTCAGGCGGGCTCAGGAGCCCGCCCTCCGCCCGACCCGACCCGACCTCCTCTTCCTCCTCCCTCCTCTCTCGTCCCTCCTCCCTACTCCCTCCACCCTCGTCTCTCCCTCGCTGGAGTGGAAGAAGGGTGGGAATGATGGGGAGAAACGGCGGGGGAGGGGGGAGATTAACGCCATCACGACGAGCATGACGAGGGGAGAGGACGCCGTAATTAACCTCTCTGGCTCCAGCAGTCGGAGCTCGAGAGACATTATAAATGCCAGCCTAGTACCCGAAAAACGGGCAATTCGCTTGAGGAGCAAACGTGCGAACACACCGTTTGAGATCATTGCAAGCCCCAGCCTGTTCGGGGAGAAGGCTGGAAATGCGTCGAATACTAACAAACGGCATAAACATAAACTTTCGGAAGTCCGATGGGATTTTTGGATCGACGCTGGGGCCCCTGGCGGCGCCCCCGGCGCCGCCCCTGATGCGCTCTGCGTGCTATAGGCAGGGGGCCCCAGCGCCGATCCAAGAGATCCGCGCGCTTTTTCAACAGTTTTTCCCATACGTGAAGGTAAGAAGGACGCGAAGAACAGCGAGAGGCACGCGTGGTGCAGAAGGAATAGAAGATGCGCAACAGCTGCACGAAAAAAGGGGAGGAGGAGGACGAGCAGGGAGAAGGGAGACGAGGCACAGCACTCGACGAAGGGCAATGAGGCGGGGGGGGGGGGGCGAGGCACAGCAGGCGGAGGAGAGCAGGAGGAGGAGGAGGAGGAGGAGGAGGAGGAGGACAGCGAAAGAGGAGGAGGAGGAGGAGGAGGAAAGCAGGAGAGCAGGAGGAGGAGGAGGAGGAGGAGGAGGAGGAGGAGGAGGAGGAGGGTCGGTAGCCGTTTCGGCTCCAGGCCATGTGCAGGATCCATCCGCCTGGCGGGCCGGCCTCAGCCCTCCAACAGAGGCCGCGGCCAGGGGGCGCCGCCATGGCACGAAGGTGGTCAGCCGCGCCTTCAGCATCATCCACCAGCTGTTGAATTAGAAGGCGGACACCTTCAACATTACCCAAAAGCTACGGAACCGACCCACCTTGGAGGAGACCTCCCGGCAAGTATGCCGAGGCCTTACACGCATAGATGAACATGGCCACGAACAGACGCGGCCCAAGAACCAGCGGGGCACAACGTCCGACATCGATCCGACGACGCCGTCATCATTGCCTCGACCGCTCTTGCGAGGACGTCCAGGTACGGACTGCGTACGTAACAGGCAGCCCAGGTATGAGAACAAGCTGCGTCACGTGCAGCCCAATCACAACAACGAACTGCGCAACAGGGAGCCCGAGGACGAGAACCACCACCAGTACGACGCCAAGCGCGTTACCGAGATCGACATCAGGCACGACACGGCTGAGCAACCAAACGAGGTTACTATGTGCATCGTCGTGGAGGTGTTGGTAGTCAGCGGCCGCGCCTCGTGTGACGAGTAGTGCACGGCCAAGACTCCTTGTTTAATGGGCGCGGCGAATACAACTGCTACGCCGAACACACCGCCTACGGCTTCCTCGCGTCGCCACGGAAGTCACGAGGGGTACATGCAGATCTGCGAGATCCATAAGCAGAGCTCCCAGAACAACCTGCTACGTGACGCTAGCCATTGGCAGAGTTACGAGAACAAGAAGCCGAGCCCCGAAAACTACCACCTGTGTTACGAGGGCCACCGGCAGAGCTTCGAGAACCTCCAGACGCGCTACAAACGCCACCAGATGAGCGTCAAGTGCCAATCGCCCAGCGACTACGAACACCAACTGTGGCACCAGGGCCACCTACCGAGCCACCCGCCCATGACAGCACGATTTCCCGCCCAGAATGTGGAACGCCACAAATTAGCAGCCGAGGAGTCCGACTCTGACCTCGTGGGCTGCGAGGTCCAGAGGGGCGTGCAGGTGTACGCACTTCACGGCTACTTTCTGGGCCACGTGTACGAGCACGAGGAGGGCATCTTAGCTCCGCAGTGAGGAACAGCGGAGATCCGACGACCAACGGGCAGGATTTCGAGACCGCCCAGCCGGTCTACGAGGTCATTCAGAGCTTCGAGAGCCAGAGGCAGAACTACGAGACCCATCAGCTGAGCTACGAGAGACGCAAGCAGGGATAAGAGGACCATTGGCTGAGCCACAGGGGTAAAAGGAGGTGAAGGAAGAAGAGGGCCCGAGCCGGGAGTTCCAAGGGATCCGGACAGCGGACGATGAATGGCGGCCAGCAGATCTATAAGGGACACGGGAAGAGCTACGAGGACCACCCGGCGATCTACTGGAGCCTAAAGCTGAGCTACCAAGGTCACGAGCAGAGCCACGAGGCCCACCTGCAAAGCGACGAGGGTCACGACAACAGCCTCCAGGGCCACAAAGATTGACTACGAGGACCACAGGCACAGCTACGAGAGCCGCTCCCAGACCTACGACGGCCGCCAGCTCAACTACAAGGGCCACACAGAGGGCTACGAGGACCACCAGCAGAGCCACGAGGGCTATAAGCTCAGCTATGAGGGCACAAGCAGGGCATCGAGGACCAGCTGCTGCACCACGAGGGCCGCCAGGTGAGCTACGAGACCTACAAGCACAGCTACGAGGAGGAGGAGGAGGAGGACCAGCGCCAGACCGTGTCGCGCAACCGAGGGACGGGAGCACGGGCCTTGCATGAGAAAGTTAGACGGGTCTTAAAGACATGCCCGTCTTAGGGTGGCGACCAGCCTTGATGGCAGAAGTGGCATGCGTCTGCCTATTCTTGGTCAGCCCGTGCTCCGACGCCCCGAGACATTCCTCTTGCAATTTGCAGTTAGCAACTTTGCCACGAGACACTTGGTAGGAGCAACAACACGTGCACACCATCGCCCGCGGCAGCGCCAAGACCTGGTGCCCCTGGAGCTCGACAATCTCTGCACCGGCGGTAGACTGAGGCCCCGCAGATCCAGAATCCCCCTGGACGTCTCGTGGCAAGCCTACATCTTCAACATCCGCAGCCCCATTCAGGGCAATATTCACAGCGCGAGACCTCATGGGCGGAGCTCGCTGGAGCTGCTGGTCCGCACGTGCCTTCAGCCTCTCTTGGGCCGTCGGCTTACATTCAATTCCCAAGAGCTTCCCTAGACTGGCCTGCGTTCGGGCAACCGCAAGACATTCTCTACACTGAAAGACTTGGGGGGACCTCACAACCATCTTATGTCCAGTGAGAGCTACACACGGCACATTGTACACAGGGACCCTCAGGAGTTGCTCAGGGCGACCGATCAGTTGATCTCGCGCAGCCATCTTGGCCGCTGCCCAAGAAAAGAACTTCGCCTGCATCCTTGCATCCTGAAGCCGAGCCTCAAAGTATTTGACCACAGCGTCAGGTTGAGCGCGTTCGAGGGCGCCTCGCTTAGCAAAATAATATGCACAGCGCAGTCGACGCATTCATCACCTGTGAGGTGCGCTGGGCACCGCAAAAAAGAAGGTCGGCCATTTCCTCCAGGATACTTCCCTGAGGGTCTGAGAACCTTACGTTAAGGCTCAAAGTGTTTATCCTTATTTTAAGCATAAAAAACAATATTTTAAGCTTTAAAACTCGTGACCTTATTTTAATGTCAAAAATTGAAGTTTAATGTCAAACATGATGTGTTTGTTGTATGACTGCATTTCTTCGTTAAAACACTTATCGGGGTCTAAATCAACGCCGAGCAACGCAACGCACGCAAGCGCGAATGGAAAACGCAAAGCGCATCCGCATTGGAGCCACATTGGAGCGATTCGGGGCCGATGTCGAACCTCAGGTGGTACGTCGTGCTAGGTTTTGCGTGCTGTCGTCTTGTTTATCAGTTGGTTTGGGCCCGTCCGTGGAACGTCAGAGGCCTTCTTGGAATGCGTCTCCATCCGGTTGCCGAGAGGGCTTGGTTGCTCGTCGTCCACGGTGCCTCGCCGCCAGCCGTTTTGGCTTGCTTCGACATGATGCGCCCAGCAGCGGCGCCGCCCGAGAGCGGCGAGTCCCAGGGCGACTCGCTGGCCGCGGCTTCGCCAGGCGCCGTCTTGTTAACAAGCGAGCCCCCCATCCTTTTTCCCTGAGTCAACCCGCCCCTCCCTTCGGGGGGGGGGGGGGGGGGGGGGGGGGGGCGGATAGCCAGAGCAGGAGGCAGATAGAGAGAGAGGAGAGAGAGAGAGAGAGGAGAGAGAGAGAGAGAAGAGAAGAGAGAGAGAGAGAGAGAGAGAGAGAGAGAGAGAGAGAGAGAAGAGAGAGAGAGAGAGAGGAGAGAGAGAGAGAGAGAGAGAGAGAGAGAGAGAAGAGAGAGAGAGAGAGAGAGAGAGAGAGAGAGAGGAGAAAAGGATGGCGGAGAAAGGAAGGAGAAAACGAGGAGGAACGCAGAAGGTAGAAGAGACGTGGTGAGTCGCGCTGCCAAGAGGCGACGCCGTGACGCGCGCGAGGGGCACCGACGGCGACGCGCTGAGCAAGGTGATCGAGAAATACATCAAGAAGCCAGAGCGCTTCGACTACCGCGAGGAGCGATCTCGCGTCGATTGTAAGGGGAGGGGGAGGAGATGGAGGAGGAGCAGGAGGAGGGGGAAGCGGAGGCGGAGGAGGAGGAGGCGGAGGAGGAGGGGGGGGGGGAGCAGGAGGAGGAGGAGGAGGAGGAGAGAGGAAGGATGAGGAAGTGAAAAGGGGAGGAGGAAAAGGAAGGAGGAGGAGGAGGGAGGAGGATGAGGAGGAGGAGGAGGATGGGAAAGGCGCCCAGGAGTGAAGGAGGAGGACGAAGAGGACAAGGAGGAGGAGGAGGAGGAGGAGGATGAGGGATAGAGAGAGAGGACTACGACGGCACCGACGTCAATGAGGCCGAGGTTGCGAAGCACACCGCCATGCTCTGCGAGCTGTCGAGCGCGTTCCCCAACGGGTCAATCGCGCAGAAAGTAGCGATGGACCGCGGGGCCTTAAAGTCGAGCCACGCCCCAAACCACGAGGAGGATGAGAAGGAGCACGATGAGGAGCAGGAGGAGGAGGAGAAGGAGGAGAAGGAGGAGAAGGCGAACTAGTGGGATAAGTTGACGGTGACGGGCTGGCTGAGGAAAGAAAAGGAGAGGAGGGGGGGGAGGAGGACTTCCCCGCCCTCCCACCTCATTCATCCTCCTCCTCCTCGTGCTCCTTCTCCTCCTTCTCATCCTCTTCCTCCTCATCCTCCTCCTTCCCTCGCCCTCCTCCTCCTTCCCCCCTCCTCCTCCTCCTCCTCTTCCTCCTCCTCCCCCTCCCCTACTCTTCTTCCTCCTCCTCCGAGGAGCGTTGCCCCATGGCCCCAGCCCCAGGACAGCTTCGCTGACATCGCGGAGGCTCATGTCAAGAAGTGGCACCTCGCTCGGGAGGCGAAGGAGTGGTCGAAGACGCAGGCGATTCTCTTTCCACCTCTTTTTCTTCATATGTCCTCCTCCCCCTGCCCCTCCTCCTCCTCCTCCTCCTCCCCTCCTCCTCCTCCTCTCTCTCCTCCTCCTCCTCCTCCTCCTCCTCCGCCTCCTCCTCCTCCGAATCGTCCTCGTCCTCCTCCTCCTACCCCTCCTCCTCCTCCCGCTCCTGATCCTCCTCCTCCTCCTCGCTCCTCCTCCTCCTCCTCCTCCTCCTCCTCCTCCTCCTCCTCCTCACCCTCCTCACCCTCCTCATCCTCTTCCTCCTGCTAGTATTTTGTCGCCTCAGCGAGGCCAAAAAATTGCGGCGCATGCTCAAAGATGCGAACCATCACCTCGTCAAGGCCCAGAGACGCCCCCACCGTGCTCCGCCAGCCTGGGTGAAGCCAATCATGAACGCGGTGCTCTGGGCCAACACACATTCCCCGCCCTCCTCCTCCTCCTCCTCCTCCTCATCTTCCTCCTCCTCCTCCTCCTCCTCCTCCTCCTCATCCTCATCGCATCCTCCTGCTCTTCCACGCCCTTCTCCTTCTCCTCATTCTTCTCCTCCTCCTCCTCCTCCGCCTCCTCATCCTTCTATGCCTCCTCCCCCCTCCATTTCCTGCTCCGTCTCCTACCGCCCCTACTTGCCCATCCTCATCCTCATTATCATCCTCATCCCTCTCCTCATCCTCGTCGCACCCTTGGCCGATTCTGGTTCACCCCCCCCCCCCCCCCCTTGTCGGACAACCGGGCGTCGACGGGGGGCGGGGGCGGGCGCTCGTTTCCGAGCCAGGTGCAGCTCAGCAAGAGCCCCGAGGATGCCGCGCCCACAGACCCAGGCACGTTTGTCGCGTGGCGCTACACGTATTGCGCTAGCTCTCAGGCCTCACCCCTTTCCAAATTTCTCTCCGCGTCCGCGCCCCCTTACCCCCGCAGCTCATTCCCTGAGCTGGTGCCCGTGCTGGATTCTGGGGGCTGCGTGGGCGGAAGGGCGAGGAAGAAGAGGAATGGGAATGAGGAAGGATGATGGGGGGAGGAATTAGGACGAAGAAGAGAGGGGGGGAGGAGAAGGAGGCGGGAATAGGGAGGAGGAGGTGAAGGAGGAGGAGAAAGATAGGCGAGAAGAAGGACAAACGGAGGCAGGAGAGGAGGGGGGCGAGGGGGGGGAAGAGGCGGAGGAGGGGAGGACGAGCTGGGAGGAGGAGGAGGAGGGGGAGGAATTTTGGAATGCGGCGAATTATGGGCCTCAGCCCAAGGCTTGCTCTCGCGTCAAGATCATGCGGTGTGGCGACGGCACGCTGCGCGAGGACTCGGCTACCATGGCGGTCGTCCCGTCGGCCCCTCGAGCGCCAGCTGGCGCCGCGCCATCGGACTTGGCCGAGGTGGTCTTCCCGAACGCCGACGGCTCCGAGGACGTGCGCGCGCTCGAGGAGGTGACGCGCGGGAACTTGGCGGCCCGCCCGCGCACCACGCCGAAGGGCGCCAACGTCATCGAGGAGTGGGCCATGGATGACGGCAAGGTCGTTGTGCGCATCAACACCGAGCTCGAGAAGAAGAACGACAAGGGCGAGGTGACGCGGCCCTTCTGCAAGATGCTGCAGGTCCAGCGCAAGACCATCGGCTCGCAGTCGGCGCAGCAGCTGTGCCAGCTGGTGGTGACAAAGCTGGACGAGGCGACAACCAAGCAGGCATCAGAATTCTTGTGCAAATTGGCCGCGCACTACGTGAAGGGGGAGCTCAGCAAGGAGGATATGAAGGAGAGAAAGATCGATTGGGAGGTCGCCGCTGGCTTGATAGCCGACGCCAAGCAGAGGATTCCCCCGAGGGGGAAGGCGACGGCCAGGGGGAAGATGACGGCCACGGGGAAGGCGAAGGCCGCCAACAAGAGACCTTCAGGCAAGGTTGATGGTGATGGTGGTCATGCTCCAGATACTGATTGTGTTGGCGATGCGGCCGCTGCGGCCGCGGACGACAGACAGGTTGACATTTTCTCTACGCCGAGCCCGAAGAAAAGGGCCAGGGCGGCTGAGCGCAAGCTCAAGATCGACAAGAGCACCTTGCAGTGCGATGCTGGCGTGAACGAGAACGGCATCCCCAAGGCAGGCGCCCTGTTGTCGGACCCCGAGTAGTTGGCCTTCAACTGCAAGACAGCCGCCAGCCAGCTGGGAAGAGGAGGGGATGGGGAGGATGATAAAGGAGTGAGGAGTGAGGAGGAGCGCGGCCCTGGCGCTTCGCCTCTGACATCCTCGAAGGTGCGAGCTGCCCAGATCTCGAGCAGCTACGCGGATGGAGGGCGCGCCGCATTCGATACCACAGAACAGCGCCCACGTGAGCGAGCAGTGGATGACGAGGAAGGCGACTAGCCAGGAGGAGCGGTAGGGGGAGAGGGGAGTAGGTGACGACGTGAACGACTAGGAGGGCAACGAGGAGGAACGGTCACAAGGAGAAGCGGAGAAGGGAGAAGCTGGATTTGGAGAACGAGGAGGAGAATGCGGAGGAGAATGTGGAGGACGCAGGGGGGGATGAGGAGGAGGACGAGGTCAAGGTCAAGGCGCACGCATGATCTTGAGGAAGATACTGACAACGATGTGATGCATCGGTCCTGGCAGCCATTTGGGCTCTTCCCCGTGAGGCTCCAGAGGGAGCCATCGACTCGCCGCGAGGCTCCTCGGCAAATTGCCAATGTATCCTCCACGTCGCGAGCAGGTTAGCGATGGCCAGACTGGCGATACTGAGCCCGAGACACTGCCAGGCAGCCTTGCGGACGAGCAGGCTCGGCTGGTCATCAGCGTCGGTGATTCGTCGTCAGAGAAGGCTCCGCCCCCCGCTGGCGGCAGTCCCGAGCCTGATCCGTCTCCCGCTGGTGGCCGCCCCGAGTCCGCACTTCCCCAGACGCAGGCGTTCGCTGAGACGGGCGCGTCCTTTGACGCCTCAAAGGTTGCCCTTCAGCATCGAGAGGAAGTGTTGCAGAAAATCAGAGCGTTTGGCATGGATATCCACGATCGTGCCATGGACATCTCCACCCTCGAGCAGATCTTGCAGAGCTTGGAGGAGTCTCTCAAGCATCAGAGGTCAGATTCAGCTGGACCGTCTGCTAGGCCGTCTGGAGCTCTACCAGCCCCCCCAGATAGCTCGGACCCCGAGCAACAGGGTGCCGCCGCGGGAGAGCCTGTGCCGCTCCAGCCACCACAGGATGCTGAGCCTGCTGAGCCACCAGAGGCTGCTGAGCCACCAGAGGCTGCTGAGCGACCGCCGCTGCAGGACGGATTTGAAAACCAAAAGGGGGCACGATACGTGATAGGAGGATAGGAGTGAGGAGGACGAGGAGGAGGCGACAGAGAGTGGAGGAGAGGTAAGAGCGAGGAGGAGGAGTGGAAGGGGAGGTATGAGTGAGGAGGAAAAGGTAAGAGGGAGGATGAGAGTGCATGACAGATAACCAGCCTCACAGGAGGGGCAGCTGAAGCCGATGGACGCTGCCATGATGGCACTTCTCGACTTGGAGGGCGCGGACAGACGGGACGTCAATTGGATATCATTCGATGCGAACCAAGTCCTACTGAATCCTACGCGCCCGTAGGACTCAGTAGGAAACCGTAGGGTCATCAAAACTGGTTTCCTACCGAATCCTACGGTCCCGTAGGAAAGCGTAGGAAAGCGAAGGAAAGCGCAGGAGCCTTATCCTCGGGTCTTCTGGTGTACCCTGCAGCCGGTTGATCGGGGAACCTCTGGACTGGTGCCCTTCCTCCTTTCTCCTTCCTCCTTCTTACTATCTCCTTCCCATTCCTCCTCCGACCTTCTCCTATGCCGTCCTCCACTTTTTTTGTGATCGCCGAGAGGACTGGGCCGAATCGGTCACTGACTTCGTGAAAGGTCTGGAGAATGAGCGAAGCAAGGCCGCCAAGAACATCTGCGAGGACAACAAGAACGACATCGAGAGGACAAACGACGTCCTCTTCAAGCTCGCCAACTTCGCTGCGCGGGCCGAGACGGGTGACTTCAACGAGTGGATGACCAAGCCGACGATGGAGCTGGCTGACAACATCAAGGCGGAGATGGAGTTCTGGCAGACCGTCAAATGCAACAGCTTCTCGGTTCCGGCCGACACCAAAATTTCGCGCATCGCGCAGAGATGGCAGCGCGCGATGGATGAGAACCAGCACGGCGGAGGCAAGGGCGACTGCGACCTGCGCATCAGCTACGACAAGATCAAGGGCACAGCGGCCAAGAGGGAGTTCAGGCGCAAGTGGGCGATGGAGTTATACGACGAGTTCACTCAGGAGCGCCAGCACACCATGCAGAAGGATCACATCACCTTCACCGAGAAGACAGCAGGGTCAACAATGGCACAACCCCTTCGCACCGAATGAAATCTAGTACGACGGAGAGACAGGTGGAGTTTAGGTGGAGGAGGTCAGAAGCTTCCAGACATTGGTGGTCCAGGCCGTAGGTGTTTGTTTGTGGGGGTTGGGAGCGTGGTGAGGGGGTTGTGCCATTCGCGAGGAGTTTTCTCCCTTTGGGGGGAATCGCCTGGCTCGAAGGCGGCCACTTTGTCGAAGAGGGGCTGGCTGCCGCGGTGGAAAACGCATTATCATGTCTGCAAGCAGGTCCAGAATTCTACCAGGTCCACGCCATGACGAAGAAGATCCGCTGGCTGTGCACCGCGGACGGCGCCAGAGATGCAATGCTCCAGCGCTGGACGCTGAAGACGACCTGGAAGCGCCAGAAAATGGCGGCCGACAAAAAGTCAGCAGCTATTGGAAACGGCGAGGCCCCCTTGGATACTCCACCGCGCTTGCCCGCGCCGACGGGCGTGTCCTCCGCAGTGGCTGGCGCAGAGACCGTCGCGCAGAAGGCTGCGAGGATCAGGGAGGAGACGGCAGCGGCGGCTAAGGAGAGGGCTGCGGCAACTCCGAAGGTGATGGCCAGGCCGAAGCGAAAGGGAGGTGCCACTTCGAAGGCCAAGGGCCTGGCGACTCTGAAGGGCTCGTCGGAGGCAACGGCCAAGCAGATGAAGAGCAACCTAGCGCTGCTGTTGAACCAGAGTGACAGGTTCAAGGCGCAGTGCCAGAAGGACGCCGCGTGGAGCTGGGCGTTCGTCGACAACGGCGACTTCGCCGAGTTCGACAAGATCGTAGAGAACATCGCGAAGGTGACGTCGACCGCGGGGACGTTCAACTCGGACTTCATGGAGGCCCAGGACTTCGCGAAGTTCAAGAAGCGCAAGTTGGAGGAGGCCTCGCAGGGCGAGCTCGAAACGGCGTTCGAGAAGTTCAACCACGACGTCGACGGCCACATGCTGCATCTCGGGGACCACATCGAGAACATGAAGGAGATGCACGCCGTGCGCCTCAAGAGGCGCAGGATCTCGCTCGACGACCAGTGATCGAGGATAGCGATCGCCATGGGCGTTGAAAATCTAAACGCATCCTTCTCGTGACCCCCACCTCCGATACTCCTGCTTGCTCCTTCCGCCCACCTCCTCTTTTGCCTCCTCCTCCTCCACCTTTGCCTCTCCTCCTCCTTCGCCCCCTCCTCCTCCTCCTCCTCCAAGGGCCCTCGAGGCCCAGCGATCGGAGGGGGATGGAGAGGGGGGGGGGGGGGGAGGGGGGGGGGGGGAGGGGGGGGGGCGGAGGAGAAGGGGGGATGAGGAGGCGGAAGACAGGGCGGAGGAGGAGGGGGGGGAGAAGGAGGAGGAGGGGGACGAGGAGGAGGAGGGGAAGGAAGAGTGGGGATGGCGAGGGAGAGGGGCGCAAGGAGGAGGAGGAGGAGGAGGGGGGGGAGGGGGAGGCGGACGACGGAGAGGATTGGGACGAGATGCGCATACCCCCCCATGGCCCGAGGACACCCTTCGGGGGCTGCAGCCGAGCGTGGGGACGTTCGACGAGCTGGAGCGTGCCAACGCGCTGATGGACTGCGCCGCCGACCCCCGCCTGGGGGCGCCGCAGGTCTTTTGAATGCGGAGGCTTCCTGGGGGCAGCTGCCTTCGTCTGACGCCAGGCTGGCTGCGTTGTTCTGTGGTAGAGGGAGGGAGGTGGTCTGCTGATCTCTAGAAGCAAACACGTGAGAAGATAAATCTTCGAGCTGCGCAGCGCCGGGGCTGCCAGCGGGGTAGGCGACAAGCGGCTTCGAGCGGCTTGATGCTGAGTTTCAGGTCTCCGAGCCGACTCGCAAGGTAGCGGAGCAGCCAAACGGCGAAAAACAACGGATCCACGACGGAAAACCTCAGACAAGCCAGAAACACCACCGTAGGAAGCCGGAGGAAATCAACCACCGTAGGAAGCCGGAGGAAATCGTAGGAGCCAGCATCTTTTACATGTTTTTGTTACAGTTATGGCAGAGTAGGAAGCCGCAGGAACTTTACCCCCAGCCACCGGAGGAATCACCGTAGGACGCCGGAGGAAATCGTAGGAAGCCTTGAAGGCCGCGGGATCGGCCCAAAATGTTGGAGGAGGTGGAGGAGGTGGAGGAAGAGTGGGCAGAGGGGGGGGAAGAGAGAAAGGGAGAGTGGAAGGGGGGGGAAAGGAGGGGGCCAGGGAGAAAGATTCGGCAAAGGTGTTGGGGAAAACGAAATCAAAAGCGCCCGTCCCCTCCCGCAGCCCCCCTCCCTCAGCCCCCCCCTCCTCCACCTTGAGCTCCAACCCGCAGCCCCCCCTCCCACGATCCCCTCCCGCAGTCCTCCCTCCCGCGGTCTCCGAGCAACCTGCTCGCCCCTCCACAGTCCCCCGTCCTCCACCTCCACCTTTTTTAAACATCAGGGTGCGGATCGTCACCGTATGAAAAGCCATTCTGCTCAGATCCGCCAGCGTTGCGGCACCTGTCTGCGACTGCAGATATGTCCAGGGCCACCGAAGGAGACCGAGCAAAATGGAGGGTCGCAGGCTCTAATATGTTGAAGCATCTGGTTTCGCTCAAAGCACTCGGGAAGATATCTGCCCGAGATCTGTGCGTGGCGTGCTACTACGCGCACGAGGGTGGCATGCTCGGCGCAGACTTCTCCAGATACATGGGTAGACCAGGCCTGGAATCAGGCCGCTATCAAAAAAATATTGGATCGGTTCATGCCTGGCCCAGGACCAATTTTCTATGAAGATGTTCCCATGGTGACGCGCGCAAGCTCGGCGAGGTCGCTAGAGCCGATTCCATTCTCGGCGATCTGGGAGAATGTATGCACCGAATTAGATGATGCACCGAATCTGCTGGCAAAGGCTCAGGCGATGACGTTGCCTCCCATCTACGATTCCCACCCAGTTGTACGAGACGCCCGAAAGAAGCGACAGGCCAAGCCGCTGGCGTTTGCTGTGTTTATTGATGGTGTGAGAGTGACATCTCAAATTGCAGGTCGTGCTGAGTCCATCGGTGGAATGTGGGCCATCAATCTAGTGAGCCAAAAACGCTTCTACTTTGGAAGCGTGCGCACCAGTAACACTTGCAGATGCGGTTGCAGAGGCTGGTGTTCTACGTACCCTTGTTTGAATGCTTTTTCGTGGGCGTTGAATCAATTAGCAGACGGCAGACGCTACGACGTGCTCCCCAACGGTGACAGGATGCCTGACGACAGCGACCTTTCGCTGATTCGGCGTCGTAAGGGCGTTGAGTTGGGATTTCGGTGTGCGGTCATCTGGTTGAAGGGGGACCTGGCCGAGCTGCCCCGCGCGCTCGGGTTTCCCAGCGTCAGCTCGCTGGAGAACATGTGCCCGTGGTGCAACTGTTCTTCGCGAAACGCGCACAACCACTACGATGGTTTCACACTCAACGATCTCCCATGGGGCACCAAGGCACCCGACACCTACTTTGAAGCGCGCAGCCGCTGCTCCAAAATCTTGCGCGTTGACACTCCCGAGAAGCACAAGGCGATACTCGACAAGGGACAGTTGACACCGCTGGATGGCAGAGGTTTCTGGGGTCTCACGTTCCAAGCGCCTGTCCCAGAGACAGCGCCGCCAATCTTGGATGGGGATCGCTTGGAGCCCTGCGATGCCATGCCAGACCCTCATGGCATATTCCAGATGACGCCTCCGTACCAAGCGCTCGCGTGGAGGGCAACCATGGACGGCCACCGCTTGCTGGGCCCAGTTGCTCACATATGCCCATTGTTCGATGAGCCAAACGGCATCACGATCGACAACATGATCATTGACACCCTCCACACGGTGTACATGGGGCCAGTGCAGCGACTGGCGTCTGCAATATTGTGGCGCGTACTATTGCACAATCCTTGGGGTGTTAGGGGCAGGTTGCTGGATCAACGCATGGAGGCTGGGGTTGCCAGACTTCGGCTTGATTTGTTGATTTGGGAACAAAAAAACAACATTCCAGCCAATGAGAGAATAAGAGATTGGACGCTCAAGATGGTGGGCGACAGGCGAGACGCGCAGGACACGATCGAGCTCGCCCACCCTGGATGCATGCTGAAACTGAAAGGTGTCGAATCTGGATTGGTTTTAGTGTGGGTGTCAGACATGTTGGGTCGATTTGGGCACGACATACCATTTGCTGCCGAGCTTCGGTGCATAGCTGCGTCACTGGTGCAATATTTGGACATCATCAGATCATGCCCCATGCTTCCGACGCCCCGCGACTGTGAGCGACTGTTTGGGTTGATGGCCCAAGTGAATAGCGTGAGCAAGCGGGCGAACATCGGCATGGCCCCAAAGCACCACTTCTTCTACGAGCTCACTCGCAGGGCGCACGGGAAAGCAAACTCATTCATCACCGCCTCTTCCTCCTCCTCCTCCCCCTCATCCTCCTCCTCCTCATCCCCCCCCCCCTCCCCCTTCCACTTCCAATCCTCCTCCTCCTCCTCATCTCCTCCTCTGCTTTCTCCCTTCTCCGCCCCCTCCTTCCTCGCGCCCCCCTTCCTCCCTCCCGCCTCTCATCCGCGATCTCCCCCCCCCGCTCCCAATGTTCGCAGCCCCGAGTGCCAATCCCTCGGGTCCCGGGGCCCCCTGCCCCACCCCCTCTGGCACTGTGGGCCCTGCGCCAAGCTGGGGAGCAGAAAGGGGGGCGAGCGGGTTCCGCGCCTTCTAATTACGTTTTCGATTTCTGAGCCCAGGATCCCAGAACTCGGCAACCCTGTTGCTTACAGCTGCTGGCGTGACGAAAGCCTCAACCTGGTCCTGAGGATAATGGCTGAGAATGCCCACTGACTTACCTTCTATTTTCGGATACACCAGAGCCTGAATGCAATCGGGACCCTGTCGCTGAACAGGTATATGTTTGGGGGCCCCTTCGAAGCCGAGGAGGGCGTGTACCTCGATATTCAGGGTGATTTGGGTGATAGCGATTCAGAGTCGTAGAGTTCGGGCCATCAGTTTCACCAGATGTGATTCCACTGATTAGAACGCTGCGGCCAGGGAACTGATGATGATGATGAGGAGGAGGAGGAAGAGGAGGAGGAGGAGGAGGGGGAAGAAGAGAAGGAAGCTATGGCCATGTTGTTGCACTGTTCCGCCTTAGGCTGCCGCTTTGCAGACTCCGTCTTTGGGCGCATGCAGCCCGCGTATCTCGACAGATTCAGCCGTCGGAAGAGAAAGCGAGATAGTCTGTGGGTTCGGAGAGGCGCTGGCCGCTGTGAGTTGGCAACGCAGTAGTTCATCACCCAACGTTGCGTCAGGTTGCGGCCGTGAGCTCCCAGAGATGCCCGTTCGCAGCGGTGATGGTGACGCAATTTCCAACAGTCGAAACTGAGCCTCGACGAGAGCCCGAATGTACCATGTGTCTCCCGCCCGCCACCTAACGATTAAGTAGTTCCGACACTAGTTCCGAAAAAGAAATCGTTGACATCTTCCCGAGGGGGCGCTGCCCGAAGGCATGGGGATCGAGGCGTTGACATCGCTTGCCTGGCGGTGTTCGTTGGGATTCCCGCGGAAGCCTTCGAAAGTAAAACTGGAGTGGATCCGCCAGCGGACGCTGGGGGGCGGTTGGCGAAAGCTGGCGGAGGTAAAATATGTCGGCCCAAGAGGTGCCAACGTCATTGGCCCAGGGTGCCCCAAACGGTTGGAATGTCTCGAGCGCGCGAACGGTCCAAGAAGAGAGAGCGAGAGAAACACTGA
Source organism: Prorocentrum cordatum (assembly GCA_963575745.1). Classification (NCBI taxonomy): domain Eukaryota; class Dinophyceae; order Prorocentrales; family Prorocentraceae; genus Prorocentrum; species Prorocentrum cordatum. The sequence continues at coordinate 180,717 of CAUYUJ010003858.1, read as the reverse complement.
GGGAAGGGAGGGAAGGAGGAGAGCTAGGGCGGGAGAAAGGAAGGGTGAGAGAGGGGGGAAATTGATGAGAGGAATATGAAGAGCATAAGCACGGAGAGGATGGGGGGGAGGAGGAGTACGAGATGAATAGAATGGATGGGGAACACAATGGAGAGGAAGGGCGAGGAGTAGAGGATGAGAGGGGGGGGGGCGGAGGGGCGGGACGGGAGAGAGCTACAGCTCTGCGGCTAGCCAGGCTCACGGCTGGATGAACGACCTTGCGAGGAACAAGTGCCTCGATGACGGATTCATCCAGGCCGCTTAGGTCATTTGCGACCGCGTGCTCTTCGGCGCAGCTTCTGAGGGCGGAAGGGGGGGGCTCTCGGAATAAAGCCAGGGCTGAAAACCAAGGGGCCAGGTCCGAGAAACTCAGGGGCAGGGGCTGAAAGCTCCAGCCGTTGATAGCTCAGGCAGCGGGGCGAACAACCGAACCCGCGGCATTTTAGGCCGGTGCTGCGTAGACTTTTTCGCGATTCAAACTGGCAGGGGACGTTGGCACCCACGTCGTTCCTACTGATTCCTACGGGGGCGTAGGAACCCGTAGGAAACAGTAGGAACGGCCTCGGCCGCACTCGAAGCGACTATCCTGATGCAAGGCGCGTTTCAATGCAGGCCCAGTCCGCAAAACGCCACTGTGCTGGTACGCTCGTCTTGGGATGGGCCCAAACGATTGGATGTTAATCTCCCTGTTGGTCGAGTCTCCGGCCGCCGCCGCGTCGCTCAAGTAGGATTGAGAATTGCTGTGATCGACAGCGAGCGCCGCTGCGTGAAAAGCCGCAGCGGCGAACGAGACAGTTGGCGAGGCGCGAAGGGATACCAGGGCGGCAAGAGGAGGAGGAGGAGGAGGAAGAGGAGGAGGAAGAGGATGAGGGGGAGGAGGAGGAGGAGGAGGAGTGGGAAGAGGAGGAGGAGGTGCAGGAGGAGGGGCAGGAGGAGGAGGAGGAGAGGAAGATGATGGGGGGACGAAGGCAAAGGGAACGTGACACGGCAGAAACCTCGGATAGGTTCGAGAACGAGGAATGCTGGCGGGGCGGCGCCAGCCGTCTTGAATGTAAGTGCCTTCTTGCGTGGCGATGTCTCATGCGGAACGATCGCGGACGCCAGGGCCCCATTGAAGTCCATGGTGGTGACGCTCGGGCTCAACGAGAGAGAGGGTGAGATACATATATATATAGAGAGAGAGAGAGAGAAGAGAGAGAGAGAGAGAGAGAGAGAGAGAGAGAGAGAGAGAGAGAGAGAGAGAGAGAGAGAGAGAGAGAGAGAGAGAGAGAGAGAGAGAGAGAGAGAGAGAGAGAGAGAGAGAGAGAGAGAGAGAGAGAGAGAGGAGGAGAGAGAGAGAGAGAGAAACAAGAGAGAGAGAGAGAGAGAGAGAGAGAGAGAGAGCGAGAGAGAGAGAGAGAGAGAGGGAACGCGAAAGTCCACATCATAAAGGGTTTGGTGGGCGTTCGAGGTTTGCGGTCCTCTTCCAACTTCCTCTCCTACTTCTCCTTGTAGCAGTTCCTGCCCCTGCTTTTCCCTGCCGGCCCCTGCTCCGACATTTTCCTGGCAGCCCCTGTTCCTACTTCTCCCCGCCAGCACCTCACCCCTCTTCTACTTCTCCCTGCCAGCCCCTGCTCGTGAAGAATGTGCCCTGAGCAGCGAGATCGTTTACCCCGTCGTATGTGAGCAAACGATTTTGGACTATAGCTACTCTACAGTTGACCCTCAGTACGTAAGGCCAGCCCCGATGGCGCACGAGGAAACGAGGTGGAGAAATAGAGGGAAACGAGAGGAAATACACGGTGGACTGAGTTCGTCGAGACGGGCGCCTGACAGGAGGAGGACGAGGAAGAAGAGGAAGGAGGAGAAGGAGGAGGAGGATGAGGAGAAGGAAGGAGGAAGGAGGATGAGGCGAAAGGAGGATGAGGGCGACGAGGAGGGGATGTCAGGAGGATAGGTGTCCTGTGCAAGGGTCGCTCGCGTCGAACTTCCCTGGCGCCGTCGCCGCCTCGGCTGGCAGTGGCGTTCTCCGACGGCCACGTCGCGACAACGTTTGAATTCCGATGGCAGCCTCAGGTTACTGACGTGAAGCGTGGACCCCAGTGGGAGGGGGTCCCGCCCGAGACTTCCCCGCGATTCCTTCGCAGACGGGGCTCCCGCCAGGGGCTTCCCCAAGACTCGACGCGAGCATCTGTATCCCAAAAGTGAAGCCAGTTAAATTTTGCCCAACGGCAGCATCGGATCACTAACATGACGCGCGGGCCCCGTAAAGGATGGGAGGGGCACCCGTTTCGAATGTCCTTTCGATTTACTCGCGAACGAGGCTCCTGCTCGAGACATCCTCAAGCTTTGGCCACAAAGAGTCAAAAGGTGACGACATTAATACGTTTTCCGATGACCGCCTCGAGTTGCTCACATCAAACGCGAGCCCCCATAGGGCCATGGGGAAGGGTGCCCGCTCGAACTCTCCCCGCGATTCACTCGCAGGGCTCCCGCTCTTTGCTCTGGGTCCTCGCGGTGCTGTTTCGGACGGCCTTGGGGTCCTCATTGGGTTCCGTCAAGGTGGTTTGGGGCATTCGTGGCGTTTTTTTCCGGCGCCGTCGTCCAGACCTTGCAAGGCCTCTTGGAGCCATCTTGCCTCCGCACTGCGGGGCCGTCATCGCCATCGCAGTTTGGAGCGGTCGCGGGCCGATCGCGGGCGGTTCGGGGGCAGCGTTGGGGGCGCATTGGGCCCTTGATTGCAGTCCTCTTGGACAAGGTTGGCGGCAGATAGAGGTTCCAGAAACCAGAAACCCATCGGAAGACAATAGGCGAGAAGCCACAAACTATCGATGTATAACGCAATGTAGGGTTTGGGGATTTGGGGGGAGAGGGGCGGGGCCCCGAGGAGGGTTCCAAGAGCACTTGGAATCACCACCTACGCTCAATGTCCTGGTGGAATTGTGCGATGGTGAGCGTGGCGATGACGATGCTTGCGTAGATGGTGACGAGGTGTTTTTGAAGACGATGGCGATGATGATGATGATGATGATGCTGACGATGATGATGATGGCGATTGTGCGATGGCGAAACAAGACGTGATGATGACAGTCATGGTGGGACGAGAGTGATGATGATGGTGAGGACAAGATATGAATGGTGATGCTGCCCCGAGAAACAGAAACCCTACTTAGGATGTGGGAACCAAAAGCAATCCTGCACTTTGGGAGGCCATTTTGACGATGGCGCATCGTGTTCTCCCAGGCATGAAGGACGTTTGTTATAGTGGTTGCGCGGCCCTCCAAGCCAGCAGGCAGGGCCCTCTCCCTCCTCATATTCATCCCCCCCCTCCTCCCCCCGCTCCCCCCGCCGTCCCCCTCCTCCTCCTCGTCATCATTGTCCTCGTCTTTCTTCCCTTACTTCCCCTCCACCTCCTCCTCGCGTGTCATCGCCCGACGCTGTCCGCGCTGGCCTCCGATGTCCTGCCAGATGGTCCTGCCCTGGGCTTTTGAAACGCGCCTGCGAAAACTTCTAGTGCGAGGAGGAGGAGGAGGACCAGGAAAAGGAGGAGGAGGAGAAGGAGGAGGAGAAGGGAGGAAGAAGAGGAGGAGGAGGGGGAGGAGGAGGAGGGAGGAAGAGGAGAATGATCAGAAGGAGGAGAAGGAGGAGAAGGATGATGAGGGGGAGGAGGCCGGAGGAATACAGGCGGGGAGGATACTGAGGAGGAGCGGGGGGGGGGGGGGCGGACCAGGAGGAGGAGGAGGTGAATAAAGAAGAGAGAGGAGGGGGGGGAGGGGGAGGAGGAGGAGGAGGAGGAGAGGAGGAGGGAAGAGGGGGAAATGATGAGGAAAAGAGGAGCGGAGGAGGAGGAAGAGGAGGAGGACGAGGAGGAGGAGGAGGAGGAGGAGGAAAAGGAGGGGGGGTCGAGGAAGAGGGAGGGGGGGGGGGGGGGGGGGGGGGGGCGAGGAGGAGGCAGAGGGGGAGGAAGAGAAGGAGGGGGGCGTCACGTGGGGGGTGTCACGTGGAGGAGGATGAGGGAGAGGAGGATAGGAGGAGGGAGAGGAGGAGGAGGAGGAGGAGGAGGAGGAGGAGGAGGAGGAGGGTGAGGAGGAGCAGGAACAGGACCAGGAGGAGGAGGAAGAGAAGAGAAGAGACGACGAGGAGAGAGGAAGGGCGGGGGAGGGGGGGGGGGAAGAGGAGGAGGAGGAGGAGAAGAAGCGCTGTGCCCCTTATCGCCTGATCCCTGTCCTTTTGTTTTTCTGCCGGCGCCCAGTAGGCGCTGGATTCCGCGGGCGTGCTGGTCAGACTACTGTTTTGTTTTAAAAATGAGCAGTTCTGCATGTTCCTTTTTTCCTTATTTTAGCATTAAAAAATTAAACCTTAATAACTTGTTTTTCCTGAAATAGAAGTTTACAAAATAAACCTTACAATGAGGTTCTCAGACCCTCAGGGTTTGCCAGGATGGATCGCCAGATATCGGCATAGGCCGCTTGAGCATCAGCAAGTTCAGGTGACCAGCTGTGTGCTTCTTTAACGAGTCCCAAGAGGTCCGACACAAGCAAATTGACACGCGGCAAATGACGGAGGGCTTGAAGGACAGCAAATCGTTCAGGTCCCCCCACATTCTGTATAGGCCCCCATAGTGGTCCAAACAAGGCTCTTATGGGCATCCCATTGTCCCCAAGTTGAACTACTGACCAACCGCGTCTCCTTAGCTCTGGCCAACTGGGGGCCATCCCAGACCCATCAGTATAGCATGCCCCACTCCAAGAACTCCGATCAGATCCCCAATCTCCCCAGAAAGAGAGCTCCAGTTTATCGTCCACATACGGGGGAACCAGGGAGCTGATGGGCATCCCAACCGAGGTCTCGAAGTAGTCATAGTTTTGCCGTCCTCCACCTGGTTGCCCTTTCTCACTAAGATAAGAGCGCACATAGTTAAGATCTGGATCCCAATCTAGATCCGGATCACCATGCACATCATGACCAAAATCAGGACACTCGTAGAACTCATGCCCGATGGTGGCCTTGTCGGCCGAGCACCAGCAACAGGCAGGATATATTCTATAGCCAGCACGTGCAAGACGGCCACGAGACCATAGCGCACCTGACCACAGCGAACGAAGTGCACCAGCGAATCTCTCATTCTTAATCACAGCCTTACCTCCCCCAATGCACTTCCTGAGCGCCCTCGCCCAGATGATCTCTCCTCCTACACGTACCTCCTTGCGATTTTCAAGAGTCTGTTGAGACTGCCATCGCTCGATGCCTTGGCGCACAAGTTCCACGGCCGAGCGTGGAGGAAGACGGAGAAGATCAAAGTGGTGGCCAAGATCACTGACCAGCACCGCACTGGAAAACATATCCCAGCCTATCCTTGCCAACGTTAGTATGAGCACTGCTATTGGAACTTTGGCTGATGACCAGGAAGGCCGCGACGAACAACTTTCTCGAACTTTTCTGCCGCGCCCTCTGAAGCCTCCCAAGACTAACCCTCTGGTCCCAGATGAACGGCGCATAAGCCCGCACTGGATCCAACGTATCATCATATATTGGGTCGTACTTGGCGTCAGCCTGTGTGGCAAGGACAAGCGTGAGGAAGGAAGACTTACTAGACCGCCCCGCCAACATTGCTGCCGTCTGCCGCAACTTGGCCGGCTCACTGTTGTTGACACCTGAAACTGTGGCTCCATGAGCAGCAGCTGGCATGAGACCTGTCCTCCATAAAGCCGTCACTCGATTACTAGCTCCACGTCTCAACATCTTTAATCTGGGTAGCCTATCTGCTAGCTGCTTCAACCTGGTTTTGGCTTGCTTTCTGATCGGCGTGGGCCCACTGAGCTCATGCCCCAGGTTCCTCACCCAAGACTTCGCCTTCAAGTGAATGTTCTGACCAAGCCTTCCAAGCCCATGCCTAGCCGATGCAGCCGTGGCCACCCACCCAGACTTTTTGACCTGGAGCAGGAGACCGAGCCTGGACGCGTCCTTCACGAAGCTCTGGGCCCCCTTGAACAACTCATGAGCGGTATCCTCTTTGGGCCCAGTTCATTTGATGGGTGGAGTCATCTACCAAGGCCCTGGGGTGCACGTTGGGGCTCACCTGGGTAACTTTATGGACAGCTCTATATGTCAAGATAGACAGCAGAGTAGTAGCATGAGTACATCCCGCAAGTATACCCTGCAGAGCCCGAAACGATTTGCCCCAGCACCCAAACGCCCGAATAACTTTAGGTTGTGAGTGCGAGTCCAAGAGCACCCAGAGGAGCCTCACGGGGAACTGCATGGACCCGGCCTCTATGATGAGGGCGTCATACATAACCGTCTCGAAACATTTCCACATATCTAAGAATACCGTGTTTGAAGATTCACCTAGCCGATCAGCTATTTCAGCCGGTAAATTATGCTCATAAGCCGAGAAGCTGGATGAGTAGCCTCGTCGGTTGCCCCAAGTACACCTGCTACCATGATCACAAATCCACCTTCTGGGAATCGGTCGGCGAGCTTGGGGCCAAAGACGGACTAGCGACTCGACCAAGGTGATAAGACGTGTTCCCCCATCACGATTGCTAGTCTAACCATATCATTGACTATTCTGTCAGACGGCCACATCAACATATGCTCGCACATCGTAAAAAAAGAGCTGCAAGAGCAACCAGGCCTGGCTGCGACAGATACCAGAAAGCGCGAGGATGCAGTCGCGCGGGACCTACCGACGTTTCCCATGGAAAAGTAAGCGCCGCATCCTGAAGGTCCTCAGGCTGCAGCTTCGGTAGCAGATCCCAGCTCTGATAATCGGCAGGCATCTTGTTGCTCACCACCTCATGACAACTCCATACCTCACTCCAGCACTCAAGCTCTCTGTCAGCAAGTTGGTACGGCTGAGAGTTATCAGTGTGAGTGACAGCAGCTTCCAACGCCTTTGCCTTCGACGCTCGATGTGCAGCGCCCGCTCCTTTCTCAAAAGCAGACCTGACCCATGAACGCCAAGATTTGTCAGCCTCCTTCTGATGCACCATCAGCATATCATGAGCAACTTCCACAATCTTGAATGCCAAAGTCAGAAAACCAGGTCTGACCATCATAGTGAAATCTTCAGAAAACTAATCAACTGCCCAATCATCCAGCTGCTCCAGCGTGTCCTGCGCATTGTGCACCTCATGCAAGAAGTGGACCGCATCAACAAGTGATCTTGCCAATCTTGCAGCTGGTTTGAGCAACTTGTGAGATCTAAGATCTTCTTCGCACCTTGTACATGGCTGTGGGAACTGTCGTTCACCTTTCATCTGTTCTGACCGCATTTTCTCCAACATCGCCCCCGCGCGCCGAGACTTGGGTCGCAAGTGTGGTATTTTGGCTTCGACCTTCTGCCAAGCCTCCTCCAACTCTTCATTCGTAGTCTCCAATACTACGACCCTGTCAGAGCGCGGACTCGCGTAGTCAGGAAGGTAATACTTGCCAGCACTTCTACCTTCAAGCTTGAACGCCTCAACCATCTTGCACCAGAAGGCCCGCACTTTCATTCGATGCTTAGCCCAGCGCGCAGCCTGGAGCCAAGCTCGAAGTCGCGGCCCATGCTGCAGTCGCACCTGTCGCGGATTCCATTGCGCCTTGACGTGCTTAGTCTGCGCTGGTCCTCCTCTTCGAAGGTATCTCTCATGACCAGCTCCTACCTTGTCACACCGTGCACACAACTCCTGCTCAACTGCCATCAAAGTCATATCCCACGCATGCTGCAATGAGGCCTGCCCGTCGACATCCTCTATCGCCCTCATGACTGGCACCCAATTCACAGGATACCTACAACAGCCAACATTGGGTCCTTTCGGGAGCTGACGAGGTTCAACAGGCAAGCGCAACCATATATCATTATGTGTCTTTGCAAATGGAATGGCCACAGGCGAATGTGCGGGTAGACTCTTGTCATCCAAGATCATGGGGGCACCAGCTCGCGAAGCCAGCGCCTGACTAAGAAGAAACCAATCATAAGTGCGACCTTCAGCTTCTTTGTGAACTCTGCACGCAGCACTAACCGGTACCAAAAACATCGCCTGAATATGTTCAAGCCTTTGCTGCCCACGAAGCTGATACTACTCAAGATTCCAATCGCCTCCCGCCACCCATGGTCTCGAAAGAGAGTGAAGCCTGCCAAGATACTTCGCCAACTTATATAAGATAGACTGGTTGTGGACATTAATTCCAGGCGAGTCTTTGAGGTATAGCGATACATGTACCACTCCGCCTTTACAGCCCCAGTTGACCTGTGCAGCCACCGCTCTTCATGGCCATAACGTTGGCGACGATAAAAGTGTCGGCGCCGTGCTCATCACAAAGGTCGGTACTAACACCGCCACGCCCGTGCTGAGGCCGTCTGCTTCAGTCCGCTCAGCTGCTGCATACACCCCATGGTAACCAATGTCCTGGATCTGCTGCTGGAGCTTAGGAAGCATCTGGTGATCCCCCTTGTGCTCTTGAACCAAGATTGCGGCATCACGCGCTTGTTCAAGATACTGCAGCAAGGGCCCAGAAGCATCCGTGTTGACGGTGGTGATGCGTCCATTCATGGTGTTCCTTCCAACTTCCTTTCTGGCTTGATTCATATCACTGTACTCTTCAGCGGCAGCACAAGATCCGCCCAAAGATGTAGCCGTCCTCGAACTTCCACTGAAGCCATCATACAACATTGCTTGCGTGGCAGAAGAGACTACTGATCTCTTCAAATCCAGACCACTTCCTCCAACATTCGACGCCATGATCAATAACAGTACCATAACCACCTTCACGTGTGAACTGCATCTCCTAATACACCTGGAAGCTGCCGAACTTGGCCTGCTGCCTGAAATGCAAGAGCTTCTTCGCCGCCTCCCTGAGGTCGGTCTTCTCCGTCGGCACCTCCACACCCGCAGCTTCCAACATCGCGGTGAGCGCGTCATCGCCGGCCTCCTCAAAGGCCTTGTCTCTGGCATCCTGCCCCTCAGCAGCCCGTTTTGCAGCAGCCTCTTCAGCAGCTTCAGCATCGCGCTTGGCTTGGAGCTCACGTGCTGCGCGAGCGGCAGGATCATCAGCTGACTAAGCAGCAGGAAGACCAGTTCTGCCAACGACGGCGACCTGGGCATTGGCAATGATGGCAGGCAGCTGATTTGCGATGCCTTCCACCAACTAATCAGCGTGCTCACCTGCCCCAAGATCTCGCAGTACTTGTCCCAACTTTGACGCGTCGAGCCCAATAGCTGCCACTTGCCCAGCACCTTCCTCGCTGGGAGCTCCAGGAGGCTTGACTGAGGCTTGTGCAACCTCCAAGGCTTGCGCACGCATCTCATCGAGCTTGACTTTCTTTTCGGCCACCGCTTTCTCAGACTCATCCATCCCATTTTGCCACTCTTGTAGCTGTACACGCTTGTCCGCAATGTTTTTCTCCTGCTTTGCAATCTGGACACCCATAGCCTCAATCTTGCGCGTGAGACTGAGCATCCTCGCTGCTGCAGGCTTCCGCTTGTTGATCGCCGCCTGGAGCTCCTCACGTTCCGCCCCCAAGCTGGCTTTGAGCGTGACCCAAGCGAGGCCCTCGCACTTGCTGGCCATGTCCAACTGCTTGTCCAGTTCGGCCAGTCGTGTTCGAGCCTTTCCTTCATCAAATTGACCATCATTAGTGATAGATGTGCCAGCGTCATCTCCAGCGTCCACGTCCATGGCCTCGTCTGTGAAACGGACCTTCTGGACTCCTGGCTTGTCACGCTGATCACGCAACTGTGCCTCCAGCTTCTTGATGGTGTCCTGCGCTGCTTGGAGCTGCAGCTTTGTCTGGTTCCACGGGGCCGTTTTGTCGGCCGACGGACCAGCACGGACACTGGGTGACTTGTACTCTTTGTAGCTGTGGAAGCACGCACCTTTTGACCTTTTGCACTGGTAGCAGACGTCACGATCTGGTTTGTTGAAGAACTTTTCTCCAGTGCGCTGGTGAATGCAGAACCTGCAGAACCATGTCCTCTGATCTGCAGCTGCGAGACCACCAGAGCGGCCAGGCGCCATGGCTGGGCCCGTGCGAACAGCACGCTGCGCGCCGTCCTGGGCCACCTTCGCAGCCAGGCTCGCGAACCCCCAGCCCTTCTGAAGTGTTGGGGTCCGCAAGCACAAATTGCTTGTGCCAGAATGGCTGAGGAGGAGGAGGAGGAGGAGGAGGTGGAGGTGGAGGTGGAGGTGGAGGCGGAGGAGGAATAGAAGGATGAGGAGAATGAGGAGGAGGTGGAGAAGGAGGAAGGAAGAGGAGGAAAGAGGAACAGAAGAGGAAGAGGAAAAGGAGGAGGAGAAGGAGGACGAGGAAAAAAAAGAAGAGGATATCGAGGAGGAGGAGGAGGCGGAGGAGCAGGAAAGGAGGAGCAAAGGGAGGAGCGATATACCCTACCCTCCCCGCATTCTTGCATCAGTGCCGGGCCGAGAGCTTACGTCTATGCGGGTTTGACGGCCTGACCGAGGCGCCTGAAGCTTCGAGTTGTTGCAAGAATGAGGAGGTGTAGAAGGAGGAGGAGGAGCAAAGCAGAACGCGGACGGACAAGAAGGACGGAGTGATAAAGACGAGTTGGTGGAGGAGGAGGAGGAGAGCAGAAGAAAGAACATCACGGGAATGAAAGGAGGGTGCACAAAAAGGAACGAGGAAAGGGTGATGGGGAATCGGCGGGAATCGGCGGACCGGGCAGCGCACGTGGCGTCGCGCACTTCGGGATTAACGCGCCCCCGCGTCCCGTGGAGGTCCCGGCGTGCCGAGGTCGCCGTTCGGTGCGGGTGGCGAGGGCGGAAAGGGGAGAGGCGACCCAGGGGAGGAACGGGGGCAGGAGAAGGACGAGGAGGTGAAGGGAAGGCGGGGAGGGAGGACGGGTGGCAGAGAGTGTCTTTTTGGAGGGGACACAGTGGGAGCTGCGAGAGGGGCGCCACCGCAGGAGGAGGGCGTGGCGGAGGAGGAGGGGAGGCAGACAGGAACCCGGCGACGCCCTGCGGGCACTGCCACCGAGGCCCTCGAGGCCACGGTGCCGTGCGATTGGGGGGTGCCGAAGTGGGCGGGGCGACGACCTGCGGGCCATGCGTGGGGGCTCCTCCTCCTCCTCCTCCTCCTCCTCCTCCTCCTCCTCTTCCTCCTCCTCTTCCTCTTCCTCCTCCTCCTCCTCCTCATCCTCCTCCTCCTCCTCCTGCTTTTCCTCCTCCGCCTCCTCCTCTTCCTCCTCCTCTTTCTCCTCTACCTTTTCCTCCTCCTCCTCCTCCTCCTCCTCCTCCTCCTCGGCTTCTGAAGGCATCGAAGCCTGCCAGGCTACCGCCCAGCCGTAAGGACTGCAGCATCGTGCCCGAGGTAGTTTTGCGCCCCATGCCCACAGGCTTCGGGGGGCAGGGGGACTGGGGGGCCGCCCCTCGCACAGACTTTCCGCTTAACGTAAACATGGTTTCGTGTGCCGCATTGTCTGATAGTCTGACCTTGAAAAGCACCAGTTCCAGACGAAGAGGCAGAGAGGTGACGTCGGACGCATGCGAGAGGGGTGAAGCAGGCCAAAGTGGAAATCATGAAATGTTACAAGTAGATCCCGATCTCATTTCGCACACACTCGTAGCAATGGAAGACACTGCCGCGAGTTCAAAGCATGTGCATTCTGCCCGTGGGACACCGTATGTGCAGACGCTCCCGTTTGGGACGTGGACTTTGTACATATTGAAAGCACCTCTATTGAACGATGCTTCGAAGAAGACTTCGGGCAAGACGGAGGAGAGCAGCACAGCCACACCCCACATCGATTATTCCATCGTTGGCAAGCATGCAGTTGCTTTCGCGCGCGACAGGTCAATCAATGCCACGGTGTTATGAACACGAGCCGAGTTTTATCAACCAGGCTTGCAACGTGCGAACCAAACCATATCAGTTTCCGAAGACGGCGCGGATACTGACCTTTGCAGGTACAGCACAGTGAACGATTCAGTTTTGACTGACAGAGGATGGATGGGGCCCAAATTACACTTTGGAGAGACCTTGCGATGCCTCAAGGCACAATGCGAAATCGAAATGCGTAACAAACTAGAGGACTGGATCGAGCTGGGGGAAGTGCATTTTCACGATGGCTTGTTTTGGACGGGCATCAAAAAGAACACGGAACACACGCCATTGGCAGTTCGCTTGCAGCGAGGGACGAACAGACGCATGCAAGCATTGACAGCACAGTGCTCATGCCAAGGGATGTAGAATATGCCGACTTCATATTCGACATTCAATACTGTAGCGTATAGCACGAGGCGGTTCCGTTGGCAGAATTCCATGTTTTGCCCAATGCAGAGGGCAATGGACGAAGGAACGTGCCAGCATTGCTCCGCACAGGTCGATACTCGAATTTGGTGAATTCTCGAGTTCCGAGAAGGAGGGGATTGCACTTCTATTCCCTAAGAACAAGATGGGAAAGCATGAAGGACATGTCTGTTGCGGAGAAGAGAAAAGACCAACACATCAAACAAAACAAAATAGCCATCCAGCGGCGCGCAGTTGGCGCCTCGGGCCACCCCGCGGCGCGCATCCGGCGCGTCGGATCTGGGGGTCGGAAGGGGAGAGTGCGCTGACGGGGGGGGGAGCTCTCTCGTCGAACGGGCGCATGGCCAGCAATTGCTTGCAGAATGGCGCTGGCCCTCCAGGGTGGGAAGTGCACCGCCGAGACTGGTACAGTGAGCGGCTTGAATAAGGAACACTTGCTTCTCAAAAGGGACTCGGTCGTTCCCTAGGCTTGCATGCGTTATTTACAGTTCCTTATGCGTTATTTGTTATTTCTCGTTCCTTGTGCGCTATTCCTTGGGATAAAAAAAGGGGCTTCGTTCCTTACTTATCGTTCCTTAGGTCAGGCCGATGACTGGTGGCCGCCCGCATGCTGCAATCGTTACTGCTCTCGCCTCCCCAGCAAGGTCCCCTGCAAGCGAGGTGCGCGGGCCACACGCCTGCCGAGGGGGGGGCCGCGGCACCCGGGGCAGCCCACCGGCCGGACCACACAACGGCCTCGCGTCCATATTGTTCAGCAAGGGTTCAGCTCGCTTTCGTGCCACTAGAGGCATTGACCCCCAACGGCCTTTTATTTGTCCTTATCCGTATCCTTAATTATCCTAATCCTCCTCCTCCTCCTCCTCCTCCTCCCCCTCCACCTCCACCTCCTCCCCTTCCTCCTCCTCCTCCTCCCTCTCCTCCTCCTCCTCCACCTCCTTCTCCTCCTCCTCCTCCTCCTCCTCCTCCTCCTCCTCCACCTCCACCTCCACCTCCTCCCCTTCCTCCTCCTCCTCCTCCTCCTCTCCTCCTCCTCCTCCTCCTCCTCTCCTCCTCCTCCTCCTCCTCCACCACCTCCTCCTCCTCCTCCTCCTTTTCCCTCTCCTCCTCCGGCGGCCGCGAGTCTGTCCCGCGCGCCCGGAGCTCGGTGATCGGACACCGGCAGGCTCCACCGCCGCCCCGGAGAGGAGGGCGGCTTCCCAGGGGGTGGCCAGCTGTCTAGGGGTCACTCCCTTGGGGGGGGGTCTGCTGGCCGGTGCCGCTAGCCTCCGCTGCACGGTAGCACGGCGGGCCCCGCGACGATGGGGTAGCCCAGGTTGAGCACGGCCCGGCGCTCCAGGCTGCCACGCCCTGGTTGCAGCCGCCGCTCCCCCACCCCCGGGCTTTCCCGCAGCAGCAGCGCCGGGCAGCCCCCAGCGCCGCGCCGCCGCCGCGCTCCGCTGCCGCCGCCGCCGCCGCTGGGCCGCCGCCGCCGCCGCCCAGGCCGCCACCCAGACACGCCAGATGGCGCGCCTGGCCGCGCGCCGCGGCCGCCGCGCGCCTCAGACGCGGTCGTCTCGGTCACGCCACGGCCGCGGCCCTTCGCGCGCAGCGCCAGCGGCCCCGTCTCTCTCCAGGCGCGCCCCTGGCGACTTGCTTCAGCAGCTCCACGCAGTTTTTGGCGGCGCCCCAGCGCCCGCCGCAGCCACCCCGTCAGTCGGTGCCCGGCGCGGCCGCCAGGTTGCGCCCGGGGCAGTTTGGGTAGCCCCGCCTGGCGCCAGCAGCCCAGCCCTGCGCTTGCGTCGCCGCCAGCACCGCGTCGGCGACGTGGCGCTGCAAGACGCACCCGAACGACTGCTGTAGTCGCCAGATGGCCAAAGAGCGCTCGGTGGCCTGGGCGGGCGCGAGCAGTTGCGTCAGCGGTAGCGCTTCCTCGCCCAGGCGGCCGTGGTCTTCCACCACGAACGGGACCACCGCCACCCCAGGGTAGCGGGCCCGCTTGCGCCGCGCCGCGGCTGCCGCTGCCGCGCCGTTCCGCCGCGCAGAGCCGAACGCGAGGGCGTCCTGCGTGAGCGCGTTCACCACGGTCAGGTCGACCATGAGCGGCTCAGCCAGGCGCGGGGCGTGGACGATCAAGTCAAGTCCATCCGCGCCTTTGGGTTCTCTGCCGCTGCGTGGGGGAGCAGGACTTCTCCGTACACTGTGCATCCCTGGCCCGCGCATCCTGGCAAGTCGAGGTTAGGGCTGAATCGCAGCGCGATGCCGAGCTGCGTGTTGGTGAGCCAGTGGCAGGCCAGCGTCGGCACCTGCAGGCCTGCAGGATGGCGTTAGCGCGTGGGCCGCCTACAGAGCGCAGGGATGCTGTCGCCAGGGGGTCCGCAGCCGCTTCGTCGGCGGCGAGGCGGGCAGCCGCAGCGAGGGAGGCTGTAGCCAGGGTACGCTGCGTAGCTGCCAGTGCCTCGTCGCCCACGCTGCGCAGCCCGGAGCGTCGCTGTGGCCGCAGGCAGGCTGCGGCGCGCCCAGGGTCTCTGCGCTGCCAGGGCGGCGTTGCTCTGCTCTCCAGGCCGAGTCGGTGCACGCAGTGCGGCAGGCAAATGTGCCAGGAGGCCGCGTTCGCCGCGGGGGCCGTTAGCTCCACCCCCTGCAGTCCGTGGCCCCCGGCGCCGCCGGCGAGGAAGAGCATCCTACGCGTGGCGTCCTCCTCCTCTTCCTCCCGGTCGTTCATTCGTTCGTTTCGTTCCTCAGCAAAAGGGTTGAAGCCTACGCGGAAACATGACGAAAGGTGAGGCAGGAAAGAGAAGCGGCGACGAGGGTCCCAAGAGCCCCCGAAACCGAAACCAAGGGCCCAGCACCATAGCACCCCCCCAAACGGGGAGACGCAAAGGAGAAAGAAAGAAGAAGGGGAGAGAGGGAGGCCGCAGGGGGGAGCACTGGCACTGGACCGCCACGAACGCTCCAAAACGAGAGGCCCACACGGGCCAGGCCGCGGGCCAGAAGCCAGGAGTTCGAGCCGCGTCCAGCAGGCGGCAGTTGCGCTCTGGCGCTGGGCAGCTCACGGCCGTCTGAAGCGGCCCTCAGACGCAGGTTTCGGAGAGGAGCATGTTGAAGTCAGAGCCCGTCAACATACCATGTTACTGTCAACCTCGACGTGCCGGCGATGTGCTCGACGCTCTTGTATCCTATCGCCTGGACTGCTGCCACGAAGGACGGGAACATGCTCACCAGGACCTCGGCGCACGGGATCGGCGTGCCAGGCAACCACGAGGCGTCGGGACCCCGAGCCGCATAGGTCCAGGATTCTTCAAGGGAGGTATGTCCAAAAGACTCGGCGTAGTGTGTCGAGTGATCGAGCACCTTCTGTGGGAAGCCCTCGACTTCTCTGGACAGCACCTCGAAATACACCGTGGCCTGGAACACCTGCTGCCTTGCAATGTCGGCGCACTTGGCTTTGAACAGGCCCGCGGCTTGAACGAGCAACGTGTCCTCGTGCTCGAACCCATCGGCGGCCTTGATCTTCTTGTCCCGCATGTGCGCTGCAGCCCTCAAGCGGTCCAGGTGCGGTTGGGTCGAGGCGAGGCGAGACTCCAGCTGGGCCAGCAGCTCGAGGCATCGCGGATGCCGCCTCCAATCCCGGAGAAGATCGACAGTTTCATCGCAGGCCGCCAAGGCCTCCACCTCGCGCTGACGAGCCGTCTTGGCCATGACTCGTAAGGACTCCCCGGCGACGTGGCGCGGGTCGGCGGTGGACATGGCAACATCCCCTTCCAAAAGGGCGCGGACCATCTTCTCGGCGGCCTCCACGATCCAACTCATGGCCATGCTTCATGGACTGGTCTCCGGTGTCAGGGGTAGGCCGTAGACAGGGATCGACGGGATCTCCTCGAGCCCCTGGATCTCCAAGATCATCGTGAGCAGGCGCAAGCGCTCCCGATCCACCTCATGACCATGATCTCCGCGAGAATGATCGGGTGGGCCACCAGCCGCGTGAGACAAAGGATCCCCTGCTCGCGGAGGGTCATCAGGAAGAATCTGCCAAGCGCCCTGGTTTGGCTGCCCAGGTGCAGGCCGCAACACGGGAGAGACCGTGCAATCTCCTGTTGACGACTTGTGCCCGTGATCAGCGGCCACGACGAAAGGGAGCTGCGAAATCAAGTGCTTGAGCCAGTTTGCTAGAAAACCGTTGAGCATGTCCTTGCTCCATTCATTCATTAGACGGATCTGCAACACTGTTTTGTTGATGTGCGAGTTGTGCACAAAATGCGCCTTCCAGTTCTGCACGAGTTGCTGAATCAGCCAGTCAAGTCGGGCCCTGGTGACCATCGCGGGTGGGGATGATGGGGCGAACGGGGGGCGCGCACGTGCGCAACCTCGGCCAATGACCCAAGCAAGTGCTTGAGCGAAAGTGGCCTTCCTCCCCTTCCTCCTCCTCCTCCTCCTCCTCCTCGTCCTCCTCGTCCTGGTACTCCTCCTCCTCCCTATCCTCTTCCTCCTCCTCCTCCACCTCCGCCTCCTCCTCCTCATTTGCCTCCTCCTCCTCATCTTCCCACCCGTCCTCAAGGAGTGGTTCCCTACTGTGCGGAGGGAGGGGGGGTCGCCTGTGTTTCGCCTGTTATTGCCTCACAGCCCGGCCACACGCGCGTCTCTTTAGGCGGCGTCGGCGCCCGCGCTGGCGGGCCGCTCCGGGCACCACGCCCCCTCGGCGAGCCCCTGTTGTGAGGACTGAGGAGGATCGAGGCTCGGGGGGAAAGCTTTGGAAATCGATGACTCCGCTCAGTACAGTTGTAGATGTAGCCTACGACGCAGAGTTTCCAGGCCGCCCACATGCGGTCCGATAGATGGGATCGCGCCGCATCGCCGATGCATCGACGATGCGGCTCGATGCGGGGCCCTTTTTCACCCCACGCCGACGGCGCCGATGCGTCGCCGACGTCGCTGATGCATCGCCGATGCATTGCTGACGCATGGCGATGCATTAGCGATGCGTGTCTATGGTGCCCGCCTCTGGTTTTGAAAAAGCCTACGGGGCCCTTGTATGCCCTCCCAGCCCGTCCCGTCCACAGGGGCGCTGCACCTCCCCGTATAGATAATATATGTTTATATATATATACATAAATATAACCACACACATACGTATACATACATATCTATATATATATATATATATACACACATACTTATATGTGTGTGTGGTGGGGAAGTGGGTGGACGGGCGGCCCCCCGTGGCGAGGATTGGCCCTTTTGTTCCATAAAGAGAGGAGGGCGGAGGGATGGGGCAACGAGAACGGGGAGCAGAAGGAGAAGTGCACGGGCGGGAACGCTTGGGTGAGCGTGTGGCGTTGCCGGCTCTCGCCCACCACGTTTCCGCGCGACACGCTGTCCACGCCCGAGCCCCCAGGCATGCATCTTCCGCGTTTCTCCCGAGCCCCCTGCCACGCGGAGCGGAGAGGCACGCTGTCAGCTCGCAGGGCATGGCGTGCCGCCAGGGCCGGCCCAGCGACACGCTGAGGAAAAGCTCCTGACCGTACACGAGGAGACGCAAGGACAGCAGGGATGGGGGGCATGAGCATCATTTAGGAGGCGGCGGAGCGGCCGCCATCGTTCGCATCACCGACTGCCATCCTTTGGTCATGGGGCTCGCCATGAAGCTGACCTGGCGATCAGCCCTCGACAGAGGAGCGACAGCAGAAGCATAACCTTTCGCAGGTCCGCACGGACTCTGGGGTCAACGATGCACCCCCCTCCCGGGCGCGCGCGGAGCGCGCCAGGGCCCTTGCTGGAGAGGCTGCCAGGGGGGGGGGCACTTACCATCCTCGAACGTATCCCTATCCCTAAGATCGACACGCCAAAAGGCGATGACAATCTTAGGGATTCGCCCTCAAAAAATAAGGGAATCCCTAAGATTGGCATCGTGATGCGGAGGTGCTCAGCATAGGGATAGGGATATGTTCCAGGCTGGTAAGGCACAGCACCAATCCAGGAAATCCGCGCGGAGTTCCGAGAATCGATGTTTGTGCGGTTCTCTCCGCCTCCCGAATAGTCTTAATCGCAGGAGCCTCTTTAGGGCTAGTCAAGCAGGTCGTCCAGCGCCAGAGAGGCGTGGGCCGGGGCGCGCTGCACGCCCGTCAGGACGCGCCTTCGCAGGCTCTGTAATCCGTCGGACCTTTTTCGGCTCTGCCACGAAAGCTCGCCCCCTCCGCGCGCCGCCTGCGGTCTCTCGGTGCTGCCCACGTCGATGCCACCCCGGAGGGGGGGCGCCCGCAATCACCGAGTGCCCGCCGTCCTCCTGAGGACCCCCACGCTCTGTCAGGCTCGCCTCGGCGGCGCGCTTGGGGGGGAAGTGGGCAGGAGAGGGCCTTCTCACAGGCCCAGAAGTCCCCGGGTGCTTTTTGAGAGGTGTTCTGAGTCAGAGGTTGGTCGACCTCCCACCCCGACACGTCGATCAGTGAAGTGGCCGTTTCCGGTTCGCGAGAGGGCGTCGCGGCCGTCACTTTTGCGGGTCCAGGTCCGTCGGTTTCGGTCCTAGGTCCTAGGCCGTTCTCATGAAAGGGTGGTTTGCTAAAGGGAGGGTTGTCCACCGGCGACTAAGCCCTCTGCGAAGACAGAAAAATTCGGATGCAACTCCTGGGAGGTCACATTCGGACTTTGCTCTGGTCCGAAATCCAGCTTGATCCCGCTTAATCCGGCTCAATCCTGCTTGATTCGGCGTGATCCCGCTTAAACCGCGGCATAATCTTGCGCATTAGCCCCCCAGTGGGGTTTAATTATTCTTCGTCCTTCCGACGAAGACCTCCCAGTAGTCACTCTTGGTCTAAGCTTTCCGCGAAGACGCAGATCTAGGCCTCCTAGACGGGGTCCCGGTAGATGGGGTCGGAGGATCGCGCCGCATCGACGATGCGGCTCGATGTGGAGACCGTGCTTCCCCACGCCCACGTCGCCGGTGCATCGCCGAGGCGTCGCCGAGGCGTCGCCGAGGCATCGGCGATGCACCGGCGATGCACCGGCGGTGCATCGGCGATCCTTCGGCCCCGTCCTGCTCGGGCCCCGTCTTGGAGGCCTCGGGCGGAAAAGCGGCTCAGACGGCCCGCCGCCCTCCTCGGGGTCCCCCCCGCGCTGCGGGCTCGCCCCCGCGCTCGCCGGCCTCCGCGTGCCAGGCGGGGTCCGTGGCCTCGCCCTCGGCGCATCCCTGGAGGCTGCGGCGAGGCGGCCTGGCTTGCCCACGGGCCCGAGTGCGGCGTGTCCCTCTACAGGAGGAATCTTCAAGAATACTTTGAAGAAATCGTCTGGTTCGAGCATCGTTTGACTGTGTTTGCGTATGCTTCGATTTTTTGTTATTTTTTCGTCCCAAAATCCGCTCGTAGGGGGACATGCCCGACCGAACCATATGCCCACCAAATAATGTTCTAAGAAGAACCTTCTATGGTCTGCACGAGATGTTCTTAGAACATTTCTGGCTGGGGCTGTCTTGTCTTAGCATATCGGCGTCATCTTCTCAGAACGTTCTCCTTGTTCTCAGAACAGGTTTGGGGGGTTCTAAGAATATGTCGTGGTAGACCTACAAGAATGCCTGTAGGCATATAGGAATGCCGGGACGGTCGGCGCTTGCCCAAATCCACGCCGCCAGCGGAAGTTGGCGGCAGGCCGGCGGAAGTAGAAGCGTTATATATATATATGTATATATATGTATATATATATATATACATATATATATATATGTATACACGTCAAATTGTTGGATGCAGAGTTTCGGGCGCCAGCCGCGCATGTTGGAATCGCTATGGTGCCACACTGCCCAGGGGGCATTCATATCCACTTCTCTTTTTCTCGGGCGACGAAATCTATATCCGTTGCTCCATTGCCAGGCCCATCCTGAATCCAGGAGCTGTTTGTACGCCCTCCTGTCCAAACCAGGAGGGTGTGGCGTGTACAGCGATGCTGGGTTCAGGATGGGCCTGGCCAGCGAGCAGTGAATATGTACAGATTTCGTCGCCTCACTTCCTCTTCCTCTACCGGGAACGGGCGGGCACCCATCTTGTCTTGAGCGCGTCTTGTCTGTGTTTCTGCCTGCGCCTTCCAAGTATCATGCCGCTGCCCACTCTCGACCAGCGTGTATCACACTCCGCACTACCGCGCGCGTGTGGGCCAGGGGGGGGGGGAGAAGGAGTAGGAGGGGGAGGACGAGGAGGGGGAAGAGGGGAGGAAGAGGAACAAAAAGGATTGGAAGGAGGAGGAGGAGAAGGAAGAGGAGAAGGGGGGGAGGCGGAGAAGCAGGAGGAGGAATTCGGAAATTTGTTACCCTGAAGTAGTGAGATGAAAGTTAAAAGATCGCCGCCCATGGGGAACTCCATGGAGACCGCGAGAGCACGAGGCCGAGCACCGGGACATCCCTGAAGCAATAGCGCTGCCTGCCCTACGACGCCCAAACCGCGTTCACGGCGAGCCACAGAGAACGCGACCGCGATACCACCCAGGGCTGGACCTAAACGATGTTTTGGTTTTAAATTTTGGCAGGGAGGTACAGGAAATCGTGTAGAACAAAGCGACACACAAAACGAAAACAAAACGGAAAGCAACGTCTGCCGAGGTGGGTTGCCGCACCGCTGAAAGAGCATGGCATACTCAATCTCGCTGGAGGAGGAGGAGGAGGAGGAGGAGGAGGCGGCGCAGGAGGTGGGAGATGGAAGGACGAGGAGAGCTCCTCCGCCTCCTCATCCTCCTCCCGAGCGTGGCTTGGCAGCATCCTTCCCGAGTTCGTCAAAGCACAGTCCTCGGTTCTCCGGGTAATTACGTGTGTGTATTGGGCGCGTCGAGCAGTCGTTGGCCGCCCCCGCCTTTGGGAAGAGGAAAGGAATAAGAGGATGGAGAGATGGAAGGGCTTGTATGAAGGGACGGAGGAAGACAAGCCTAGGAGGGAACATGCAGTGCGTACGTGAGTGTGTGTGTGTGTGTGGACCTGTCTCCGTGGTATAAGCTGGTTGCCCTCGTTGTTGCCTGGTTGGCCCCCTCATGCTGCGTGCATCCAGGTTGGCTGGTCTGATCCTTCGGGAAGGGGAGCGGTGGGAGGAGGGCGATGAGGAGCAGGAGGTGGAGACGGAGGAGGAGATTCCATGGACGAGGGGGAGGAGGATGACAACGAGTAGGGAGAACGTGCATCTGTGGAGTTCATGATATGGAAAAAAGCATCAGTGTCAGCATCGAAAGCACTGGGCAGAGCATGACGGCGGGGCTCTGTGCTCCCGCGCGGCGCCCCGCTGCGCGGCGTCGAGGGGGGGGGAGAGTGATACATGTATGCACATACAAATATATGCGAGTGGTAACTACAGATACAAGCGCACATTATATATGTATGGGTTTATATATATATATATATATGTGTGTACCTCTACAAATACACTATATACAAACATGTATATATATACATATAGATATGCACATACATACACATCTATAGATGTGCATACAAGTGTGCACTGGTCGCACTTTAGATCGATGGAGATTGCGCACGGGGTGCCGTGGTCGGCGTGTGTTCTGTGGGAGCGCGTCGATGTGGGCCAGATCCGAGGTGCCAGATGGGGCCACAGGCCACAGAGTTCCCCCCGCCCTCGCACTTCGGAACAGCGCCGACGTCGAGAATGTAGCCCCGCATGTACATCTATATACATAGATATATACATATATAGTTATTCATGTATCAATGTATTAACTATACTTCTACACATATATATATATGTATATTCAAATCTCCATACAGTCAAACCGCAGATTGAGGATGGGTCCAAAGGGTACCCCTGCATCCTTGCCTCTTCGGCCCATTCTTAGCGACTTTCGCTGGCCAGCCCCGTTCGAACAACGAGAGCAACGGCCTCCGAGGCCCTTGCCTCATTATCTCACATCTTTATGATACGTGTTGACTGTTTATTCGCGCACATGTATACCCAGAAACCAGACATCCGATGTCCTGACCTCTTCAAGTACGGTGTCCCAAGGAGTTCCGACCCTTTCCCCAAGGACTAGTCTATTCATCCCGAGTCGTTTTGGGATGGTCCCTGGGGCCCGTCGAGGTCCCCCAGAGGCCGAAGATTTCTGAACGCCTACCGTCGTGATTCGTTCGCGACGCGAGCATGTCCTGGTAAGTATGAATACGCACTCACACATTCACACATACACACACATCTATCTATATATATATATATATATATATATATATATATATATAACGCCGCACCGGGCCCGGGGGCCCCGGTGCCGCAGCCCCGACCGCAAATGGGGGGACGTCGGGCCCAGCCCGCTCCCCGGCGGGCCCAGGTCGGCCCCCGGAGCGCCCAGGCGGCCGTCCAGGCGGCCCAAGGCCGCCCAGAGCCACCCTGAAGACAACCTCCAGCGGTCTCCGGCGGCTCAAGAGGCGTCTCGAACCGCCCCAGACGCCTCCAAGACGCTCGAAGGCCCCTCCAAGAGATCCCCCGGGACGGCCCCGGGAAGCAAAAGTAGCCCGCTTCCCTTCGTAAAACGTGCATTTTTACCATATTCGATTTTTTGTCCTTCGTACCGTCCTTTACGACCTCAGACTCTCCCTAGACCGCCCCAAGACGGCGCACGAAGCCCACAAGAGAGCCCAAAGACGGCCCCAGAGGGACCCAGGACAGTCCAAGAGGCGCCCAGGACGGCCCAAACGCGTCCCCGAAGGGCCCCAAGAGGGGCCCAAGACGGGAAACCCAACTGAACCTTCCAGCCCCCCCGCCCCAGGAGGCCCCCAAGAGGCCCTTAAGAGACCCCCAAGAGGCCCCAAGAGGCCCCCAAGACGCCCGCGGCAGGCCCCAAAGGGCCTCCAGAGGCCCCCCAAGAGGCTTCCAAGAGGCCCCCCCGAGGTTCCCAGGAAGCCCCCAGGAGACCTCCAAGAGGGCCCCAACGGGCTTCTGGGAGGCTTCCCCAGAAACCTTACGTACGTCTACATGCGGCCTCCGATCCAAAAGCCTGAGACCGTTCCTGGGACGCCGCCGGGGCCGCCGGGCTCCAACTGCCAATTGAGGAAGCACGGGGAACCCCCCAGAAGCCTTTCAGATGCCCCCGCGAAGACCCAAGAGGTTTCCAAGAGGCCCTCAGGAGGCACGACTATGTCACGAGCCTGTGCTTGATAGCGCTGTCCAAGATCTTCTAGCGCGCCCCCGGCCTGGGCTAGAACCTGAGCGCGCGCGAAGCGCGCGATGGTGCTAGTGTTTTTGTATGTATGTATGTATGTATGTATGTATATATATATATATGTGTAAACATCTGAAAAATAGGGGCGGAACGGCCATTCATTGTCCCTGGGTGTGTTGCTCAAGTGTGATTGCGTCGCGCTGAAGCTTGTTGTTGTTGATGGTGGTGGTGGTGTTGTGTTGGTGTTGTTAATATTGTTGCTGATTGTGGTGTTGTCGTTGTTGCTGGTGGTGAACTCTCACTACTGAAGAATAATTACTGTTGATCCCCACCCTCCGGTGACCATTATGTTTTTGCAAGTGAAGTGCTCCCCCTGGGGCTCGCACCTGGTTCTGCACCAAAGAAAGTTACTAGGCTCGAGTTGCGCCCTTGGCCCCCGGGTTACAACAACAACCGCTCCCGCTTGAGTCTTCCTCACAATTTAGCCAGGACCCCCGCTTCCGCTTGAGACGTCCTCGCATTTTACTCAAAAATCGCGCTCTCGCTTGGGACTTCTTACAGTTGATTCAGGAATCGCTCCCTCGGCGCTCTGGAGTTGCGTTCTCGCTGGAGACGCGCTTGCAATTTACTCGAGAATCGCGCCCTTGCGTTAGAATTCCCCGCAATTTATTCAAGCGCCGCGATCCCGACACTCAGGTACCCAGGAGTCGCGCTCACCCGTCGGATTCCCTCACAGCTAACTTAGGAATCGGGATCTCGCTGCCATTCGTGCCCCCGTTGTAGCCCTTCGTGGCCCCCTCGCTGCCCTTGGTGGACCTGTTGCAGCCCTTCGTGGCCCCCTCGCTGCCCTTGGTGGCCCCGTTGCAGCCCTTCGTGGCCCCCATCGCTGCCCTTGGTGGACCCGTTGCAGCCCTTCGTGGCCCCCCCTCGCTGCCCTTCGTGGCCCCGTTGCAGCCCTTTGTGACCCCCTCTCTGCCCTTCGTGGCCCCGTTGCAGCCCTTCGTGACCCCCTCGCTGCCCTTCGTGGCCCCGTCGTAGCCCTTCGTGGCCCCCTCGCTGCCCTTGGTGGACCCGTTGCAGCCCTTCGTGGCCCCTTCGATGCCCTTCGTGGCCCCGTTGCAGCGCTTCGTGGCCCTTCGCTTGCCTTCGTGGCCCCGTTGCAGCCCTTCGTTGCCCCCTCGCTGCCTTTCGTGGCCCCATATATGTATGCCCTTCGTTGCACCCGCTCGTTCTCGCCCGTCGTGGCTCTATATGCATTCGCTTCGTGGCCCCGCCGTCGCCCTTCGTGGCCCCCTCGTTGCCCTTTGTGGCCCCATTGCTGCCTTCAGTGGCCCCGTCCTTGCTTTTTTGGCTCCATCTACGTATACCCTTCGTGGCCCCCGCTCGTTCGCACCCGTCGTGGCCCTATATGCATGCGCTTCGTGGCCTCGCAGTCGCTCGTTGTGGCCGTCTCGCTGTCATACGTGGCCCCGATGCTACCCTCAGTGGCCCCATCTTTGCCTTCTGTGGCCCGCATTAGCTGCCCTTCGTTGCCCCCGCTTGTTCGCGCCCGTCGTGGCCCCATATGCATGCGCTTCGTGGCCCCCGCCGTCGCTCATTGTGGCCCCCTTCCTGCCATTCGTGACCCCGCTGTCGCTCTCGATCTCGCTTTCGCTTTCGATCGTCGTCGTCGTAATCGTCATCGCCCGGCGTCGTCTTCGTCATCGTGGTCGGTCCATTGTCCGTCTCTCTTGGGGTCGGGTCGCCGTTGCCGCCGATCAGCGCTGCCACTGGCCAGGCCGACGGTCCGCGGCCGCCCCGCCGCTTGCCGGGGCCCGGCCTGCAGGGAAGCAATATTTACTTCCCAAAAGGGGTACGATCGAAGAAGAAGAGGGCGGGTATAGATGGTTTTGGAAATACACGTTGAATGACACTCGATCAGATAGTGGCGAATAGTCTTAGAATGATTGTTGTTGTTGTTGGTGGTGGTGGTGTTGGTGTTGGTGTTGTTGTTGGTGTTGTTGGTGTTGTTGGCGTTGTTGGCGTCGCTGTTGTTGTTGCTGCTGTTGTTGGCTATGTTGTTGTTGTTGTTGAACATTAGTTATTCTAAAGAATAATTATTGTTGGGACCCCTGGTGCGCGGCCCCCTCGCCGCGCCTAGGCCGCAGCCACATTTTCATCATTTTCGTGAGGAAGTCTCAGGCAAAACGTGGGTGTCCGGATCCGGTTGTTTTGTTGTCCCCCGTTTTCCCTTGCAAAAAATAAGCTAAAGTGGACATTTCTTGTTCTAACATAACCAAACTTCAAGAATCCCTTGCAAAAAATAAGGTAAAGTGGACATTCGCGCGCGCAAGACGAAATCCTTCCAAAACCTTAGTGTTCGTAGCGATTTTAACATAAAAACATCAAAAAACCAATGGTTTTTCAAAAAAAAAGTGTCAAAATTTCATCCCGCGCGCTCTTGCGGATTTGTAGGAAACCCAACACTTTTTAAACATTTCTGTCAAACGGGCTTTTGCGAGCAACTTTTTCGAACTTCTGCAACAACGGTTGCGCACCTGCCAGGGCCATCATCCCTGTCAAATAATACCATGCGGGACACATTCGTTTTTTCTTCGCGCGCGCACGCCGTCGTCGTCGGCCGCGGGGCCCTGAATAGTAGCCACGGTCGTCCGCATGCCACGAAGTGAAGTGTCCGAACGTCATAGGGCGGGAAGCTGGGTGTGGGTGGTGGCGAAGAGTCGTTTGGAAATTTGGTAGAGCTTGAACCGGCCCCCCCACAAAGTGGGGGTATTGCCCGCCTCCTATGAAAACCCTGGCACTGGTGAGAACGGTGTGTCCCCACCTGCTAGTAATTGTTGTTGTTGTTGTTGCTGTTGCTGTTGCTGTTGCTGTTGCTGTTGTTGTTGTTGTTGTTGTTGTTGTGCTGCTTTGTTGTCATCGTCTATCCCGCGACCCACCCGCGGCCCAACCACGACCCACCCGCGGCCCACCCGCGACCCACCCGCGACCCACCCCGTGCCCGCCTCCTCACTCTTATCCGCAACTGCTGGGTGCTACCGTAGGTTCGCGTCGTGTCGACCTTGCGGCGACCCCAGCGCGGCCTTTTGAGGCAGAATGCCGCCCGTGGCCCAGAATCGGCCCATCGGAGGACGACCCGGCGTGCCTGGAACGGCCAGTCGTCCAAGGTCGAAGGACGCCCGCGGCGTCAGAGACCAGCACCCGAGTCGTCACGGCACGAGTCTGCCGCGCGTATCGTCCATCGGCATCGCGGCCGTGGTGGCTCCAGGGCGCGATCCTGCCACGGGAGGCCCCCCCCGCGCGCGCGGGCATGGCGGCCCCGCGGCCGCGGCGCGGGCGGTGAGCACCCCGACGGCGCCCCGACGGCAGCCCAGACCGCAGCGGACGGCGTGGCCCGCTCGATCAAGTCAAGCAGTGACGAAGCGTCCTGGCTCGCCTATAGCTCTACCAAACAATGTTCTAAGAACCTTGTTGTGGTTTGCACGAAATGTTCTTGGAACATTTCTGGCGGAGGCTGCCTCGTTTTTTTCAAATCGGGTTTATGTTCTAAGAACATTGCTCTTGTTCTTAGAACATTTTGGGGTTCTAAGAACATTTCGTGGTAGGACTGTAGGAAGGCCAGGACGGTCGGTCCCTGCTCAATCAAAGGGGTCTTTGGCGAGGATCGCGCCGGGCCTCCCAGATGGGATCTCCGAGTAGGGGGCCCGACGCGGCCGTTCCAAGGGGAGGCTTTCGGACGACGTCTGCTTCTCCGCAGGGGCGGCCTCGCGGCAGGGAGGGGGCTCCGGCGCCGATCCAAGAGATCCGCGCGGACCTCCCAGAAGTAATGTTTATGCCGTTGTTTTTTCCTCCTCGCGCGGATTCCCTTCCCCTGCCCCAGCGTCTGACTTCCAGGGGCGGCTTAACCGACCCTTGGCAAACCATCCCCTTCCGTGGCGTACCCCTCGACTCCCCCCAAGACGTGCGTTTTCGGCCGGAGGGTGGCCTGGAGGGCACAGAGAACGTCACAGAAGGTGCTCGTCACGGAAGGGGTCGGTTAGGCCGCGCCCGAACCCGACGCGACCCTTCCGCAGGGAGGTTTCGGACGTTGTCGACGGTTCCCAGCGTCCAGCAGCGTCCAGGTGCCCGGATCGTCCCGAACGGCCGCCAGAGAGCCGAGCCATGACCCGAAAACCAGACGCTCCCAGAAAGGGTCTGAGTAGACGGGGTCGGAGGATCGCGCCGCATCGCCGACACATCGCCGACGCATCACCGATGCATCGCCGATGCATCGTCGATGCATCGGCGACGATTACGATGTATCGGCGACGTCGGCGTGGAGAGAGTCGGGCTCCACATCGAGCCGCATCGCTGATGCATCGGCGATGCGGCCCGCCCGAGCGAGGGGTCCCCAGCGAGGATCGGGCAGTGCTTGGGGGCCAAAGTCTTCTTGCTTCTAGACCAGTATCTGGGGCCAATATCTAGGACCCAATACCGTTCTCACGTTCTAGCCACAAACGTCCACTGACACACTGAAGGTCGGCACACATAGATTTAGATGTATACATGTGTATACATATATACACCGCCAGGGTGGATGCGCCTATAGACATCGCGACCGCTGCGTTCGGCGCAGTGCAAGGTCGGAGTAAGGATAGGTCTGTCTATTGCATACTCCTGTTCTAGAGCAGTCCCACATGCTACTCCAAGGCAGGGTCTATTCCCAGACGATCCTCGCGTCGTGAAACAATCGCGACGGGAGGTTTGGGGCCACATTCTGCACCTGGGGGCCCTCAGCGGGCCTCGTGGCCTTCAAACAACGACCCGGGATGAAAAAGCGGCCCAGGGGAGAGGGTCCGATTCGATATGGATTCGCTCCGCCGAGCCAGCGACAGCAACGGCGGCGGCAGCGACCACGGCGACGACGAGATCACGTCGGGGAAGATGACCACGGCAACGACGACGACCACGGCGGCCACGGCGGCGACGTCGTTACGCCGACTGCCGCCGCTGCGGCGGCGCCGTGGACGACGGCGGCGGCCCCGCGGAGGGGCCTACCGCGGGACCTGCGGCGGGCGAGAAGGGGGAGCGGAGGATGTTTCTGCACGCGGCTGCAGACCTCTCGGGCGTGGCAGTGTCCTCGACTAGTTCTCAGAGTCCCTGCTTCCGGGGCCCTGTGGATGCCATCGGTCTGGCTCGATATAGCGATGTTGGTCGGCTCGAGCCGACTTGATCCCAGGGTTCTCGGCGGTCCGAGGAAGCCCGAGGCGTGCACGGCGTTGCTCTGCATCCTGGCGCAGCTGCTCGGATGCGATTTCGACCCAGTGCCTCACCACCCACCAAACCACCCCAACCCAACCCGAAGGCCCCGACTTGCCCTCTATTTCTGGTGGGTGGGGGGGGGACATTGAAAAAACACATGTGAAGCCCGTAGCTCCCCCCAACCCGAATTTCAATTCAAGTCAAATTCGTGTCTTCGGGTTGGGTCGGGGTGGTCTGGTAGGCCGTCGGTCCCGATGCAGCGCGACGTCCCGATGCGAAGCCGACTGCTCCTCGGGCCGAGCAAGGGTCGGGGAGCGAGGGCTCCGCGCAGGGCCCGGAGCTCCCGGGAGGGCTCCCGAGGCCTCCGCGGAGGCTTCCGGGGACCTCCAGGGGCTTCTTCTTATTCTTCTTAGTATTTATCTTCTTCTTCTCTTTCCTCTCCTTTCTCCTCCTCCTCCTCCTCCTCCTCCTCCTCCTCCTCCTCCCCCTCGTCCTCCTCCTCCTCCTCCTCCCTCCCCCTCGTCCTCCTCCTCCTCTCCTGTCTCTCCCTCCTCCTCCTCCTCCTCCTCCTCCTCCTCCCTCCTCCCCTCCTCTCCTCCTCCTCTCTCCTCTCCCTCCTCCTCCTCCTCCTCTTTCTCCTCCTCCTCCTCCCCCTCCTCCTCCTCCTCCTCCTCCTCCTCCTCCCTCTCTCCTCCTCCTCCCCCTCCCCCTCGTCCTCCTCCTCCTCCTCTCCTGTCTTCTCCTCCTCCTCCTCCTCCTCCTCCTCCTCCTCCTCCTCCTCCTCCTCCTCCTCCTCCTCCTCCTCCTCCTCCCAGGGGACCTCTGGGACGGCTCTGTGGGCCTCCCTGGGCCCAGACCTGCGACGTCGACGGACTTTTTCAGGGCGGCGC
Source organism: Prorocentrum cordatum (assembly GCA_963575745.1). NCBI lineage: Eukaryota > Dinophyceae > Prorocentrales > Prorocentraceae > Prorocentrum > Prorocentrum cordatum. The sequence goes on along the minus strand of CAUYUJ010003858.1, from coordinate 151,206 downwards.
CCCCGGAAGTCCCGACCCTTGGTCCCAGGACTGGGTTTTCGTCCCGAGTCGCTCTTTTGACGGTCCCGAGGCCCGGCGAGGGCCCCCGGTGCCGAAGATAGAGCAAAACCGCCCGTCCTGAATTATTTTTCAACGACGCGATCATGTATGGGGAGCTTTCCAGGGGGACCTCTGGAGCCCTCCGTGTATATAGAGCTCACGACTGGGGCGCTCGCCGCGTCGACGCGGTGGCGAACAGCCGGCGCGGCCGCTCAGGTGGTGGAGCACCATTCGGGGGCTCGAGTCGGGCTTCGGGGTCGGAGGAGGAGAAGGTACCCACAAGGCGGCTACCCTTCCCCCGTTTCCCCTTTTTGGAGGCCTCCTGGGAGGCCCTCGTCGCCACCGCTGGACTCGCCTCGAAATCCTCGTCAGAAAGCACCCCAGGAGCAGTCCGGGGCGTAGCGGCATCGCTACCTTCTGACTTCCGCGACCGCCCTAATCTTATACGAAGGCCGGGTCCAGAGACTATAGAGGCCGAGAGCGGAGATCTGACAGAGCGGGCCACGCGGAGTCAGGATCCAGTCCCAGAGATCCGATGTCGCGATCGTTTTCCATGCGCGGTCCCCCGAAGTCCTGACCCAGTCCCCAGGACCGGTTGTGCATCCTGAGTCGTGATTTGACGGTCCCGAGGCCCGCCGAGGGCAGCGAGGGCCTTACAGGGGCCGAAGTTTGCGCGAAACCTCCGCCTTGACGTTTGCCAATGCGCTGAATATGTGGGGTGCCCGCCGTGTCACCGTGGGCTGGGCTGCCGGGCGGCACGGGTGCATGAAGCAGGGCCTGCGGCCGGCGCGATGGATCGGCACCCCCTTCTGCCTGCTCGTCGCGGCCCTGGCGCTGGCCGAGATCCTCGGCTTCTGCGCCTACACGACGTACGCCCGGCAGGGGGACGCCGCCACATGCGGGGAGCAGGAAGGGGGGCAGATGTTGCCTTCAAGTCGGGCACGTCGCTCTACAGGAGAAATATTAATCGCTTCGCTCATTCCGCCGGCCCATACGGTCTCATGTCTGCCGTTTGCCCGAGGGCCTGGTGTCAATGCGGCGCTTTGGGGGTTCCTGGGGCCGCTTGGGGGACTCCTGGGGCGCTCGGGGGGGCATTTGGGGGGCCTCCTGGGGCCGCTTGGGGGACTCTTGGGGGCCTCCTGAGGGCCTCGTGGGGGCCTTTTGGGGCCTCTTAGGGGCCTCTTGGGGCCTCGTAGGGGCTTCTTAGGGCCGAGGGCTCGAAATTTTGTTTCGTGTTCCCTCTCTGGGGCCCCTTTGGGGGTGTTCTTGGGGCCCTCTTGGACCGTCTTGGAGGCTTCTTGGGCCGTCTTCGAGCCCTCTTGGGCCATCTTGGGGCCCTCTTGGGGGCCTCTTGGGCCCTCTTGGGGCGATCTTGGGGGCCTCTGGGGCCGTCTTGGGGCGTCGGGAACCGAAAAGGTGGAAGCTCCAAAATCTCTCAAAAACCTAAGGAAAAACAATGAATTTTGCCTCCGGGGGCCCTCTTGGGAGTGCTCTTGGAGGCCTCTTGGGGCGTCTGGGGGCTATCTTGGGCGTCTTGGAGCGATCTTGTGGCATGTCGGACCCCTCGTGTACCATCTTGGGGGCCTCTTGGGGGCCTCTTGGCCTTTCTTGGGGCTCTCGGGGACGTCTCGGAGCCCTGTTGGTGCGCTCATGGAGCGCTCCTGGAGCGCTCTGGGGGACTCCTCCCGGGACTCTCTCAGGACCTTGCCGGGGTACTTTTCGTCCGGGGACCCCCAGGGGCCGCCCCGCGCGCGCGAACTAGAGAATTGTTAACCAGTTACCGGAGATCTTAGCACGCCTCTGGTCCGTTGGGCCGGCGAATTTTTAAAAAATAGTGGGGGACGATGATTCAACTATGTTTGACTATTTGGGGGTATTTGTTTGAGTACTTGGTATCCAAAGTCTTCCTGTGGGGGGACATGCCCGGCATAAATTTTGCCCCCACCCCACCCTCACTCGAGGAGCAGACAAAGACACAGGCACGCATTCTGGAGGTCCGCGCGAGTTTCTGGGATCGGCGCTGAAGCCCCTCGGCGGCGCTTCCAGCGCTGCCTCTGGCGCACTCCGCGCGCCAGAGAGGGGATCCAGCATCCAGCGCCGAACTAAGAAATCGGCGCGGAGTTCTGACAGTTGATGTTCATGCCATTGTCCGTTCCTCGAATTGCCACAGCCTCACAGCCTCCATTCAATTCCAGGTGCCAGGTCGTCGATCGATCATGGACCCTCTGGCTAGCCGCAGCTAGCTGCCCAGCCTCCGCGCCGAAAGCCGACGAAGAAAAGCGAGGGGACGAGGTCCACCGTACAGTCGGCACAGATTAGTAGGTCGACCCTGCCAAATCAAGGGTACCCTTGTGTTCTGTGCCTCGCGACTCCTGCCTCCTACATCCCCCATGGCAGTGTGGCCCTCGGAAGGGTCTTCTGTCCTCTCGCGTGTCCTGTCCAATCAAGGCCGAATGTAGGCGGAGGCCTTCGTGTGCTCCTCGGGTCCTTCCGGGGCAGCTTTCCTTGGCCATCCGTGTGCCCCCCCCCCCGGGCGCATGCGAGGGCGGCCCGCGAGAGCGGCTCCGCTCCCGCTCCCGGGGGCCCCCTCCTGAGGGCACGATCTAAGTCGGGCCGATCCCTCGACAGGAGGAAGATTCAAAAAGATAGTCGACTGCTTGACTATCTTTGCATATTTTTGGGGGCAATTTCCAGCTGTTCGTCCACAATCCGCCTGTAGGAGGGCACGCCCGACCTAGGGCAAGACCTCGTCCGCACCCGCAGACGTCCACTGCCCTGCCTGCTCGGGCCCGAGGCGCGGGCGAGAACGCCCAGCTCGAAAACATGGGGGCGCCCGTTCAAGTGGGCCTCCTAGGGGGGGTCCGTGCAGGGGGGGTCGGAGGATCGCGCCGCGTCGGCGACGCATGGCCGACATCCCCGATGCATCGCTGATGCATCGCCGATGCATCAGCGATGCATTGGCGATGCGATGCGATCCTTCGATCCCATCTACTCGGACCCAATCAAGGAGTCTTCTGGTCACCACCCACCAAACCACCCCAACCCAACCCGAAGGCCCCAATGTGCCCTCCATTCCACATTGGAAAAAGCGTGTGTGATGCCCGCACCCGCACCCTAAACCCGAAATTCGGGTCATCGGGTTGGGTAGGGGTGGTCTGGCAGGTACAGTCAACCCGCATAGCAAGGATGGGCAATTCTCCCAACCCGTGCACCCTTGCCTCCTCGGCCCGTCCTTGGCCACTTTCGTTGGCCGCGCCCCGCTCGAAAGGCTTCGAAATGGCCTTCCAAGGCCCTTGCATCCTTATCGCGCGTCCTTGTGATACGGGTCGACTGCAGTCTTAAGTCGGGCCTGTCCCTCTTCAAGAGGAGCATTCAAACAGAACAAAAAGAAGTTGGGACGTTTTTTTGTTTTTTCTTTGCTATTTTGGAAGATGTTGGGCATACTTCTTATTCTGCGTCCAAAACCCCTGTAGGGGGACATGCCCGACCTGACTGCAGCCAGCCTGGACCTCCAGGCTTCTCCAGACGCCGGGGATGTCCTGTTCCCCCCGGCCTCCAGCAGACGCGCGGTGGCCCGGCCCCCTCACTGGCCGGGAGCGGCCTCTGATGGACGTCCGGTGTGTCATGTGCGGGGCCTCCAGCCGGCCTCCAGGGGTCCCAACCCTCCAGGCCTCCTAGGGGCGGCCGCGCCGGCCTCCCAGCAGGCGGGGGCGGCATTCCCTCCTCCCTCCTCCCTCGTCCTGCTCCTCGCTCCCTCCTCCCGCTTCCTGCTCCTCCCTGCTGCCTCCTCCTGCTCCTCCCTCCTCCTGCTCCTCCCTCCTCCCTGCTCTGCGGCGCTCCCCGGGCGTCTATGCCTCCTAGATGGGGTCCGAGAAGATGGGGTCGGAGGATCGCGCCGCATCGCCGATGCATCGCCGATGCGGCTCGGTGCGGCTCGGTTTCCTTCACGCGGACGTCGCCGATGAGTCGCCGACGTCGCGGATGCATCGCCAGTGCATCGCCGATGCATCGCAGATGCATCGCCGATGCGGCGCGATCCTCCGACCCCATCTACTCCGACCCAATTTAGGAAGCCTCGAAACCCTCTCCCCAGGGCTAGGTTTCGTCCCGACTGCCGTTCGGATCGGCGAGGGCCTCCAGAGGCCGGAAACAGGTCCAAAACCTCTCCCGTCCTCGTCGTTTTCTTATTCCTTGTCTTGGCGATCGGCGCGGGCCCTCGCACCCTTTCCCCCCGCCCCCTCCGTGGAGTAGATCTTGGCTGTTTGTGGCGCCTGTTTCAAGCAGGTGGAGTCTCCCCCATAGGACGCACTGTTGCGAAAAGGTCGCACTAAGCATAGGGCTGGAGCCAAGCCCCCACTTCCCCCGTTTCCGCCCAATGTGGAAGCGCCGAATGAGAAAATGCTCACGTCGTGACCTCTATTCCGACGCCGGCATGTCTGGGGCACCTCGGTTGTTCCCGTTCATGCGGGAGCAAACAAGGACATAAGCGTAAAAACTCGGAGGTCCGTGCAGAGTCCTCAGGTCGGCGCTGGTATCCCCTCCATGGCCCGCGGGGAAAGCGCCAGGGGCGGCGACGGAGGCACCGCCGGGGGGGCCCCAGCGCCGATTCGAGGAAGACGCGCGGACCTCCGAGTTTTGTTTGTGCTCATGCCATTGTTCGATAAATGCGGCTACAGAGCCGATCTACCCCAAAAATGATTTGCTCGTCGAATCCACGAAAAGTGCGTATACTGCTTGTAGATATATCAGGGGCCACGGTAGCGGGGTGATAGTCATAGGGGGGGACGCATCGACCCCCAAGCGCCCATTGATCGCCGATAGGGGCCCGGTAGCCCCAAGCTGCCCAGGAACGCGTGCATTCGCTATCTGGGACATATCGCCGATATATCGGCGATGTATCGCCGATCACCGATCGGTGTTCCCCCCCCCCTGTGCCAGTCCCCCCCTACCGCTGCCCCTCGATCCGCGAACAGTATGCGGCTTCTCTTCGTGGGATCGGCGATCAGATCAAGACTGGGGTGCATCCATTCTGCAGTCAGTCGCCCCCCCTGCTCGAGCTGCTTGCTCCCCCTGGGGGCTTCCCTTCCTGCCCCCCGGGCCCTCCCTGGCGGCCGCGCTGGCCAACGCCACGGAGCAGCTCCAGCGCGAGGCGGCCCGCGCCGCGGCCCTGGAGGCCCAGCTCCGGCGCTCGGAGGCGGCGCTGCGCGCGCTGCGCGGCGCGGAGCGCGGCGGCGCGGCGGCCGCGCCGGCCTCCCAGCAGGCGGGGGCGGCATTCACTCCTCCCTCCTCCCAGCTTCCTCCCACCTCCCTCCCTCCTCCCTCGTCCTGCTCCGCCCTCCCTCCTCCCGCTTCCTGCTCCTCCCTGCTCCCTCCTCCTGCTCCTCCCTCCTCCTGCTCCTCCCTCCTCCCTCCTCCCTCCTCTGCGGCGCTCCCCGGGCGTCTGGGCCTCCTAGATGGGGTCCGAGAAGATGGGGTCGGAGGATCGCGCCGTGTCGTCGAGGCATTGGCGATGCGGCTCGATGTGGAGCCCGATTTTCTCGGCGCTGACGTCGCCGAGGCGTCGCCGATGCATCGCCGATGCATCGCCGATGTATCGGCGATGCGGCGCGATTCTCATACCCAATCTACGCCGACACCATGTAGGAGGCCTATAGGGATGCTTTGCAACATCTGCGCCTCGCGAGAGCGTTCTGGGCGGGCCACACTCTGGGAGGCCCGAGTTATTGGCCGAAAGCCCCCAAGGGCAACATCAGTTCGGGGTTGGAATCGAACGGGGCAACATCAGTTAGGGGGGATAAATCCGTTCCAGATCCTTCCGGATCGCTATCAGAGCGTTCCGGAACGCTTTCAGAAGGCCGCGGCGCCCGAGACACCTCCCAGAGCGGCCAGATCTAAGAAATGTCTGATTTATCCTCACCCGATGTTTATCCTAACCCGATGTGCAAGGGGGCGGCGAAGGCGGCGGCGGAAGATGGCAACGTCCTAGAGACGCGCATTAACTCTCTCCTCCTTCTCCTCCTCCTCCTCCTCCTTCCCTCCCTCCCTCCCTCCCTCCCTCCCTCCCTCCCTCGCTCCTCATCTCTCCTCCCTCCTCCCTTCTCCCTTCTCCTTCCTCCCTCCTGCCTCCTCCCTTCCTCTCTCCTCCCTCCACCCTCCTTCCTCCTCTCTCCCCTCCTATGGCTCAAGTCGGCTCTCCGCCGGCTTGGGCGGTACTCATCTTGGCTCGAGCTCTGCACAGTTCACCTCGCCACGGTCTACGCTCTTGCCGAGAGCCTCCTTCTTCCTCCTTCTCCTCCTCCCTCCCTCCGTTTCCTCCTCCTCCTCCCTCCTCCTCCTCCTCCTCCCTCTTGCTCTTGCTGCTCCTCCTCCTCCTCCTCCTCCCTCCTCCTCCTCCTCCCTCCTCCTCCTCCTCATCTCATCACATCATCATCATCATCATCATCATCATCATCATCATCATCATCCTCATCATCCCTCCTTTTCCTCCTCCTCCTCCTCCTCCTCCTCCTCGTCCTCCTGCTCCTCCTCCTCCTTTTCCTCCTCCTCCTCCTCCTCCTCCTTCTCCTCCTCCTCCTCAACCTTCTCACTGGCGTTCGGCGCGGGATGCGGTTTGCAGCGCCTTGCAGTCGGAGCGCCGCAGAGCCGGGTCAGGACCCACAGGCTATCGACGACACACAAGGGTGGCCTTTCGCCGGAATGACCTCTGGCTTGCGGCTTTCGGAGGGTGCGGGAGAGGGGGGGTGGGCCAAGCCCAGGCAAGCCTGTCGCACCTGGCGCATCGATCGGGAAGCCGCGCACCAAACAGTGGCGACTCCTGTCTGTGGGGTCTCTTCGGGCCCCCCTCACGCGGGCGTGCGGCCCGGGAGGAGGCCGGCAGCACACCCTGGCAGTCGGAGCGCCAGAGGGCCGAGCGAGGACCCGCAAGCCAGGCCGCGGGGGCGGCGGGCGCGGCGCCGGCGGCCGCGGCCGCGCTGCCTGCCGCGCCGCGGTCGGCTCCCACGGAGGGCCCCGCGCCCAGGAGCTCGGCAGCAGGAGCAAGATTCTCCAGGCCTCCCAGATGGGGTCCGAGTGGGTGGGGTCGCAGGGTTCATGGAGGATGACGATTAATAAATGACCGGGGGTCGTGTTCACGCGGCGGCGCCTGGGATGACGATTAGAAAGAACCGGCCGCGGGCTGGAAAACTATTTTGTGCAGAAATAGCAGAAACATATGTTTGTTTAATCGTTCCCTCCCATTTTGTTATTAATCGTCATCCCGCATTAAGTCGGGCCTGTCCCTCTACGGGAGGGGAATTCAAAAATGGTAAAACAAAAATAGTATGGGGACAATTGTTCGACCATGTTTGGAGTATCTTTGGGTTTTGCTTCCGTCCAGCATCCGCCTGTGGGGGGACACGCCCGACCGAATTGTAGGGTCGCGCCGCATCGCCGATGCAGCGGCAAGGCGGCTCGATGCGGAGCCCGATCTTCTCCACGCCGACGTCGCCGATGCACCGCCAGGGAATCGCCGACGCATGGCGCGACGCCTCGGCGATGCGGCGCGACCCTCCAGGCCTGTTTGCTCGGACCCCATCTTGGAGGCTATTTATGTCTGGATCCCGCAAAGGGGTGCGTGTGCCCCAGGAGGGGTGTGAGTTTAATCGGCTTTTGCACCGAGCCGCCCCAGACAGATGCCCCCCAGCCGTAGGCAGCTTCCGATAGTTGCCGATAGGTGGGGCATGCGGGGGGCATCTGTTTGCGGCGGTCCGGTGCGCCAGCGGATCGAACGCAATGCCTCCCCTCAGGGTCACCCCCCCCCTTCTCTGGTGGATCCCGATAAATGCCCAGACATGCTCGCGTCGTGGATAAACAACGACGCAAGGTGGTCCGGCCGGTGCCAGCCTCCCGGTGCCCTCACGGGGCCCCAGGATTTGCAAGTGACGGCCGGGGATGAAGAGCAGGCCTTGGGGAAAGGGTCAGGACTTCCAGAGGCCCAGCCTCAAACACCCAGTAAGACGTCGTATGTCTGGGCGCAGACCCCTCCCCACCCCGATGCCAGATCCGCCACGCTTCTGGTCGATGCCGCAAGCGGGGCGGGAATTCCGGCCCTACGTTTCAGGCTCCTGTGGTGTAGATGTCCGCCGTGCTTTGCCGTCGCTGCTACCGCCACGCCTCTCTGCGGGAAATTTCAGCCCTGGTTGAGTATCTGAGGCGACAATTTCCGCCGTGCTTGTTCGTATTGTTTGAGGTGTGTTTTTTTCCGACGCAGTTGAGAGCGTTTATGTTATCCCTTGGAAATCACGGGCGCGATTGGGGGGGGCCGAGGGGGCAGTCACCACACGATTCATGCCGGCGCCACAGAGACTGCTGGGATTGCAGATGCTTATTGGCAGTGACCTGCTACGGATAGCTGTGGATAGCTGGGCGCAACATGAGGAGACTGCCGATCATAGAACGGGGTTTTGCTGTATCTTACTTCCTCCCTTCTTCTCCTTCTCCGTCTACTCCTCGACCCTCCCCCCTCCCTCATCGGTACCCCCGCCGTTGTCGTCGTGGTCCTGCTCCTCCGCACGTCGTCCTCGTCCTCCCCACTGGATTGCAAGATGCTTCACGGATGGACAGAGAAAGGAACTCGGGGGCTTGGGAGGAGGGAGGAAGGGAGGGACCCGGCCGACCTGTCTGATCACAGTTCTGTTGTCTTGGCATCGCTCGGACGTGTGCATTTTTGCTCGGCGAGGACCATCGAGGACCATCCTGGACCATCGAGCAACAAAAAGGACGCACGAGACCGAAAAAATACACGAGGAATGGACGTCCGAGCGACGGCGAGCTGTCGGTTCGTGCTCTGAGAGGGGCCTGGGCGCCCCCGGCTGGGCCCGAGGGGGGAAGAGACTTGGCCGGCGTCGTCCTCGCCCTCCTCTCGGCGCCCTCGTCCCACTCCTGTCCCTGGCCGTCTCCCTGGCAGTCCTGCCTCTTCGGGGAAGTTGAGCCCCACAAACACCAGACATCTGTCCTCTGTGCTCCTGGCAGGGCGCTCAAGTCTAATTCGTGGGCACGGCGCTGCCGCCCCAACCCAGTCGGCACCCCTCCTTTCTCCATCGGGGCCGGAATCGGACATGACCCGAATTGTAAATGAAGAGTGCGTGCGCGCGGGCGTGTGCGTTCATACCAGGAAGCAGTGCACATGCATGCACTTCATGTGGCCAGCCCGGGCGTGAGTTGGCTCGTTGCACGTGTGGCCGCACATCTTGCAGAGGGCTCGGCCCTCGTGTGGCCAAGAACCCCCGTCCTCCGCGCTGGCATCCAGCAGCTGGCCTCCGCGTGCTCCGCATGGCATTCCAGCCATGCATGTTTCCCGCTTCCGAGCTCGAACAAGAATAAAAAACACGCCATAGACATAAACTTTTGGCGCTCCGCGCTGATTTCTCGGATCCGCGCTGGGCCCCCCCCCGGCGCGCGCCTCCCGCGCCGCCCCTGGCGCACGGAGCGTGCCAGGGAGCGGGGTCCAGCGCAGATTCAAGAAACCCGCGCGGAGCGCCAAAAGTTTACGTTTACGCAGTTTCTTCTCCTACGAGCGTAACCCGAGCATTTGCAAAACAGTGCAGCAGGCAGACGGGGTGGAGATGACGACGAGGCAATCTCCCCCCTCTGGCCCAGGGTCGCCCAGACCCTCCCGGAGCACGAATCGAGAACATGCGTCTCATCAGACAGGTCAGTTCGGCCTGGCCCCTCCTCCCTCGCCCCTCCCTCGTGCCGCTTGCATCCTTCATTCGGCTGTCCTTGAACGAAGCACCTCGCAATGCAATGAGGAAGACGAGGACGACGAGTGGAGCAGTAGGAGGAGGAGGAGGAGGAGGAGGAGGAGGAGGAGAGGAGGAGGAGGAGGAGGAGGAGGAGGAGGAGGACGACAACGACGACGACGACGGGGGGAGAAGGATGGAGGGAAAGGAGGGAGCAAGTCACATTATTTTTTCAATCAGCTATCCCACACATTGCGCTTAGCCGTCCATACGTATCTATTCATGACGGGTGTTGGCATATCGAGAGGATGGTGCCATCGCAGATCCGCAGAGGTTTCTGCGATCCGAGTTTGCTGGGTTATCCCGAGGCATTCCCAGACGGCGCTGGCGCGAATCATGACGTGACCAAGGTCCCAGGGGCGGGGCGGTCACGCGCGTTACCGCGAATCCGAAAATTGACTGCTCCTTTCAAGCTGGAGAACCAACCCAAACACGGCGGATCTAGAGTCAGGGCAGTGGATTGCCCCGCTGCCTCGGGGGAGGGTGGGGGTTCATTAACAATGACGAAATCGCTAGCGATTGCACACCGCCACCCTCCGTGAGGGCAGGTCGGACGGGTCTTGGACGAGAACGCAGCCGTTGCTGAGCGTTCCGGACCGCCCTCAGAGCGGTACGCAGAGCTCTGACCAGGCCGCGGCGCCTGTCCTCCAGAGCCGCCGGATCTCTGAGATTCTCGATGTATCCTGACCCGAAGTTATCGTCGCCCTAGCTTCGTCTTACAGGGGGCGCTCATCGGCGCGTGTCCGTTCGCGGGCTTCCGTGGCGCAGGAGCACCCGCGGGAGTGCCGCCGCCGCGCCGGCCCCGCCGCAGGCCGACGCGGCCCCGCCCGCGGCGGCGGTGGTCGGCGGAAGCGACGGGGGTGTGTTGGCCTGGGGGCGGGCACTGCGCGTGTTCCCCAGGGAGCCTCGTCGAAGGCTCGGTCGGCCAGAGCCCCTGGACACGTGAGCGATCCTCCTTCTCCTCCTCCTCCTCCTCCTCCTCCTCCTCCTCCTCTCCTCCTCCTCCTCCTCCTCCTCCTCCTCCTCCCCCTCCTCCTCCTCCTCCCCCTCCTCCTCCTCCTCCTCCTCCTCCTCCTCCTCCTCCTCCTCCTCCTCCTCCTCCTCCTCCTCCTCCTCCTCCTCCTCCTCCTCCTCCTCCTCCTCCCCTTCCTCCTCCTCCTCCTCCTCCTTCTCCTCCTCCTCCTCCTCCTCCTCCTCCTGCTGGAGGACGCCCTGGCGCTCCTCCTGCTGCTTCTCCATTGCTGGGTACGGGGCCTGGCAGCTTTGGGCAGCAGGTTATGGCTGGCCCTGCCGATGGTGTCTTGCATGGTCGGCCAGGGGTTCAGCGAATGTGGCACCTGTAGCCGAGGCTGTCCATTTGCAGGAGCTCTGCCACGGTGGCGGGGCAGGTGGTCACTGCCAACATTTCTGATGGAAGCAGCTCGTTCAGTACCTTGCCGTCTGCCAGGCCACTGTGCTCGAGGTGCGGGAGCATAAGGCTAATAAAGCCCGCCTTCCAGATATCCCGAGGCGAGCCGCTGACAAAGGCTGGTCTGGAGTCTGGTCGCCCGCCGTCGAAACGGACAAGGGGGGAACCAGCGGCGGGCTGGCTGTGCTCACGCGTGGCAGGGCCGTGGTCACCGCCCCGCCGTGCAGGAGTGACCCCTGCATCTATCACGGCAGGGCCATGGCTGCCCGAGTGCATTGGAGATTCCCGGGAGATGGACTCTCGCCCACCAACATGGCCATCTTCCACGACGTCGGCTGTCACGCGGCCGAGCTCCATGCGCGCGGGTTCGCTTGGCTCCTCTGTGGGGACTGCAATCTGGAGTACAAGGAGCTCGGCGACGTGACCTGGCTGCACTCGTGGCGGCGTGGCGCTCAGGACCCAGACAAAAACGTGGCGTGTGGTGTTGCCGCTCCGAGGGCAGGAGCTTTTCCCAGGGCGGTGCCGCGCGGACCCGTGATTGGCTGCGTGCGCTACCCTGGTAAATGGGCGGCGCCCTGCGCTCCGTCAGGCAGGCCTGCGATGCCGGCGCGTTGCAGGTCGCACGGGGCCACGTCATCACTGCATTGGAGGAGGAGCGTCGTGAGCGGCGCGACAGGGTCGGGCTTGCTGATGATGTGTTTCGCGGTTGTGCTGGAGCTGTCCATTACCGCTGGTCTTATGTGGAGGCGATTGCTCCTCATAGGCTCCCCTGTCGCTCAGCAGTGGAGCACCGCTGGGCGGTGGCGGCCCGCTGGGCCCGGCATGAGCGCAGCGCGCGCCAGGCCATTCGCCATCAGGTCACGATGTTCGTCGCCGACCTTGGCCTGGACATGGAGTCTCTGCTGGCGGTCACCGAGCTGGCGCAGCTGGCTCTCGAGTTCCAGCGCTGGCTGCAGCGCATCGACATGGCGACAGTTTTTCTGGCCATCGATGCCTGGGTGGCCAGGTGGTTTCAGTCGGGCTTCAAGCTGCTGACGGACCCACACTTTGATGATGCCGTCGACGCTACCCTGGCTCGTGCCGAGGAGGGTCTTGACGCCTACGGCGAGAAGGAGTTGGATGCTTGGTGAGCTTGGCCAGCCAGCTCCTTCGACAAGGGGGCTGGCAAGGCGCGTCGGTACACCAAGGCGAATGCAGCCCAGGAGATCTTCGACTAGGGCAACCTGCAACCTGCACGATGATTTAGCCCAGCCTTTCGTCATGGCCGACAAGCCCATGCGCTTGTGGGATCAAATCTGAAGTTGGCATGGCCAAGATACGGTTCTTCTGCCCCGCCAGGATGCAATGTGGCCGGAGCTTCCAGAGAAACCAGTTGGCATGATTCGAGCGGCGACGTTACCGTTTCCTTGGCTCACGGGCGTTGGTACATTTCAGCTCTCGCCTTGCAGCCTTTCGTATGTGTCCGATATTGGTCGACTTGTCTTCGGCCAGCTGTTCATGACTTGTGAGCGCATGTGCCAGTGACCGAAGAAGAGGATCGTCACCCAGATGGTCAGACTGCCCAAGGAGTCGGGGGGTAGTCGACTCATCGCGCTGCTGCGCGCGCCCCCGCGCATCTGGGGTCGGATGCGCAGGCCCCTGGCTACGGCCTGGCAGTCGGAGCATCAGGCCGACGCCTCCAGGGGCACTGGTGCTGGTCGGTCGTCTTGCGACTGCGCCCTCGATCTCAACATGGAGGCAGAGAGCGGACACGAGCTGGACGCGGACGCGGTCAACGATTAGTTAGACATGCTTAAGTTCTACGAGACGATGAGGCTGGACGCTCTGATGGAATGCAGCCATCCATGTTGGCTCCCCCCCCCCCCCGGCATGCTGGATGGCGGTGCAGACGCGCATCCAGCCTCACCTCATCAAGGCCTATGGTGGCTTGTCCTACGCAGTGATCTCCCTGCTAGGTATCCTGGCAGGGCGCTAGTGCCTACGACGCTGATCATGGTCCTCACCTTTCGTAGCATGCGCAGCACGGTGCATGTTCTGAAAAATGTCATGCCCAGGGCGCTGATTGATGAAACCAGATTCCAGTGGGTATGGAATCGGGCTCTGGGGCCGCGGCGGGATGGGGGGGATCCTATCCGCGACCTGTATGCCGCCATCCGTGCCTTTGTCGTTTCTGCGAAGCCCGCAGGGCTGATGGCACAGTTCCCCAAGTGTGGCTTTGTGCGCAAGAATGTTGTTGGCACGCATGCTCATAAGCGGTTTGGTTTTGCCCGTGCCTGCTGCAGGAGTGCGATGGGCATGACAAGAGTTTCGCCCTTCCAGAGATCCTCAGACGTAGAGCCGAGATTATTGACCGGCACGTTAATGTCAAAGGTGCTGCTGGGGTCGAACGTTTCTATTATCCCATGGGCTTCCGCCCTGCCGCCTTCCCCCGCGACGTCGAGCCGCCCCATCGACACCTTCGGTTGGGGGGGTTGGTCTTGTACGCGGGGGGGGGGGGGGGGGGGGGCGTATCTTCGCGGAATGGTCTGGCTTGGCGTCGGGGGTGGTTGGCCTCGCGCGCTGCAGATGGGCCGGCATGGAGATTGCGGGCAACGGTTTCCCCATCCGAGCTTTGTGCGGGCCACTTGAAGGCCGGGTGCAAACAGTGCTTCGAGCCGAGTATTTTTTTGCGGCTAAGGGACTGACGGTTGCCGCGAAGCCCGCCCATGTCCTTCGTGATAATGTATTACTTGTGCGTGATGGGCAAACTTGGGGGCCTCGAAATGAACAGGTTTGTTCGACTCATGCGAGTGTCTGGCGGAAAGCCCACGCCTTGCACCCCACTGGTCGCCCCGCTCTTGAGTGGGCCCCTGCCCGCGAGAAACTTGCTGGTGATGTTGCCGACCCCGAGGCTAGCTTCTTAAGCTTCGCGCGCAACAGTCGGGCAGATACGTTCGCCAAGCGGGGGGGTGCCGAGCGCTCAGCGGGGGAAGGTTTAGTTGACTACCATAAGCGAAAGCTGAAGGAGGCTACAGCCAACGCTAACATGTTCGCCTGGATGGTCCAGGTGGTGGCCCAGAGGTCGGCTGCTCTGTGCCTGCGGTCCCTCGAGCCAACCTCGGTGGTAGTTCCTCGTGGGCCAGTGGCTCCTGTTGCGCACTTGGCCCAGCATGAGTTTCATGTGGACGCCAGGACTGGAGTGCACCTCTGCGTGCGCTGTAATGCAGTTGCCCACGCTCCCACGTCTCTCAATGTCTGCAGGGCTGCAGGAGTGCTGGCCCACGGTTAGCTCTCGGGGGGCGGCGGAACAACACCTGATGTTTACCGCCCCTCAACGTCGGCCGCCGTCGCGCTCGCGATGCGAGCGGCCGACGAGGTTGGCGTCGACATTCAACCTCTTGTGTCGAGTGCGGGCCAGGGCAGGAATCCGAAGCTCCTGGATGACTGCGAGGGCCGCTCCAAAGTCGCCTCGGCGAGGGCGGATGAGCGGCCCCAGGTTTTCCGCACTCTTCGTGAGCTGCACCCGCGTACCGGGGCCCCTCTGGGCCTGGATGGCCGCGGCTCGCTTGGGGGAGCTGGCGGCCCTGGAGAAAAAGGCCTCGTCTCAGGATGGGCTTGCTCCTGAAGGGAGCGTGCGTTGCCTAGGTTTCGCCCCTCCTCTGGAGGAGGCGCACGGCGGTCGAGCGGGTGCAGGTGCGCGTGCGCTTGCTGCATCGGCGTCGGCGTCGTCGTCGTCGTCGTCGGCCGCGCCGCCACCGCCGCCGCCGCCGCTTGCCGTTGGGCGCGGCGGTGCTGGCGAGGGTGGCCGCGCTCGTGGCCGCGGACGCGGCGCTGGGAGGCGAAGACCGACCCCCGCACCCCGCCGGGCGGGTTAAAAAGCGACCCGCGGTCAGAATACGACCGTGGCGCCATAATTGCTCCTACGCGTCCTCCCGGGGATGAGGTAGCAGGGGAACTTGAAAATGGCAGTTGCACTTTTCTGAAGCCCCCTGGCCTTCTCCCATCTTTATGTAGGGTGCGTTCGTAACTCGGACGCCTCCTATGTCTGTTCCTCCTCCTCCTCCTCCTCCTCCTCCTCGCCCCGAGGGTGGGGGCCTGGCACCTGCTCTCATGGTGTCAGCGCCACGCACTCCTCGGGGCACACTGTCAGTGTCAATTGCTGCGGCGCGTTAGCTGCGCCCGTGATCTGGAGATGGGTACCAGGCACGGGGAGTGTGCATTTGGTTGAGAGGCGGGGCCATGTGGTCCGTAAGTCCCTTGGGGCCTTGTGTCCGCTCACCCTGGGGTACAAACCCAGTTGCACATGCCATCTGATTCGGCAGGGGTTACGGTCGGGAAGTACTGCGCGGTGACGCGGTCGGTTGTCCCCCTACGATCCACGCCGTCCCGGTTGGGCAGCGAGTCGCTGAGCGACGAGGTATCTGCCTTTTCCCCTGACCGTGGGTGCTGGCGCCTGCGGGACCCTTCCTCCTGTCTGGGAGGCCGCGGGTGACGGTTGACCCTCGCTCGCCGCTCACTTCTTGGATCTACGACACTCATGACACTCCTCCTCTTCCTCCTCGATCGGGGCTCAAGAAACGGGCGTCCATGCAAACGGGGGTCAGCCAGAGTGCAGGATCTTGCAGAATCGTGCGAAGCCCAGGTTGCATCGACCCTGGCTGGCGCGCAGGATCCTGCAGGGTGTTGCAGGATCTTGTAAGGCCCGGCTAACCCGTATTTGCAGTGGCCCAGGTCGGTAGAAGCCCGAAGCGATCAGGCCCCCAGAGACCAGGGCAAGGGCGAGCCAGGACATGGGCAAGTCGAGGAGACGGCACCCCGTCATACAGAGTCAGGTAATGTTGTCCAGTGTTTGTGTTTGTCCTGCTGCGTTGCAGGATCCGGATCTACGAAGAGGCTCGCAGGTCTTGGGGGCTCTGGCTTATCCGGGGAATGCCGCAGTGCAGTTCAGGCCCATGTCATTGCTTGAAAAAGCATGGTTTCCAGGGAAGTTGGATGCCCTGGTCCAGCGCGGGCGTTGATGCGACGGAAATCGGCCACAAGAAGCTCGGGGTAGGGGAAGCACTCTTTGCTTCTTAGAAGGCGCGGGCCTCGTCCATAGATGTAGGGTCAGCGCCTTCTAAGAAGCAGCCTCCTTCTAAGACGCACCCCCCTAGCCCCTTGCGCGCGCCGCCAAGGAAGAAAAGAGGGCCGATTGCGCCGACACTGGCGCGAAAGCTTCCCGCGCAAGGTGGCGCGTAGGAGCGTCCCACTTCTCCCCGTGCCGCCTTTGCGACAAGAGCTTTTGCCGCGCGTGCCTGCCTCATGCGGCATGTGCGCAGCGCGCATCACGGGTGGCCAGAGTGCAGGAAACGCCTGTTCTATTTGGCCGAGCAGGATGACGGCGTGCGGCCCGTGAAGCCGCAGGAGTGGCGGCAGTGCGTGGAGGCGTCCACGCGGTGTGCCGGCGTTGTCGACCTGCGGAGGCCACCGCGTGAAGTCGCCACAGCGTCGTGCGCAGGGCACGAACGTGCAATGCGGGGGCGGACGTTGCACGCATTCGCCAGGGAGCCTCTTTAAAGATATCCTCCTCCTCCTCCTCCTCCTCCGCCTCCTCCTCCGCCTCCTCCTCCTCCTCCGCCTGCCTCCTCCTCCTCCTCCTCCTCCTCCTTTTCTTGAGCAGGCTGATGGGCGCGACGGCCCGTAGCGTCGGTTTCCCCTCCTCCTCTTCCTCCTCCTCCTCCTCCTCGTTTTGCTCCTCCTCCTCCCCCTCCTCCTCCTCCTCCTCCTTTTACTCCTCCTCCTTCTTCTCCTCCTCCTCCTCCTCCTCCTCCTCCTTTTACTCCTCCTCCTGCGCCGCCAGGGGGCCGCAGCGCCGGTCCGAGGAATCCGCGCGGACCTCCGATGTTTTTTATATGTATGTCATTCTTCGTTCCCCTAGCGGAGGCGTTCGGTGGCAACTCGTGGAAGCCTCGCATACCACCTTCCCGGCTCCTGCGAATCGGCGCTGATCGCCGCCAGTCGACGCGAACCGACGCACGAGGTCGACGCCAGTCGACGCCAGCCGACGCCAAATCGGCGCTGTCTCATCGACTCCTAGACGCTAATCCCGGGTATGGCCCGGACCCCACGTAAGGGGAACTGGTTAGTGGTAGGGCCCCGGAGCCTTTGAATTCGGGTGAAGGCAGTTCCCGTTAGTGGACATGGGACGGGGGGGCGCCCCTGGTACAGATCACTAAACCAGGTTCCACTAAAACCAGGTTCTGCCAACGCCCGATAATCGACGCCAGCCGACGCTCCCACGAGTTGCCACCGGGCGCTCGCGCGCCCCACGCGAGCACGTCGGGGGCCTCAGAGCCCCTGGAGGCGCGCAGTGCCCACCTGAGGGCCGCCGGGTGGCGCGCCCCCGCTGCCTGCCCCGCCCGCAGGTGGGCGCGGCGCCGGCGCCCGGGCGGCGCCCCGCTGCGCCGCGGCCGCTGCCCACCGAGGACCCCGCGACCAGGATCAGGAGGGAAAGAAACACACAGACACAATTCATCTTCCACTCCCAGGAAAATATGGGAAAATATGGGAAGTGGGGGGTGAAACAGAAACCCAGAAAACATAGGAAAATATGGGGAATCTTTTTATTTGTGTGTATTTGATTGTGTGTGTGTGTCTGTGTGTGTCTGTGTGTGTGTCTGTGTGTGTCTGTGTGTGTCTGTGTGTGTCTGTGTGTGTCTCTGTGTGTGTCTCTGTGTGTGTCTGTGTGTGTCTCTGTGTGTGTCTCTGTGTGTGTCTCTGTGTGTGTGTCTCTGTGTGTGTCTCTGTGTGTGTCTCTGTGTGTGTCTGTGTGTGTCTGTGTGTGTGTGTCTGTGTGTGTGTCTGTGTGTGTGTGTCTGTGTGTGTTTGTGTGTGTGTGTGTCTGCGTGTGTGGTGTGTCTGTGTGTGTGTGTCTGTGTGTGTGTCTGTGTGTGTGTGTGTCTGTGTGTGTGTGTCTGTGTGTGTGTGTCTGTGTGTGTCTGTGTCCTGTGTCTGTGTGTGTGTGTGTGTCTGTGTCTGTGTTGTGTGTGTCTGTGTCTGTGTGTGTGTGTCTGTGTGTGTGTCCTGTCTGTGGTGTCTCTGTGTTGTCTCTGTGTCTCTGTGTCTCTGTGTCTCTGTGTCTCTGTGTCTCTGTGTGTCTCTGTGTGTCTGTGTCTGTGTCTCTGTGTCTCTGTGTCTCTGTGTCTCTGTGTCTCTGTGTCTCTGTGTCTGTGTCTCTGTGT
>CAUYUJ010003858.1:110281-130281 GCA_963575745.1 Prorocentrum cordatum | reverse complement strand
GGAGCAGGAGGAGGAGGAGGAGGAGGAGGAGGAGGACCCCCTCCCCCTCCTGTGCATGGTGGTGGAAACAAGCCCAGCAGCGGGGGCCTGGGCCCTGGGGTCAAACAACTCAACGAGTCTGGGTACCAAAGCGGCCCTGGGGAAAGCCAGGGGCGGAGCGGCGTCTCCGAGATGTCTCCCTGTTGGGGTCTCGTGGGAGGCCTCCCAGAGGCCTGCTTGGCGCCCGAAGACTGCTTGGTCCCGAAAGCCATCTCGGAGTGGAGGGTTCGAAATGTCTGTGCGTGGCCCCCTCCTGGGCCCCTCGTGTGGCCGTCTTGTGGGCCTGTTTGGGCCTCTCCTGGGAGGCGTCGGAGCCGTGTTGGGCTGCCTTGAGTGTCTGTTGGGCCGTCTTGGGCGCCCTTAAAGAGCGAAAAGGCGAGCCAGCTAAAAGCATTGGTAAACAGTGTGCTTCAGTGATTTGGGCCTCTTGGGGCGGCTCCCGGAGCCTCCAAGACGGCCCAAGACGGCCCAAGAGGGGCCCAAGAGGGGTAGATTATTAGGCATTCTTGGAAGCTCGAATCCGAGCCGCGCTCCCCGAGGACTCTCAAAATATCACGCTGGCCGCCCTGGACAGCACGAGAAAGCGCTCAACATTTGGACCATGGGCCTGCTTGAAACCAGCTACAGCACCCCAAGCAGGGAACTTGACAGGACCTGAGGACAACCCATTCAGTGCCAGAGGCACGGTGGCGGATTTGCATTACACATTGCCCAATCCGGTCGGAAATTGTTGCTTAGCGTGTCGTGCCGCTGGTTCTATCTCACCACGCTTCGGCGCGACACGCTAACCACGTCCCGGTCCCCTGGCGTCAACGTCCTAGGTTTTTTTCCCATGCTTGCTCCCCTTAGAGCAGAGCAACGCGCTATCAGCCTGCAGGGCGTAGCGTGTCGCTGGAGCCGCCGCCGCGATTCGCCAAGCAAAAGCTCTCGGTAGCACCCAACAGAGAGAACACGACGGGACCTGGGGGCACCCCGCTCAGTACAATGCGCACGGCACGGAGGTCCCCTCCCCCCCTTCTTTCGCAGGCGATCTTTATCCCACGATCCCCGAGTTCCGCCCGAAGAGGTTGGCCGCTCTGGAAAAGGGGGGAACTCGGGGACACACCCCAGTGGGGGCAAGTCGGACGCACCCCCATCGAGGACCGACGCCCCCTCCCCATGGTGTGTCCCAGGGCTGGACCTAAACAGTGTTTTGGCGATTTCGTGGGCCGTTTTCGTTTCGACTTCGTTTTGCGGTAGAAGTTGATTGACGACAAAACGAGGAAAAACGAAAACAGAACGAACACGAAAAACACTGTTCGGGTCAAGCCCTGGTGTGTCCCAGGGCTGAGCCCCAAATCCCTGGCTCCCTTCGAACGCCCCACGGAGCATGGGACAGAGGGGTCAACACACCCCTTGGTCTTCTTCTTCCCCCCGCCGCTCGGACCCCTGGGCAGCCATGCGGCTTCCGCGTCCCGTCGGCCCCCGCCAGCGGGCGGGCGTGGGCGGACAAGGCAGGGGGGGCAGGGCGTTCCCCCGAGCCCCGCGCGCGAGGGGCAGGGGGGAGGTGGAGGACGACAACGAGCTTCTGAGGGTGACGACGACGACGACGACGAGGATGTAGAGGACGACGACGACGACGACGACGACCTCGACGACGACGACCACGACGATGACGACGAGAACGACGAGGACGACGACGACGACGACGACGACGACGACGACGACGAGGACGACGACGACGACGAGGAAGACGACGACGACGACGACGACGACGACGACGACGACGACGACGACGAGGCGCGGAGGGGGGGGCGTTAGGAATCCTTGACGGTGTGCATTTCTCTAGGTGCGCCCTTGCGGGCTTCTCTGCTTCCCCGCCATCCGTTACCCTTCCGGCTCGCCTTGCGCACGCACGGCTTTTCCACGCCGCAGCTTGCTCGTGCGAATTCCGTGCGAGCAACAGCCCCGTCGCCTGTCCAGCAGACGCCGCCGCCTCAGCGCCGCGCGACAACTCTCGATCACCTTTCGACAAGCATCAAGAGTCAGAACAGTACCAACCGCACGGTGGCTTATCTATCTGCGCCCCTAGGATCACCCATGCCCCCTGGGGCGAGTGCGGCGGCAACTCGCCGCCGCGCGGCATGAAGCACCCAGACTGCCGGTGGGCCTGGGAAGGGCTGCCGGACCCGCGCCTCATCGTGGAGGTCGGGGGCAACAAAGGCGACGACCTCAAGAACTTGGCCGCCATGTACCCGGGGGCGCGCATCCACAGCTTCGAGCCGGTCTTCGGCGTCGCCTGGCCTGTCCCCATCCCCACCGGGCCATGGCATCGCATCCCCACCAGCCCACGCTCCCAGCTAGGGGGGTAGGCCCCGCGAAGCTCGGAGGAGCAGGCACATGACCCCACCTGGGTGGGCAAGTCGGCCAGTGGGGCCAAGGCCACGCCAGAGTAGGGATGGGCAGCGGCTTCACGGTGCCCAGGTCGGCATTCACTTTCGGGAGCTCGAGAGGCTCTTCGGGAGAAGTTCCGACCAGGTCGTGCTGCACCACGTCGGGGCGTCGGATTCCGACGCGCGGGTCGCCTTCCGGGTCGACGGCGACGTCGCGGGCTCCTCGCAGTTCGGGCAGGCCCGGAGCGGCCCGACGATCGAGTACGAGAATGTCTCGCTGCGCGACGCGCACGAGCTCTTCCGCGAGGTCGTGGCCAACGAGAGCCGCAGCATCGACGTGCTGAGCGTCAACTGCGAGGGGTGCGAGTACGCCGTGCTTGAGCGCCTGCTGGCCAAGGGGTGGCTGGACCTGCTGAAGGTCGTGCAGGTGTCGTGGCACGCGTCCAGCCAGATCCAGCAGCGGGTGGAGCGGCGGTGTGCGCTCCGGGCGGAGCTGCAGAGGTCAGCCACGCGCAGAGGGGCGTGGGGGGAGGGGGGGGACTTCTTGGAAGCACCCCTGCTTCTTAGAAGGCGCGGGCCCTATCTATAGATGCAAGGCCGGCGCCTTCGAAGAAGCAGCCTCCTTGCAAGAAGCCCTCCCCCCTCCCACCCCCCCCTCGTGCGCGCCGCCACAGAGGCGCCTGAGGCCGCTCTACCAGGCGGACTTCGGCTGGGAGGGCTGGAGCGCGCTGCCCCGGGCCTACGCCGTGGACGAGCGCTTCCTCGGGGAGACCCCCGTGGCCGTCGTCGGCCGCGCCAACGCCATCCCGCAGGCCCAGAGCGACCTGCGCTGTGCCGAGCCCGGCGGCGTGCCCGCGGGAGCCGGCGGACTTGACCACGAGCTGGACCCTCGCCATGAAGCAAGGCTTTTCACCGCTTCGGTCCTCCTCCTCCTCCTCCTCCTTCTCCTCCCCCCCTCCTCCTCTCAGGAAGGAAACACACTAACAGGCGCAATGAATCGTCGATTCCCCAGAACATATGGGAAGTGGGGGGGAAGACAAAAAACAAAGAAAATATTTGAAAATATCGGGAATCCTGTTATTTGTGTGTATTTACTTGTGTCTCCCAGGGTCCCTTCATCCTCGCCTTCTTCCTCCTCATCCTCCACAAGTTGATTGGGGACGCCAGAAAACGATTCAGGACCAAGATCTGGTACCGGGGGGTGGGGGTCCGGGGTACAGCTTTGGGCCGGACGAAAGGGTAGGGTAGGGAAAGGGGGAGGGTACGAAATCTACTGCATGCAGCTGGTTTCGGCCCCGCTTCCGGGCCCATGGGGCGCCTCCCAGCGTCAGGAGGCGCCAGGAAAACCAGCTACGTGAGCGGATTCTCGCCCCTACCCTGTGCTATCCGACCCCGTCGTTCAAAGAGAAGAAAAATACACTGCTGGCGGACCGCGCTGGACCATCCTGGCGGTGCCTCCGGCGCCGCCCCTGGCGCGCTCCGGAGAAGGGTCCGGCGCGGATCCAAGAAATCCGCGCGGACCGTCGAAAGTTGATGTTTATGTAGTTGATCTTTCTTATATTCTATTTATTTTCTTGGCTAACCGCGAAGGGTCTTCAATCCCAGTAATATTTAGGAGCTCCACCAGCGGCCGCCGCGGGAGAGGAATTGTTCTTCCCGGTATCGCTCTCGAGCCCACTCCACCACGAAGCCCGCGCCAAAGATGAGGCCCGGGTATGACAGGCCCTCCTCGTGGCGGGTTGTGACGGGCCCTTCCTGGGTTGTCCTACCCCTTCCGAGGATAAAGGAGCCCAGAGCCCTTCACAAAGTGAAGACGTGGCTTCATGTAGCTCCTTGTCGCTGCATCAGGGAGTGTAGATCTGGGCGGCTTGGTTTGACACATCTGCAGAAGAGACCTCCTATCCCTAACTCGTTTTGACCCTTCGAACTTGGACCCCTTCTCAAAGGGATAACTCGGGGTTCGCTTATTGCTATAGTAAAGACCAAACGCTCTGCTTGCCTCCAGGGTGCCCTAGATTTGTTGAGCTTCGATGGCTTTGCGATGGGAAGCGTGACATCCCCTCGCCAAAAGTGCGTGGACGTCCTGGGGTCTCAGGGCTGGGCTTCTTATGGAGAGTTTCCTGTGGACTGGCCGTCACTGGAATTGAAGCAGTGACGAAGCGTCCTGGCGTGCCTATCGCCCCACCAAACAATGTTCCAAAGAACCATCTGTGGCTCTCGTAGAACATTCCTGGTTGGGACTGTCTTGTTTTATCGCATCGGGTTTATGTTCTAAGAACATTGTTTTTGTTATTGGAACATTTTTGGGTTCTGAGAACATGTCGTGGTAGGACTATAGGAATGCCAGGACGGTCGGTCCCTGCTCAAGTACTCGAGGGGACCAGCCTGCGCCGCTGGAGAGGACCCGCACCCGTCGCACCTGACCTGGCCGCAGACGGCCCTCGGCGACGTGGCCTGCGAGGTGCTCAGCGGCCGGTCCTTCCGGGTCCCCCCGGGCGCCGCGGGCGACGGCCCGGTCGTGGTCGAGGCCTGCGGGTACACCTCAGAGGAGGCCAGCCACGACTGGGGGAGCTGTGGTCCTCACCCCCCTGGGGGAGCCATCGATTTCGACACCCCCTCTCGAGAGATCGTCAGTGCGATGGGCCCCCCAGGGGGGTAAGGACCACAGCTCCCCCAGTTGTGGCTGGTCGGCAGAGGAGGACGGAGTACCCCTGCCCCGAAGAAGAAACCGCACAAACTTTTGGCGCTCCGCGCGGGTTTCCTAGATCCGCGCTGGGCCTCCCTGGGCGGCGCCTCCGGCGCCGCCCCTAGCGCGCTCCGCGCGCCAGGGAGGGGGGTCCAGCGCGGATCCAAGAAATCCACGCGGAGCGCCAACAGTTTATGTTTATGCCGTTTTGTTTTTTTGTTCTTCTTCTTCTTCTTCTTCTGATACCGCTACCTTTGCCTCGTTTTCGCCTTCTCGGGCCTCCTCGGCAGCCCTCGTCGTCACCGTTGGATTCGCCTCGAAATCCTGGTCCGAACGCACCCCCAAAAAGGTCCGGGTACTTCAGAGTTGTATGCGTATCCTTCGGGTGTTGCTAGTTAGATGTGCCCCCGGGCCAAGGTGCCCCCAGAATTTCCGAGGAAGCCCCCACGGCCTCCAGAGCACCCCTCGCAAGGTTCAGAGTGGCTCCAGAATTGAGCGAAGAGCTGAGGGCACCTCAGGCCAGGGGCACCTTTAGCAACCCCCGAATCCAGTGCGTTTCATACTTTCGGACCCCATTCCTCAGAAGCCCAACAAATCGGCGGATAAAGGTAAGGCCTGGCCTTTGCATCGAGGCCAGGCGCTTGTCCACAGCATCTGCGCCTCGGGTTCTCCGGCATCCATTCCCCCGAAATCCAAGACTCCGTGGATCTGGGCACACCAAAGACGCAATTACATCTGCCTCTGCCCCCCACCATGAAAAAAGGGGGAGGGGCGGGGGCCCGCCCTGATTTTTTTTGGGGGGGGGCACACCAAAAAACTAAAAACGGCATTGATTCTGTTTGGGAGGAGGAGGAGGAGGAGGAGGAGGAGGAGGAGGAGGAGGAGGAGGAAGCCCTCGGGGAAGCACCCGCCGACCTTGACATGAACACTTTGGTTGTCCGTGTGGTCGGTTTGGCCGTTTGGGACGCTCGCATCGACCGCGGCCGCGACCAGCACCGAGCCGGCTTCGGTGTGCTGGTGACTGCCGGCGTGCGCAGGGCATGCCCCGGGGTGTGTCTGCGATGCGGCTGTGGTCGTCCGATGCCCCCGCAGCGGAGGTCGCGACTCCCGCTCGAGGGCAACGAGGCTTCCTTTCGCCACGGCAGGGTGCGGGCGCCCCCCGCCCCCCCCCTCCAGAGGAGGAGGAGGAGGAGGAGGAGGAGGAGGAGGAGGAGGAGGAGGAGGAGGAGGAGGAGGAGGGGGAGTGTCCAGTTCACCTATGATGATATGCATTGCAGTAACGCAGTGCAGTGTATGATTTGTGGTGATTCGATGTACGTGTGCTGACGCACACGTGAGCTCGCACCGACGCCGTTACGGAACAATTATCGAGAGGCCCTTGACTCAATCAAAACTACGAGCGACTCTCTTCGATTCCCTTCTACTTCATATTTGGTGCGTTTGGTCCTTTACTTCGTGTAAGAGATCTTCGGTGGTCCCAAAGGACTGCCACCGACATTGGTAGCGGAGCCAGTGGCTTCCGATCCGCGGCAAAAACAAACGGAGACCTTGTTCGTGGGAGACCTTTGGCCCCACAGACACGATGAGGCCTGCCGGTCCCGCTGCTGGGCCGAGCGGCCCGCGACCTCCCGGTCGAGGCGGAGGCAAGGGCAAGCCTGGTGATGGCCATGCGGATCAACCCGGAGACGGAGTTCCGCTCGATGACGGCGACACGGAAAGCGATCTGCGGGACAGAAGCCGAGACCACGGTCACGACAGAGGCGAAAGGCAGCCACAGATGGACGCTGGATTAGCGAATTGTTGCCCGGACGCGACAGACTTCAGGCACGACGCGTGTCGCAACTTCCGGAGAAGAGCGACGGTGTTCCAGCGACTGTGTCAACGCCGATGTGACCCAGTGAGGGCGCCTACCTCATGCCGCGGGCGCTGCGGGGTGATACCTGGGACGCCTGTGAGAGCATTAGCTTCGAGAGGATGGACACGTCCGAGGCGTTCGTGGAGATCTGCGGTAAGCTGGATGTGCTGTACCGATACACTCAGGAGGTGGGTTTGCACGGGAGATGCGACGCGTTTTTAGGAGAGTTCGCGAGGCTACCGAGGGAAACGTTGAGCGCGCACGTGCTTCGACATGGCCAGGAACTGCCGAAGCTACGCGAAGTAGGGTTGGACTTGCTGGGCCTGCTTGCAGGTCGGCACATGATAAGACATATTCCGAACATGAAAGCGTTGTGCAATAATAAGCTCACGGTCAAGGTGGTGACGGAGCCACTCAAGACGATGTTCGGCGGCGACAGCACGGCGCATTGAAAGGATATCGAGCGAGTGACGAACGCGCACCGAAGCAAGAGCCACGAAAGTGGCGACAGCTACTGAGCCGAAGAGGATGACGACAACACTTACTGGCACGAGGACGACGCCGCAGAGGACCGGTATTACGAGGAGGATGACTGGTACGAGGACGACGAAGTGCCGATCCCAGAGGAGCCCCAGGACGCGTGCGAAGCGACAAAGGAGGCCTTCGCGAACTATACGGAGGCCCGTGCGAAGATGAGAGATCTGGCGACGGCGAGAGGATTCTACCCGGCGGTGAGGCTGATGGGCGATCGACGAGGATGATCGCTACCACGGACTGGCAACATGCGGCCACCGAAAGGACGAGGGCGAGCGAGCTCGGGATACGGCAAATTACGCGGCAACCAAGCAAAGGAAAGGCAAAGGCATATACGGCGGCAGAAAACCACATGGTGGTAGAGGTTCAGCCAAGGGTGGACGACACAGACGGCTCGCCTGAGATGACGACCGACTCAGCAGCACGGACCACGGTTCAAGCGACGAAGAGATGGCGCAGCTGCCGATGGGCCAGAAGACTTGAAGATGTTGCGCGAGATACGCGGTAATATAACGACGAGAGAGGTTGCGCCGAGCCCCGAGACGGCGACGGCGGAAGAAGTGAACTTGGCTACGGGCAAAGGAGTCGGCGACAGTGGAGCAACAAGGCAAGTTGTTCTGTTTCGAGGAGTGGCCTGTCTGGCGCAAGAAGCTTCAGAAGACGGGCCTTTCCAGTAAAAACGAGATGGGAAGATGCCGCGAGACAATGCGATTCGGTCTCGACGAGACCTCGACGGCGAAGCAGCGGGTGACGTTCCTGGCCTGGGTGAGGGGTGCGAAGAGGCAGATCTAGGTCTACCTCGTTCCAGGCCGAGTGTCTCTGCTGGTGGCGAGGCCTTGTTTCGAGGAGTTGGTCATGGTGGTCGACGACCGCAACGTGGAGGCGATGCACCTGGACGAGCAGCCACCAGGGTGGACCGACCCGGAGACGAATCAAAACGGACACATGGCCATCAATATGCCCAGCTTCCCGTCCGACGCGCTAGCAGCAGACGCGGAGCTGCGCGGGCGCGGACGCCGACGGCGACCGAGGTGGAAAGCAAGAAGGAGACGGTCTTCTTCGTGACCAGCAGTTGTGGCGGCGCTGACATCGACAACGCGGGGACCACGGAATTTGATGCGAAGCAGCAGGAGGACTGGCCCGCAGAGGCCAACCGCACGCTGCGCAACAAGCCGAAGGCACAGAAGGGGGGTGGGGGGATCCTCGCGCCAGAAGGGCGCGCTGCGCAGTTTGCGGAGAAGCGCGGCGATTTCAGGGCGGGGGAATTTACCTTGGAGACGGGCTGGGGCTTCACGAACGGCTCGCACGGCAAGGCTCTCGTGTGGGGCCGATGAAGGAGAGGCCCGATGATAGGCGGGTGGCAACTTGCATGGCATGGTCTACGATAAGCGCGCTGGCGGAAATAAACAAGAGCAACGATGGCCGACAGGAACGACGTCGAGAGCGCGCCAAACAGCAGCGAGAGTTCCTGAAGGTCAGTCGGGAGATCTACGAAGCGCGGCAGCAGACGGAGCGCGCGCATTAGGAGCACCCTCGATGCGCGACGTAATGGGACAGCGAAGTGTGGGGCGGCATGGCGGGTTACGACGCGTTCGTGGACCAGTGAGCCTACGCGCTCATGACACTGGACCCGGCAGGGCGGAGGCTCGGCCCGATCAGGGATCCGACCAACGGCAGGGCC
This sequence comes from Prorocentrum cordatum, assembly GCA_963575745.1. Taxonomy (NCBI): domain Eukaryota; class Dinophyceae; order Prorocentrales; family Prorocentraceae; genus Prorocentrum; species Prorocentrum cordatum. Next base: position 121,114 of record CAUYUJ010003858.1, on the reverse strand, counting down.
ACTAAGGTCAAGATGTACGAGGGATTCCCGAAGACGCGCAGCTGCACGGAGAAACGCGTCTCGAGGGCGGACGCCACGCGCGCGACGCGGAGAACTAACCGAGGAAGATGTCGTTCCAGCCGGCGATCTGCATCGCGGATGACCCGAAGAACGAGGCCAGCTACGCGGTGGAAGGGGTGACCCAGGAGGACTTCGACAAGACCGGGTACAAGATGGCGTGGAAGGCGCTGCTGGAGAAGTTCACCATCGAAGAGGTCGAGTGGGGCGAGAAGGTCCACGTCCAGATGGGCGGCCCCTCGAGCGAGGCGTCGGCAGAAGCATTGAAGGAGATGAACGCAGACGACCAGTGGATCAGCTGTGCGAGGATATTCATGCATATGTGAGACACCTCAAGAGGGAGAGGCCAAAGTCAGTGCGAGTCGCCCGCGTCCGGCGGGGTCGAGGATCCAACGACGCCGCGGACATCGACGCGTTCCATGCGGCGTGGGAGGACATGCGCATAATGAGATTCACCATCGTTGACGAGAGCGCAAGGTTCGAGCCCGTTCGGAAAACCTCCCGGCGATCACGAGCGCGATCGGGCCCGGCCCCCCCCCCCCCCCCCTTCTCACGTCACGGCGGTCGTCCGGTGGCGACCGCGGGCGTCCTGTGGCGCTCTCAGGCTACTGTGGTGTTTAGAGGCACATTGTTGTGCTCTCAGGGACGTTGTGGTATTTGCGAAGGGAAGCGGTTGCGTGCGTGCCGCGTGGTGCTCTCAGGGACGCAGTTTTGTTCTGTTTCTGAGAGGCAATGGTGCGTCGGTCGTAGCGCGGCGCTCGTAGCTGCCAGCGCTGTGGTGTATACAAGCACTGGGGCTCCTCCTCCTCCTCTCCCTCCTCCTCTTCGTCCGGCATTTCTGATGGCCTCCTCCTCCTCCTCGTTCTCCCCCCTTTCCTCCCTTTCGTCCGTCCTCCTCCTCCTCCTCCTCCTCCTCCTCCTCCTCCTCCCCTCCTCTTACTCTTCGTTTTTGTACAGTATACGCGAGGCGGTGCTTTCGGCACACCCATTCCGCTCCCGCCTGGGTCTAGGAGGAGGAGGAGGAGGAGGAGGAGGAGGAGGAGCAGGACGACGACGACGACGAGGAGGACGAGGAGGACGAGGAAGGGGAGCCTGGAACGCAACGATGACAGTTTATTTGTACCCGGTATCGATTCATTGAGTTTCTGACCTCAGGGCGCCCTTGGGCCCTCCGGGGGCTCGGAAAGGAACGATAGAAGTTTATTTGTATCCGGTATCGATTCGTGGATTTTGTTGCCTCCAGGCGCCCTGGGCCCCACCTGGGGCCTCCCTGGGGACTGTAAAGGAAAGATTGTTATTACATGTTATTACTATTATAAGTAGTCGTAGTAGTAGTAGTAGTAGTAGTAGTAGTAGTAGTAGTAGTAGTAGTAGTAGTAGTAGTAGTAGTAGTAGTAGTAGTAGTACTAGTAGTAGTAGTAGTAGTAGTAGTAGTAGTAGTAGTAGTAGTAGTAGTAGTAGTAGTAGTAGTAGTAGTAGTAGTAGTAGTAGTAGTAGTAGTAGTAGTAGTAGTAGTAGTAGTAGTAGTAGTAGTAGTAGTAGTAGTAGTAGTAGTAGTAGTAGTAGTAGTAGTAGTAGTAGTAGTAGTAGTAGTAGTAGTAGTAGTAGTAGCAGTAGCAGTAGTAGTAGTAGTAGTGTAGTAGTAGTAGTAGTAGTAGTAGTAGTAGTAGTAGTAGTAGTAGTAGTAGTAGTAGTAGTAGTAGTAGTAGTGGTAGTCGTTGTCGTTGTCGTTGTCGTCGTCGTAGTAATAGTAGTACTTGCAATAGTCGTAGTAGTCGTAGTACTCGTAGTCGTAGTCGTAGTCGTAAGAGTAGTAGTGGTGGTGGTGGTGGTGGTAGTGGTGGTAGTAGTAGTAGTAGTAGTAGTAGTAGTAGTGGTAGTAGTAGTAGTAGTAGTAGTAGTAGTAGTAGTAGTGGTAGTAGTAGTATAGTAATAGTAGTATGTTGCGGCACCCCAGGCGCACCCCCGCCGTGACGTGATCGGCGGGGCGTCCCCCCCCCCCCCCCCCCCCCCCCCATCACGCCCGTGACCGGCCCGAAAAAGCGAACGGGCTCTTCGAGGTCGACACGGTTGCGAGGGCGAGAGGGCCAGCGCCGAGATCAAGGCGCTCGAGAAACATTGGATCAATTGGGCTGTGGTTCCGGCCAGGATGCGAGCTGGCCAGAGCGGCGCGCGCTCGAGTGGTGAGCTCATGGAGTGGTGCGACGGTCGGCAGATCAAGTTGCAGTTGATTCCAAGAGATGATCACCGTTGGCCTGGCATACTCGCGCGGAATCATCAGGTGCGACGAAAGCAGATAGCAAGATATGACGATGATCGCCCTGAGGACAGCCTGAAGCTTGCGACGCACGCAACCAGCTGCGCGACGTGAAGGGCGTCGCGCCATCGCAGCGAGCGCAAGGATGGCAGCCCAAGAACCTGGGCAGCCTGGCGGGCGGGCCTGCGACCGCGGGCGACCTCGCCTACCGCGACGAGGAACCCCGCCGCAACCCGGCGCGAAGGCGCAACGCAGGCAAGGCTGGCCTGGCGGCAAACGTGGCGTGAGCAGAGCGGGAGGCGCTGGCGGCCATGGACCAGCCGAGCCGGGGAGAATTCCAGATCGGCCCATGGGTTTATTGTTGGAGACGCGAGACAGGCGAGAGCGACTTCATTGAGAGTTACTGGAAGGGATTTGCGATGATCGCGCAGGTCGAGTACACGGACGACCCCGACAAATTCAGACAGTCAGCCCTGTGGCGCGCGCACGGCAGCACGCCCGCGCGGACGACGTTCCGACCCGAAAAGTCAGATGAGCGACGGCAAAGAGAGAAAGAAGACGAGGACGATGGACTACCATTGGCAATGGCCGAGCGCGTGCTGGAGAAGCTGAAGACCATCGACGGGCCCGCGAAGTTTGCGGACAACCCGGGCGATGTCATCGGCCAGCCGGAGGACTGCGTGGACGAGCATTCCCCCATTGAGATGGGCTGGCAACGCGTCGGCACGGACGGCCCGGTGGAGGAGATCGAGGTCCAGCGGCAGGACGAGCACCGCGAGGGCGAGCAGAACGTCGATGGAGGTCAGGGCATGCCCGTGGCGGCCGAGACGCAGGTGCCCGCGGCGTCCGAGCCGCCGCGCCGGGATGTCCTGCGGCGGAGCGCGAGGCGACACCAGCTGGGCCAGGTCAAGAGCGCGCCGAGATGGAGCAGACGATGTGCTGGACCGCGCGCGGCAGAGAAGAGAAAGGTTGAGGACCTGATCCGTCAGTCGTACACTCCCAGGTGCCAGGGTTGCGGGCACACAGGGGTTCACAAGCAGTGCGCGGCGCCGCGGCTCTTATTCGGACACCGGGACGGGCCGACACAATAAAGCGGGCCAGGAAGGGCCAGAAACGGGCAAGAGAGCGAGGAACCGAGGAGCGAGAAGGGGCGGGGGAGAGGGAGAGAGGACGACGGGCAAGGACAGACCGGGCCGACAGACGGACGGACGGGGGGACAGGGAGGGGAAGCCAAGCAGGAGGGGAGGGGGAGAGCACACAACGCACAAGGGCAAGGAAGCACGAGGGCAAAAGGGGGCGACACGGAAGGGGAAGGGAGAGGGAAGAAGGGGGAGGAGCCGGGGGCCGGGGCCAAGGCAAGGCAGAAGGCGGGCCGAGAAGCACACCAGACCGACCGCGCAACAAGACAATTGCCGGCGTCCCTCAACTTGGGATTGTCTCTGCGGCGCAACCGGCCGAATCGAAAATCCAATGCGAAATCAGACAATCAGATAATAAGGAATCGGGCGGAGGGGGGAGGAGGAAGGGAGGGAGGGGAGAGGGGCAGCCAGGCTGCCTACACCTCCTCGCGCGCGTCCGTGTCCCGCATGATCTGCCGGACGGCTGTCGGCACGTTGCCCGCCAGCTTCGGGGCTGTCCTCTTCTTGATAGCCCTGGCGGTGCAGCGTGCGACTACCGCCGCCACGCGGGACAGTAACTCTCGCCTGACAGAGGCTGCCTCCCGGCGCTCCTTGGCCGCCACCGCCGCCGCGATGGCCCGGGCCGCCGCGTGGGCGGCCGTGGCCATTCCGCCCTGCGCCTCGTGGACGACGGGCCAGAATCGGAAGCCGGCTGCCGTGCTTTGCTGCTCGGTGTTCTGGTCTGTCCGCTTCCTCTGGTCATATCTCTCCGCCGCTGCCCCGGGCCCTGCAGCTGTCTCTTGCCAGTGGCCTGCGCCCAGGGCGCTGATAACTGCGAAATCAAAGCACACTGGTTATGTCCGGATTGCGCGAGATCCGTCCGGAAGCTGCCTGGACAACGCCAGCGCGGGGATGCACAGAATGTCTGCCGGCCTCCGCCTGTTGTCTCGCCCGAGCACCTCCTGCAGCACGCGGGGCGCTTCGCTCAGCGGGCGGAGACCGGCGCGCTCGCAGAAATCGAAGTACACATCTCGCACGCCATTGTGCTGGGCTGCGGCATCTCCTCCAGACATGCACGACAGCGCGTGTAACCCTCCAGAATCCAGCAGCTCGCCGCACAACGGGCATGGCACGTTCCCATCCATGACGTCGACTCCAAGACGAAGGGCGACGGTAGTCGCGAAATCATCTTGCAAAAGGTGCGTGTCAAGCGTCTTTGATGGTACCATGTCCAATTCCTGCCCACCCCCAGGGGCTGAGAATGCGTTGGCGTGCACTATCTCCACGGGCTCGGCGGCCTCCCTCCACGAGCGTGCGTTGAAGGCGTCGATGTCCTCGTTGAGCTTGGTCCGCGTGACCGCGACGGCGGCGTCCTCGCTCAGAACGCTCGGGTCTGGCAGCTTCGGGGCCAGCGAGTCGACGGCCGCGCGCAGCAGCGGGTCGCGACCCTGCCCGAACCCCTTGTGTCCTGGGCGGATCCCAACGCAGAGGGCGTGGGTGGCCGACCGGGACGCGACACAAGCAGCGTCCACGCGCTCCGCCACGGTCCTGAGGCCGAGTCCGCCCTGCTTGACCGCGAGGGCGATGCGGGCGCGCTGCCTAGCCGAAAACACTCGCCCGCACACTGCGGACAGGGTGTCAGCGACGTCGTTGTCGAACGTTGTCGCCGCTGGGAGCGTGGAGCTGCGCGGCGTCGTCCGGATCAGGTAATTCAGGCGGCTGCCGTTGACGCACCACTTGATCAAATAGAACGTGGTGTGCGCGTCGCCGAGGTCGGCCAGAACGGCGACGAGGTTGAGGAGCGCGCGGCCGAGAACGGCGACGAGTTGTTGGACGCCATCAGCGCGGCCAGATGACTGGACGGACTGCGGCCACTACCGAGGCGACCGAACAGACCGACGCGGCCACAGCGGCCAGCTCTGTGAGCAGCAGCGAAGGCGACAAATTGCTGCTACTGTATGAGGACGCGGGTGCGGTCTACATGGCCAGCGCGGCGAGTAAGGTCTGGGCGGCGGAGGCCGGGCACAGCGTCGATGAGCGCAGGCAGTTCGACGAGGCGATGACCAAGGCGCCGTAGCCATGGATAGAGAACCAGGCGTGTCCGGCAGTGAAGGAGCATGCGGCGGGCGCTGGAGAGACGCGTCCTATGCGATTCCTGTCGAAGTGCGAGATAATTGATGGACTGGAAGAGGCAAGCGCGAGAGTGATCTCACAGGGCTTTCACGTGGAAAAAGTGACAAGCACCAGGTGGAGGAGGCGAGCCCTACTACTCTCACGCGACTGGCGAGGTTCCTTATTTTGCTCATTCTGCGCCAGCAAGCTTGGAAGACGGCGCGCGCGAACGCGGAGGGCGCATTCCATCAGGCGGTTGGCATCAGAGCGCAAGGAGTTCGGATTTTCTGCAGGCCGACGAAGGACATAAAACGCCGACTGGCGCAGGCGATGGGCCTGCAGGACGACGGGGTATTCAGGATGCTGCAGCCCGCTTTCGGAGATGCGCGAGCCCCTAGGCAGTGGAATCAGATGATCACGGAGGCCATGCTCGAGATAGGCCCCCTGCAGCACGCGCCGGGCAGGCGTTGTTCCCTGTCGCACCGCCCCGCGCTTAACGAGGTTGATCAGTCTCTGGTCTTGGCAGGCGGACAACGACCATCACTGCGCGTCGAACGGCGTGCTGGGGCTACGCGCGGGGGACTTCATCGGCGGCGGCGACAGATTTCGAGTGCGAGGGGGATCACTATAACATGCAGGCGTACGAGGGCACCTTCCTGGATCGGGCGCAGAGGCTCAACCAGAGGTTCAAGTTCGGCAAGTGGGAGTTACGGAAGAACATTGTCTTCTGCGGCATGGACGCGCAGCCCCCCTCGCGCGACGGAATCGAGGCGAAGGCCGAGGCCTGCATCCACGAGGTCATGCCGATCAGCACCGAGAAGACGAGGAGGATGCACCCAGACTGCCCGTGCACGCCGAAGGAGATAAGTCAGTTCAGGGGGTTGAATGGGGCCATGCAGTGGCCAGCGTCTCGGGGCACGGCGCAGGCGGCGGCGGCGGTTTCGGCTGCGCGGGGCGACGTCAGCAAGGCGACGGTCGGCAGCTTACTGGAGGCCAACAAGCCGCTGAGAATCCCGACGGCGACGCGGGGATTCGCGTCAAGTACGCGGGGGCCAGGGGCAGGCTAAGGCTTGGAGTCTACTGGGACGCGCCCCGGGCTACACCCCGAATGGCGAGTCGCGGGGCGGCTGCGTGATCGTCGTGACCGAGGGCGCCAGGATCGACGACGGCCAGCCAGCGCAGCTGGCGATCGTGGACTGGGCGGGCAAGAAGCTGGCGAGGATCTGTCGGAGCTCTCGGGCAGGCGAAGCCCAGAGCGCAGCGGGTGCAGTGGGCGCGCTGGAGTTTGCGAAGACGAGGGTCACGACGGCGCTTTTCCCCGCGACGTGTCTGGCAGGCGCGGGGGCGTCGCAGATCTTGGGCGAAGCCCATGCATCGCGGATTGCATGGCGCTTTTCGACGCGGCGAAATCTCAGGCGGCAGCTGGAGGTTTGGCGGGACGCAGGATAGGGATGGAGATCCTGCCGGTCAGCAAGAGGATGCGGGAGTTCGGGGGAGTTTGGAGATGGACCAACACGCATCAGCATATGGCGCATTGTCTTGCGAAGGTACAGGTGCGGCAGCAGTTCGCGGAGAAGCTGGGGAGAACGACGCGCGCGCTGAGGTACGACCCGGCGTTCACGGCGGGCAAGAAGAGAAGTCAGAAAGAACGAGCTCAAGCCGAGAAACAGTTGGGCGAAGCAGTGGCAGATTTCGACGAGGCGAACCTGCCCGAGGACGTCGAGGCCGTAGACATCGACGAGCACGAGGACCGGCGGAGAGAACATGTCCGAGCGACGACGGGCAGCACCCGCACGGCAAGAAGGATTGCACAGATCGAGGCGGCGGCCGCAAAGTGTGTTAAGGGAGAGAAGATCGAGAAGGTCGAGCTGGAGTTTCCGTGGGTGCTGATACCATTGTTTGTTCTGTTGGTGGCGATTCTGTTGTGTTGTGGATGTGCATTGGCAGCTACGCGCTGGCTCAAGTACACGACAGAGCAGAAGCTGATGGACGAGGTCCGCGTGCACCGAGATGCGCGCACGATGGCTGAGCAGAGAACTGAGGCGGCGTCTGCGGAGCCGAGAGTGAACGATGAGAGAGCGACGGATGTCGAGAAGCTCGAGCGGACGGCCAGCACCCAGAGCCAATGCACGTACAGGCGTGACCTAACCACGCCGAGTTTTCAGTTCGTGCGAGAGTTTGAACTGACGGCGTCATTGAGTGCCGACTTTGAGGCTTGAGCAGGAGATCGGATTGATTATGGAAGTTTGCTCCCGGTTAGATATGTAAAGGATGCGAGCACGTTTCATTTTTTATGTTTGGAAGGCTTTCCTTTTGCTTTCCGATGCCAATGGCGCAGGATCCGTTGCAATGTAGTTTCACTTACCATAGCATGTATTCCAGTAGTACAGTGCAGCGTATGATTTGTAGCGATTTGATGTACGTGTGCTGACGCACACGTATGCTCGCACAGACGCCGTTATGGATCAAGTACCGAGGGCCCCTTTGAGTCCATCAAAACTACGAGCGAATATATTCGATCCCCTTCTATTTCATATGTTGTGTGGTTGGTTCCCTACCTCGTGTGACAGAACTTCGGCGATTCCAAAGGAGTGCTACCGACAAGGCGGAGGAGGAGAACGAGGAGGAGGAGGAGGAGGAAGCAGGACGAGGCAGGAGGAGGAGGAGGAGGAGGGGGAGGAGGAGGAGGAGGAGGAGGAGGAGGCAGGAGGAGGAAGAGGAGGATGAGGAGGAGGCAGGTTGAGGAGGAGGAGGAGGAGGAGGAGGAGTTGTAGATTTTGCCCTCACAGAGGTCGGGGCCGGCGACGGCCTGGGGGTCCGGTTCCGGGACCTCTTGGCGCTCCACCCCTCCGCGCGCGTGCACAGCTTCGAGCCCGTCAGGGCGCTGAGGGCCCGGCTCGAAGGCGAGGCCGCGCGCAGGAGCTCGGATCTAGGCCTCCTAGCTGCGGTCGGAGTTGACGGGGTCGGGGGATCTCGCCGCATCCCCGATGCATCGACGATGCGGCTCGATGGGGAGCCTGATGTTTTCCATGCTGGCGTCGCCGATGCATCGCCGATGTCGCCCATGGATTGCCGATGCATCGCCGATGCATTGGCGATGCGGCCCGATCCTCCGACCACGCCTTCTCGGATCCCATCCAGGAGGCCTCTATCGGAGGAGGAAAAGCCGGACATTGATTTCATGATTTTGAAAAGTGGGGTTTTCAGCGAAAACATACCCTCAGCGCAAAGAAACATACAATCAGAGCCGCTACGTCCAGATTCTTATTAGAATTTGGTCAGATCGCAGTTTAGGAGAGGCCCGGGGAGTGGCAGTATTGGTACCTTGCCAAACATTCAATGTTCAGATGTTGTTCAAGAGCGACGTCCCCACAAGTTCCAGCTCCTTCGCCGAGGCCGGTTTTGTTATCCGTTTTTGTTACAATCCCACTAGGCCTAGCGAGGGCCCCCTAAGGCCGCGAACGGCGAAAACCCTCCTTCGTCAGTGCGTGTGTGTGTGTGTATGTTTGTGTGTGTGTGTTTGTGTGTTTGTGTGTTTGTGTGTTTGTGACTGTTTGTGTTTGTGTGTGTTTGTGTGCGTTTGTGTGTTTGTATGTTGAAGTGCGTTTGTGTGTGATTGTGTGTGTGTTTGTGTGTGTTCGTGTGTGTCTGTGTGTTTGAGAGTGTGTGTGTGTGTTAGTGTGTGTGTTTGTGTGTTTGTGTGTGCGTTTGTGTGTGTGTTTGTTTGTGTGTTTCTGTGTGTGTGTTTGTGTGGGTTTGTGCGTATTGTTGTGTGTGTGTGTGTGTTTGTGTGTGTGTTTGTGTGTGTTGTGTGTGTGTGTGTGTTTGTGTGCTTGTGTGTGTTTGTATGTGTCAATGTGGGTTTGTGTGTTATGTGTGTTTGTGTGTGTGTGCGTTTGTGCGTATGTGTGTATGTGTTTGTGGGTGTTTGTGTTTGTGTGTTTGTGTGTGTTTGCGTGTGCGTGTGTGTGTGTGTGTTTGTGTGGTTGTGTGTGCTTGTGTGTGTGTTTGTGTGTGTGCTTGTGTGCTTGTGTGTTTGTGTGTGTTTTTGTTTGTGTGTGTTTTTGTGTGTGTTTGTGTGTGTTGTTGTGTGTGTGTGTTTGTGTGTGTTTGGTTGTGTGTTTGTGTGTCTGTGTGTTTGTGCGTCTTCGTGTGTGTGTGTGTGTCTGTGTTTGTGTGTGTTTGTGTGTGTTTGTATGTTTGTGTGTGTTTGTGTGTTTGCGTGTGTTTGTGTGTGCATGTCGCGACCATGAGCCCGCGCCCGGCCACAACATCTGGAGGAGGACGACGACGAGGATTTGTGCACGGAGGGGGGAACGAACGACGAGGCGACAGGGCAGAGGCGAGAAACGCAGGGCCACTGCTCTTTCTGCCCGACGGCAGTAGCGCCATACCCCGTGCCCGGCGCGAGCATGTTCGCATGTTCTCGGGGCTCAAGAGACGGGGCTCAGTGCAAACGGGGGTCCGCCAGAGCGCCGGATCCTGCAGGATCCTGCAGGGCCAGGGCCGCATTGACCCAGGCTTGGGTGCAGGACCCTGCAGGGCCAGGGCCGCATTGACCCATTGTTGCAGGACCCTTCGCGTTGGCCCGGGCTTGGGTGAAGGATCTTGCAGGATCCTGCGAGGCCTGACTGACCCAGGTCTGGATGGACCCGGGTCAGAAGATCCCCGCTGTCAGTTCTGACCCCCCAGGAACGCCACCAACGGCACCCGCACCGTCTGGGGCGTGGGGCTCGCGGCCGCCAGCGGCCGCGCGAGCTTCCGCGTGTGGGGCCCGCCGGGCGACGGCTGGTCTGGCCGCCTCGAGGACCGCTCGCGGCTGCTCTGCGTGTGGCAATCCGCGGGGGGGTGTCGAAGGAAAAAACACTCTGGGAAAAACACACACAAAAACACACACACACACACACACACAAAACACACACACAACAAACAAACACTGTGTTTTGTGTGTTTGTTGTGCGTTTTTCCCACAGTGTGTGTTTTTTTTCCCCTACGGTATGCGTGTTTTGTTTTGTGTGTGTGTGCGTGTGCGTGTGCGTGTGCGTGTGCGTGTGCGTGTGCGTGTGCGTGTGCGTGTGCGTGTGTGTGTGCGTGTGCGTGTGCGTGTGCGTGTGCGTGTGCGTGTGCGTGGGTGTGGGTGTGGGTGTGGGTGTGGGTGTGGGTGTGGGTGTGGGTGTGGGTGTGGGTGTGGGTGTGGGTGTGGGTGTGTGTGTGTGTGTGTGTGTGTGTGTGTGTGTGCGGGTGTTGTGCGGGTGCGTGTGTGCGTGTGTGCGCGTGTGCGCGTGTGCG
>CAUYUJ010003858.1:32572-110181 GCA_963575745.1 Prorocentrum cordatum | reverse complement strand
GCGTGCGTGCGTGCGTGCGTGCGTGCGTGCGTGCGTGCGTGCGTGCGTGCGTGCGTGTGTGTGTGTGTGTGTGTGTGTTTCCAACGCCGCAAACAAAAACTGTTCGGCGCGCCGCGGCTTTCCTGCATCCGCGCTGGGGCTCCCCCCCCAGCAGCGCCTCCGGCGCCGCCGCTGGCGCCGGAGGCGCGCCAGGCAAGGGGGGGGGCGCTAGCGTGGATTCAACAGTCCGCGCGGAGCGCCAAAAGTGTATGTGTATGCCGTCTGTCAGCACCGAGCAGCATCGCCGATGCATCGGCGATGCGGTTCGATGTGGAGACCGTGTTTCTGCATGCCGACGTCGCCGATGCATCGCCGACGTCGCCAGCGCATCGCCGATGCATCGCCGATACATCGCCGACGCATCGGTGATGCGGCGAGATCATCCGACCCCATCTACTCGGAACCCATCTGGGAGGCCTCTAGTATGGTACGTAATCAGCGGGGGGGGGGTGCGCCACCTACAGCGACAGCTCCAATAATCGACCCCCATGGCGGGCACAGACATGGTCGCGCGGCGTTGGCCACAGTCGGCCCAGTCGGCACCCGCCGCCAACAAAACCAGACCTCCCCGACCCACGGGCGCGGACCTCCGTCGGGAGGTGACGTTCCCATGCTTCTTCTTGAGTCGGGCATGTCCCCCTACAGGAGGAAAATCCAAAGATAGTCAAAACAAGGGACGATGTTCCTACTCTTTTGGACTATGTTGGAATATTGTTGGACTACTTTTCGTTTCTCTTCCAGAATCCGCTTGTCAGAGGACGTGCCCGACGCTCCAGGGGCGACGCATCCCCAGCCATGCCCGCGTCGTCACGGAAGTCGCGACGGGAGGAGTCCGGCTGGTGTCGGCCCCTGCCAGCGGCCGTCAAAGAGCGATGCGAGATGACAGGTCGGCCCCGGGGAGCTTGGCATCGCTCGGACATGTGCGTTTTTCCTTCGGCGGGGACCATCGAGGAGCATCCTTGATCATCTGGCGAAAAAACCACACGAAACCTGAAAAAGCACAGGAAATGGACGTCCGAGCGATGGCCAGGGAGAGGGTCGGGCTCTGGGGGGGGCCCGGCACTCACCTGGACCAAGACGTCGCAGGTCTGGGCCGACCCACACATTCGCCCACGCGTCGCCGCTCGAGGGCCTGACGTGCCCAGCCCGCCCAGGACCTGCGGTGTCGCAGTCGAGGGCCTATCGTTAAGTCGGGCGTGCCCCTCTACAGGAGGCACATTCAAAAACAGGCACATTCAAAAACCAGGAGCGAAGCAGATACGTGCGAGCAGATCAACTCATGTAGAACACGTGAACACGTTGCGCGAGCGTTCGTGGCTCGAAGGCGGTCTCGCGAAGTGGGGTGCGCGTGCTTGTGCGTGTGTGGCGTTTCCGGGCTCCCTATAGGAGCGAGGTTGTGACGCTCCGCTTCAGGGGGGATGATCTTGCTGGGTCTGCGGGGAAGCTGCCTCGACGCGGGTGCCCACCACAGGCCAGCCACAGCAGAGGGAGTTGTGGCCCTTACCCCTCCCCCCACGCAGGCCACTCGGCTTTGGCACCACTCTCGAGAGATGGCCGATGCGATGGGTTCTCCAGGGGGATAGGGACCGCAACTCCCCTTGTTATCCGCAGAAGGCAGTTGTAAACCACCACGCGTGACCAGAGCCAGACCGGGCCCTAGGATGGTGTACGGACCCGTCCTGGCCTCGGCCAGGAGGGCGTCTGCACCATCCCAGGGCCCAGCATGGCCCTTGCTGGGCGTCTGCACCGTCCCGGTATGTGGGTGCCCTCTGCGTTCAGATAGATGCCACTGGCCGGCACGAGTGAGTTGGAGCTGTTGGTGGGTCGTCTAAGGAGGAGGAGGAGGAGGAGGATCAGGAGGAGGAGGAGGACGAGGAGGAGGAGGAGGGGGAGGAGGAGGAGGAGGAGGAGGAGGAGGAGGAAGAGGAGGAGGAGGAGGAGGAGGAGGAGGAGGAGGAGGAGGAAGAGGAGGAGGAGGAGTTGGAGCTTGTGGCCCCTCAGGTAAGCATCGTCTGACTGACCCCCCTCCTCGCCGGGCCAGGGCACCGCGGCCCCACCGGCCTGCCCCGCTGCGGTGGAGGCCCATGCCAAGAGACACCCTCTTGCCTCTAGGGTGCCCTGGGTCTCTTGGGCTGCGATGGTTTTGCTCTGGAGACCCAGACCCCCTCGAGTGATGAAAAAATCATGACGGCAGGTTTTTCGCTATTTTCGGCATCTGGGGGCCTTTACTGGCCCTCGGGGCCGTCAAAAAACGACTCAGGAGGAAAAACCGGTCCCGGGGAATGGGTCCAGACCGCTGGGGATCGACGTCATGAAAAAATCATGACGTCGGGGGTCTGGGGAGCGTGACACACACACACACACACGCGCACACACACACCACAAATCACTGGACACGTCCTGGGGTCTCCGGGTTGGGTCTCTCGTGGGAGGTTTCTCGTGGACGGGCCTCCACTGCAGTCGGGTATAGCCAGGACCCCAGGTGAGGGGACCCGGTTAGCAACAGGGTACTGGAGCCCCTAAATTGGCCAGAATCACTAAACCAGGTCTGCCGTAGCTGGTGTTGTTTCGGATGACGGCAGTTCCGGTTAGTGGAACGGGTCGGGGGGGGGCGTCCCCCAGTACACATCACTAAACCAGGTCCCACTAAACGCATTTCTGCCAACGCCCGATGAAGGTGGGGACTTGCCCCGCGAAACGTGAAGGAATACAGTGGGGGCCGATCCACAAGAAACCTTCCACAAGAAACCCAACCCTGAGACCCCAGGACGTCCATTGATGCTGGGTGTGGGAACGTCACCCTTTTTTATCGCAAAACCATCGAAACCCAAGAAACCCAGGCCACCCTGGAGGCGAGAGGGTGCTTCTTGGCACGGGCTCCCACGGTAGGCACACCATCCCCACCCGAGGCGGGCAAGGTCGGCCAGCAGGGCCGAGAGGCCGCTCTCGGCGGGGCGAGGGGCTCCTCCCGCCGGACGGTGCCCCCCCCCCCCCCCCAGAGGAGGTGCAGCTGGAGGACGCGGAGGCGGCGCTGGCGGAGGTGCAGCGCCGCGAGGGCCGCGCCCCAGACCTGGTGTACCTGAACTGCGAGGGCTGCGAGTACGAGGCCCTCGAGCGTTGAGACCCCCCACGCCTCGGGGGCAGGGTCCATCCGATGGGGGTCCGATGAGTCCGATGTGCTGCCGGCTCCGGCGAGCCCGTGCGACCCGATGCCGAGGTCTCGACGGTCCGACGCGGCCCGGCGTCCGTGTGGTGCTGCTGTACTTCCTGGCGCGGCCGATCCGCTTCGATTCCGTCTGTGTGCCGCTGCGGCCCCGAGCCGCCGCACGTGCCGATGCGAGCCGATGTCCCGCTTCCGACGGATCCTGGGATCGAGGATCGAGCGAGGGTCAGGAAGCGAGGTTCTCCGACGTGTCTGCCCCGACTCGGCGCTGATTGATCCTGCACCTCTGGCCGCTGTGCCGCTTCGGTCGCGGCGCGTCTCTTTTTTTGTGAGATCGGCCCTCTGGGCCCGTTTTCGGGCCCTGGGGCCATCGATCCCAGATGGATCCCGGACGAAGAGGTGCCCCTTCATGCGTTTCCAGACGGGACCCGAGGGAAAAGGGATCTTTTAGACGGGCGAGGGGGGTATCTCAAGTCCGTCGGTTTCGCGCGCCATGGAGGCAGCGCGGATAGGGGGTAGGAGGAGTAAGACTCGGCAGAGGGGAGCGATGATGATGACGAGGAGGAGGAGGAGGAGGAGGAGGAGGAGGAGGAGGAGGAGGAGGGGGAGGAGGTGGAGGTCTCGAATGCAATGCCGCGGTGTCAGAAGTCCCTTCCGCCTGCGCCCCTTGCGGGAGGCGCATCAGCCCCCCTGGGGAAGAGGTCGAGCTCTCGGCACGCGTGCTGCGGGAAGAAGCGCGCCGTCGGATTTCTGGGGTCGCGCGTGGGGCGGCTCGCCCGGCGGACGTGGAGCGTATGCCGTGCGCAAGGTGGAGTGTTCCGCAGATGGGGGGCGGCGGGCGCCGGTCCCAGGGGGATCGACAGGTCATGCCCCCAGGGTCTGCCGCGGAGGCGTGGGCGTTCTGGCCGCCGCGGATCGAGCGACCCCCCCCCCCACGGCGGAGCAGATGACAGGCGAGCCGCTGAGGTCGGGGAGGCTTTGGGTTCAGGAGGGGCGGCTCAGTATTTTGGGCCGTTCCTCAGATCTGGGCTGGGGGAACTGTTCGTGCTCGAGGCGTGCCTGTGTGTTTGTGTCTGTGTGTGTTTGTCTGTGTATGTGTCTGTGTGTGTGTCTGTGTGTGTATGTCTGTGTGCGTGTTTGTCTGTGTGTGTCTGTGTGTGTGTTTGTCTGTGTGTGTCTGTCTGTGTATCCGTGTGTGTGTGTGTCCGTGTGTCTCTGTGTATGTCTGTGCGTGTTCCCGTGTGTGTGTGTGTGTGTCTGCATGTGCGTCTATGTGTGTGTGTGTGTGTGTGTGTCAATGTGTGTGTGTGTGTGTGTCTGTGTGTGCCTGTGTGTGTGTCAATGTGTATCTGTTGTGTGTGTGTCTCTGTCTGTGTCTGTGTGTCTGTGTGTCTGTGTGTCTGTGCCTGTGTCTGTGTGTGTGCCTGTGCCTGTGTCTGTGCCTGTGTGTGTCGGTGTCTGTGTGTGGGTGTGCGTGGGTGCCTGGGTGCGTGGGTGCGTGCGAGCGAGCGTGCGTGGGTGGGTGGGTGGGTGCGTGGGGGCGTGGGTTCGTGTGTAAGTGCGTGCGTGGGTGCGTAAGTGCTTAAGTGCGTAAGTGCGTAAGTGCGTGCCTGCGTGCTTGCGTGCCTGCGCGTGGCTGCGTGGCTGCGTGTGGGCGTGTGGGCGTGTGGGCATGTCTGTGTGTGTGTGTTTGTGTGTGTGCCAGGGCCAAGCTGAGCCATTAACCAACCCCCACCTGCGTTCGCGCACCTCGGCGAAAAGTATCCTTTTGACCGATCCCTATCCCCATCCCCATCCCCACTTCCCCACCACCCCAGTTCGGGATATGCCCCTCGAAGCTCGAAGGGAACAGCGCATATCAACATCTAGGGGCGTAGATTGGCCAGTGGCGCCCATGCCACGCCAGTGGGCATAGGTGTAGATCAAACGATGCTCAGATGCGATTCGATCCGCTGACCGGGCCGGCGGTTCCGATTCGACCCGGTCAGCTTCGGTCCTCGTCTGGCATCGGCCGGGGCCGGCCAGCGCGGCGGTCCGAGTTCGATCCGCTTCCTGGGGCTGGCGACCTGGTCCGTTGCTGGCCCGGTCCGGTCTCGCGCGTCGGCGCAGTCCAGGCCCGTCCGAGTCCTTTGGGGCGCGGGCGCCCCGTCTCGGAAAAAAAGACGGCACGGCCACGGGTCTGCGGAGGTCCGCGCGCATCTCCTGTGGCGGTGTGGGGCCCTCCTGCCCTGGCGCACGGCGAGGGCCCCAAAAGGTAGCCGTCGAAAAAGCGGAGCACATCTTCACACACACCCCTACAGTGAGCGGCTTGAATAAGGAACGCTTACTTTTCAAAAAGGGTTCGGTCGTTCCTTAGGCTTGCATGCGTTATTTATCGTTCCCTATGCGTTATGTAGTATTGGTTCATCGTTCCCTATGCGTTCGTTATTCCTTGAGATAAAAAAGGGGCTTCGTTCCTTATTTATCGTTCCTTAGGTCAGACCGATGACTGTAGTTGTCTTTGCTGGCCCTGCGTAGCTCGGGCCTCGGGCTGCCGTCGCGGCCAATGCCAGCCGCCCTGGAAGGTGCGACGAGGCGCAGCGAACGGAGAGACCGCCCAGGGGCCTCGAAGACATGGAGGGGCCGTCAGAGACGAGAACCTGCGACAAGAGTTGAACAGCGTCATAAAGTATGGAACATCTTCAAGCTTTTCCTGAACGTAGCTACATATCATCTTAATGTCTGAAAGTAATCGAAACAGTGCCACGTGAATACTGCCGATAAAAATTTGAAACAAATTCGTAGAACACCGTCGATCCAATTCGATCGGAAACCGTCGATCACCTCCGAAAGCGCATAGAACACCCACGTCATGATCACCGAACGCAATCAAATTCGACCATCTACTCGAGACCCAACCCAACAAACACCCACCGAGGCCCTCACTCGAGAGCCCATGCAAGGCCCCCCCCCCTTCGAAGACCGCTTCAGAACCACCGAGGCTCGGTTGCAATTCTCGGCATTCAGTTTAAGATCAGCATCGGCTCTGGTTACCCGTGGTCTTTAAGCCGTCATACACGCCAGTCGTTGAAAGCAGGGATTTTTGGATGCCAAGATGTCAATCTACTTCAAGCGCCTTGCTACTGTGATAATCGATATGCTTCTGATGTGTTTTGCCATTCTCTGGGAGGGCCTGAACCCTATCTACTTTTTCCGCCTTCCTACTTAATGGTTGACCTATTTCTTCTGACGGACACGTAATCCCACTGAGTCTGGCGTAGTGCAATGAAATATGGCTGTCTATCCTGGGCCCAATCTGGCCGCGTCCGGCTTCGTGGCCCCCAGGATCGGGCCTCTCCGAATAGCCCCGAGCGTGTTCCCACGAGAGGCTTCCCACGAGCTGCGATTCAATCGGGCGCGTCCCTCTACAGGAGAAATATTCAAAAATAGTAAAAGCAAATTCCACGGGACCATCATTATTTGTTTACTGTTTCGAACATGTGTCTAATATGTTTTTTATTTGTTCCTCCCGCACCCGCCTGTAGGAGGAAATGCCCGACCTAACCCTACCACGCGCCTGCGCCCCCCTGGCGTGTTTGAAACGACCCCAGCGCGCGACCCTCGGGGCTGACGGCGAGGCGAGCGTTGGCCCGGGGAGCGGCCCGGACCCACAGGCTCTTCAGAGGGGGAGTTGCATCCCCCCCCTCCTGTGCCTGCAGAAGCACATTCCTGCTCATCCCCCCCCTCCTCCTCCTCCTCCTCCTCCTCCTCCTCCTCCTCCTCCTCCTCCTCCTCCTCCTCCCCCTCCTCCCCCTCCTCCTCCTCCTCCTCCTCCTCCTCCTCCTCCTCCTCCTCCTCCTCTTCCTCCGTCTGCGACTCGTCTTGAGTCGTGAGCTTCTTAACCTTTCGACTGCGAGTGGTGAGCTTCTTAACCTTTCGGCTGTCAACGAGGCCGCGGATGGTCTGGACGACCACTTCTTGGACCCCCCCCGCTCAGGTCTCCAGCGGCCAGGCCCAGTCCCTTTTAGAGCTCGAGGAGGAAGCCAGCCCATTCGAAAGCGAATATTGGCCATTACGGCCTCTTTCCCCCCAAACGTCCGTGCAGAGAGTCCCGCAGAGACGGGCCGAGGTCAGAAGCCTTTGCTTGACCTCCCAGCCGCGCGTGCCGAGACCTGCCATGCCGTCCACCCGCGACGTTGGCGCTGCCTGGAGTGCGGTTCCGAACCTGTTTCCAAAGGAACGAAGGTGTTGATCCATTGGCTGAAGCAGCCCTGCCGCCCAGGCCCCGCGGCCCTCGGTCGAGCCGTAGGGCCCTCCAGGCGGGGTCTTCGCGCACATCCTTCGCACGTCCTGAGGTGGTTCGACGTCGGGAGCGGGGGGCGGGCGGGAGCGTATTTTGGCGTGCGAGGTGTGCGGTGGCCTGGGCACGAACCATTTCAGGGAGGAGGGAAAGCTCCTCAACCCGTGCCGCGCCCCAACGAGGACTTCGCGGATTTACCTTAACAGGCTGACCCAGGGTTTGTCGGTGAGGGCGCTCAGAGGAACCGCCCACACACCGACTGGAGGGGCCGCCTAACCTCCGTTTTGGCTGCTGTGCGCCGTGCTCTGCGAATAAGTACTCCTCCTCCTCCTCCTCCTCCTCCTCATCCTCCTCTTCATCCTCCTCCCTCCTCCTCCCTCCTCCTCCTCCTCCTCCTCCTCCTCCTCCTCCTCCTCCTCCTCATCGAACCTGTGCCACAGCTGGACGGACGTGCGATGCCTTGCTGTTTGTCGACGTGGGGTCCCAGGGAGTCCCGACCCGTTCCCCAAGGCTGGGGTGTCACCCCAAGCCGTCCTGGGCAGCCCCCTGTGTCGGCTCCACGTAAGAGTGACCTTGCGCTGGAGTGACCTCTGGTGCGGGCCCAGAAGGGTTCCCCGATCGCCGAACGCGATGCGGTAGTAACTAATCAGCGTCTTGCGCGCTTCTGTTCGGTCCCCCGCGGCCCCCAAATGCCGCGCACCAGAGGTCACTCGTACCCGGGGTCACTCTTGCGTGTAGTCGACGGTGGCCGAAGGAAAGCACCCCCGGAGGCCGACGGTGGTCAAAGCCTTGCCCGTCGCATTCTCCTTGCCACGGCACGAGCACGCCGGGACTCCCAGAGTGGGTCGGAGGATCGCCGACGCATCGCCGATGCATCGCCGACGCGGCTCGACGAAGAGCCCGATCTCCTCCACCGTGGCTTCGCCGATGCATCGCCGGCGTCGCCGATGCACCGCCGACGCATCGCCGATGCATCGCCGATGCATCGGCGATGCGGCGCGATCCTCCGACCCCCTCTGCTCGGACCCCGTCGGGGAGGCCTCCAAGCGCGGTGTCCTCGACCGCCGAGCGCGAAGTCCTCCGCGCGGGGGGATCCAGCAGCGAGGCGAAGGAGCACAGAGGAGCAGGGAAGAGGAGGAAGATGAGGAGCAGGAGGAGGAGGAGGAGGAGAAGGAAGAGGAGGAGGAGGAGGAGACGCAGGAGGAGGAGGATGATAAATTCATTTTACCTATACACCTTGGCTCGGAACTACCAGCCTCCCCTCTCAGTCAGCGACGTGACTGCGGTATTCCCCCAGCTTCGAGCGTCAGTGTTCCGATCATGGGACGCCCACGTGTCCAGCTTTCAGGAGGCCCATCATTTTGGCCATCCCCCCGCTCCTGTCCGTCCCTCCCCCGAGGCTCCCGCGTCTGCCGCTGCTGTGCCTTCCCCTTCTCCTCCGCCTGACGTTGCCGTTCATGACCTTCTACGACGCGGGCAAGGCCGGCCCCGCAATTGCAGTAGTAGTAGCAGTGGATGAGGGAGCTGTCCGCCGTGGTACGAGCGCAGGAGGAGGAGGATAATTACGAGGAGGAGGAGCAGGAAGAGGAGGAGGAGGAGGAAGAGGAGGAGGAGGAGGAGGAGAGGAGGAGAGGAAGGAGGAGAGGAGGAGGAGGAAGGAGGAGGCGGAAGAGGGAGGAGGAGGGAGGAGGAGAGGAGGAGGGGGAGGGAGGAGGAGGAGGGCGGAGGAGAAGGAGGAGGGGAGGAGAGGAGAGGAAGGAGAGGAGAGGAGGAGGAGGAGGAGGAGGAGGACGAGGAGGAAGAGGAGGAGGAGGACGAGGAGAGGAGGAGGGAGGAGGAGAGGAGGAGGAGCAGGGAGGAGGAGGAGCAGGAGTAGAGTAGGAGCAAGAGCAGGAGCAGGAGCAGGAGCAGGAGCAGGAGCGAGCAGGAGCGAGCAGGAGAAGAGGAGGGGAAAGGAGGAGGGGGGAGGAGGACGACGAGGAGGCGGAGGATGAGGAGCAGGAGGAGGAGGAGGAGGACGAGGACGAGGACGAGGGCGAGGAGGAGGAGGCGGAGGAGAGGAGGAGGAGGGGGGAGGGAAGGAGGGGGGGGGGGGAGGAGGGAGGGAGGAGGGATGCAGGGTGGAAGAGGAGGAGGAGGGGCAGCAGGAGGAGGAGGAGATGAGGAGGAGGAGAGAGGAGATGGAGGAGGAGGGGGGGGAGGGGGGGGGAGGAGGGGAGCAGGAGGAGAGGGAGGGGGGGGAGGAGGAGGAGGAGGAGGAGGAGGAGGAGGAGGAGGAGGAGGAGGAGGAGGAGGGGGAGGAGGATACGACACTAGCTGCAGCGGGCGCGCGGTGCTCTTCCCGACGCAGAAAATAGGAGACAGGGCCAGACGCCCGACTCGGAGTCCGTCAGCGACGCGCCCCCCCGCCCGAGGGATTTCGGGGAGAGCGCCCAGACCCGAGAATGAAGGAAAAAGGAATTGGGCTGGCGCAGAGAAAGCGTCAGCCCAGAGCTCCAGACAGGTTTGCGGCGTCACATGGGGCGGCGCTATGCACTATCCTCCAGGCTGCGCCCCCCTCAAAGCGAGGGGGGCCCACTGAAGCCACCCCCTGGGAGCGGAGGTGCGTGGCGTCACCTGGGACCGCGCAGCTCGTGCTATCCGCCAGGCCGTGCCTCCCGCAAGACGCAGGAAGTCCACTGAAGCCAATCCCTCGATAAGAGTATGCAAAGATCCTGATGAGCTCATTCGCAGCCGCCGCCCACGCCGCCTCCAGAGCAGAGAAATCGAGGGGCGAGGAGGCCGCGGCCCCACGCCGCCGTCGGGCTTGAAGACAGGAGGGGCTGCAGGGCCCTCGAGAGAACTCGCACGACCATGAAGATCCACATGGCCCGGTAGATCGCCACGAAGGGGTCGGAGAACCGCGCCTCCAGGGAGACCCGCCAGGCCTCCGAAAGGATCAGCACGACCACGAAGATCCGCAGGACCAGGGAGGAGATCCGCACACCCATGAACGTCAAGAGGATCCGAACCACAAGGGAGAACCGCAGGACCAGGAAGTTCGCCACGAACTGGTCGAAGATCCGCACAACTAGGAAGAGTACCAGGGCCTCCGAAAAGATCCGCGGGAACGGGAAGCACCTGACGACCAGGAAGACCAAAGAGATCCGAAGGACCAGGTAGTTCGCCACGAAATTGCCGAAGAACCGCGCCTCCAGGACCCGCCGAACCTCCCAGGAATTCAGCACGACCAGGAAGATCCGCAGCGCAAGGAAGTAGATCCGCGCACCCTCGAACGCCAGCAGGACCAGAAAGATCGCCACGACCTGGTCGAGGAGCCGCACCCGCTGCAAGAACGCCCTTGAACACGCGCCCACGAGGCCCAGTCACAGGGCGAGGAGGCGCTTCATCACCCCCGCGACCCGGACCGCGAAACCCCCAATACGCAGGACCAGCTCCACCACGTAGCAAGACGGCGTCCGCGTCACCACGGAGGCCCCGAGCAGCGCGGCGAGGATGAGCGTCTGGTCCAGCAGCAGAAAGGCACTTGAACACGCGCCCGCGTGGTCCAGGTATAGGGCGAAGAAAGATACCGGTGCGACTGCAAGGATCGCAAGGCCCAGGAACACCACGACGAAGCGAAGCACCAGCACGAGCAGCAGAGACTCCCAGAAACATGCGCCCGCGAGGCCCATGAACAGGGCGGGGAACATGCTGCCCACGAGACGCTGCACTGGCCGCTCCGCGAAGAACTCCCCCAGCGGCTGCCCGAGGGATGTGGCATGAGTGAGGGGCCGTGTGAGCCGCGGACGCGTCGCCAAAGCAGTCCAGGATAACCCCCGGCCAGCCAACTGCGCGCCATCCGCCGCCGACAGGTGGGCGATGCGCTCGATGGGCGGCTGCACCGTCCGCACGCAAGGCAACGTCCCGAGCTCTGCGGTGAGCGCGCAGGCCGCCCGCTGCGCATGTCGGACTGCGGCAATCGCAGCCCGCCGCCACCTGCGCGCTGAGGGCGAGGTCGCGCCCACCTCGCGAGGCGGGGCGGCGCAGGCGCCCTTCATGAGGAGTGCGCCAGGGCCCAGCAGGAGGTCGCCTGGCGACTGGGGACTGAGCGAAAGTCGGGCCGTGCGAGGGAAACGCAAACGGCCGCGGGGCTGGAGCCACTTTGAGCCAAATGGCTACGGAGGAGGAGGAGGAGGAGGAGGAGGAGGAGGAGGAGGAGGAGGAGGAGGGGGGGGGGAGGGAGGGAGGGAGGGAGGGAGGGTGGAGGGGAGGAGGGAAGGTGAAGGAGGAGGAGGAGGAGGGAAGAGGAGGAGGAGGAGGAGGAGAGAGGAGGAGGAGGAGGAGATGGAGGAGGAGGAGGAGGAGGAGGAGAGGCAGGCAGAGAGAAAGGAGCAGCAGGAGGAGGAGCAGAGAGCAGGAGGAGAGGAGCAGGAGGAGGAGGAGGAGGGAGGAGGAGGAGGAGGAGGAGGAGGGAGGGAGGAGGAGGAGGAGAAGGAGGGAGGAGGAGCAGGAGGAGGGAGGGAGGGAGGGGAGGAGGGAGGGGGAAAGGAGGGAGGGAGGGAGGGAGGGAGGGAGGGAGGGAGGGGGGGAGGAGGAGGAGGGAGGAGGAGGAGGGAGGGAGGAGGAGGAGGAGGAGGAGGAGGAGGAGGAGATGGCACTTGAGCGCGAGGTCCTCGAGCGCCTCGCCAGCTCCGGGCGCCTTGCCTCGCTGCCGCGCCTGGCCGTCTCCTGGCACGCCGGGGGCGCGCCGTGGCGCACGCGGTGCGCCGTGGAGGCGCGGCTGCGGGAGGCGCCGCCGTTGGTCGCCGCCGCCGCTGCTGGCTTTGCGCGGCGAGCCGGAAGCAATCCCGGACCTCCTCGCGTCGTGAAACATCGCGACGGGAGGTTTTTCACCATTTTCAGCTCCTGGGGGCCCTCGCTGGGACTCGGGACCGTGAAAATGCGACTCGGGATGAGAAGCTGGTCTCGGGGATTGGGTCGAGGCCTCTGGGGGTTGACGTCAGGAAAAAGTCGTGATGTCAGGGGTCTGGGCTTCTCCTCGCTCATGTGGGCCAGAGGACAGGATATGGGGGAAGTAGGGAAGAGAAAGGCGGCGTGGGCGAGGAATGGGGTTCGAGTGGTAAGGCTGTCGGACCTTTTTGTTGGTGTTCGGCAGCCGCGCCTTGCCGAGAGCCTTCCTGAACGGCCGCCGGAGACGAGGTACGGTAGAGGGAAAACAAAATAGTGGACACTCCCTTGCGCCCCAAAGCTCGAAGCTGGCACGCGCAGGGAAGACTACGGTCCAAGTACAACTCATCCAATCCACCGCCAACATTGATAATCGGGGGGGCACTGACGGATGAATCTGGCATGAGTGTTCGCTGATTTCTTCCGAGGCCTGTAGGACCCGAGGCCAGACGACGAGGACCACTCGGGTCGGCGAAGAAAGACGGGCTATAATTACCAGCCTCGAACGTATCCCGATCCCTAAGATTGACACGCCAAAAGGCGATTACAATCTTAGGGATTCGCCCTCAAAACATAAGGGAATCCCTCATATTGGCTTCGTGATGAGGAGGTGCCCAGCATAGGGATAGGGATATGTTCCAGGCTGGTAATATAGGACAAGGAGGGGGCACACGAAGTCTGCATGATGCAGCTGGTTTCGGCCCGGCCGCTGGGCGCCTTTCTCGATACAGTTGAGTCGGGCGTGCCCCTGCACAGGAGGAATATCCAAGAATAGTCCAGAGTCTGGGGACGATGTTTGTGTATGTTCGACTAGCTCAGACTATTTGTTGACTTTTGTTTCCTCCAAGATTCGCCTGCAGCAGGACATGCCCGACCTGGCGATACATGGACGCCTGCGACACCGGGAGGCCCCGGGAAGCCCAGCTGCCGTTCGCCCGACCCGAAGCACATTCTCCGCTTGCGATTGGCTTGACCTCAGCTCGGCGTCGATCTCGAGGATTTGTTCGGTTTTCTGATTGGGGCATCCTGGAGATTGGCCATCGTCTCGGGCTGACCGATCTGGGGGGTCTCCTATAGGGCCAAGTTCGAGACTGGTCGGTGTTGCCGTCGCCGATCTCGTCGGCGTCGACATCGGCCTCGTGCTCGTCTCCGAGAAGAAAAGACGGGCAGACCCGAACTTTCGGAGGTCCGCGCGTCGGCGCGGATTTCTCGGGGGCCCAGCGCCGATCCTCACCACCCACCAAACCACCCCAACCCAACCCGAAGGCCTCAATTTGTCCTCCATTTCCAGTTGGGGGGGGTCGGGGAACATTGAAAAAAACACATATGAACCCGTACCCCCCCCCACCCGAAATTCGAGTCTTCGGGTTGGGTTGGGTTTGTCTGGTAGGTAGTCAGATCCCAGAAATCCGCGCGGACCTTTCAACGGTTATGCGCATGCCGCCAGTTTCTTTCGTGGCCTCCCGCCGAGGAGTTCGAGTGGTACAGTCCCCCCGGGAGGGGGGGCGGGGAGCCCCTAGACCGTCCCGTCCGACACAAGCTTTCGGGACCCTCGCGTTCTCGCCTCGGATTTGGCTACACGTTTGTGCCCTCGCCCCGCCCACGAGCCGAGCCCAGGGCCGCTGGAAAAGACAACAAAAAAAGGGCTTGTGCTCGCACCCCTGGCCCAGCACGTGTTCGCCAGCCGACCTCCCACTCGACCCGCAGGCTTCCCCACGCGCTGCTGTCAGGACGCTTTGCTTGCGGGCCTCCCAGATAACCTGGAGTCGGAGGATCGTGCCGCAGCGCCGATGCATCGGCGCCGCGGCTCGATGTCGAGCCCGTTGTTCGCCACGGCGGCGTTGCCGAAGCATCGCCGGCATCGCCGGCGCATCGGTAATGCATCGACGATGCGGCGTGGTCCTCTGGACTCCATCTGGGCGACCTAAGAACACAGGTCCAACTGCGCCGACATTCGCGCGTGAGTTGCCCGCGCAAGGTCGCGCGTAAGCGCCCTCGTTTTCATGCGGTGTGCCACGCTGGCGCCCCGCGTGAGGTCGCCATGTCATCTCGCGTGGGACCCATTTTCTTCTCGTCGCTCATCTACTCCGACCCCGTTTGAGAGGCCTCTATTGCTGTGGTAGGGGATCGACTGCAGCATTGATGTACCCCAAAATGGATGTTACTGTTCCGTCGAACCTGTCAAAAATTCAGAAACCTCCGTAGATCTGAGGAGCATGATTCGGCGCCCTCCCCGGAGATCCAATTTTCGCAGGTTCGGCGCCCCCCCCCCCTCCGGGGTCCCGGCGAGCTCTTCGGGGGGCCGCGGCCCCCCCGCACGGGGAGCGCGAGGGCGCCTGGCTGGCGCCAGCGGGCGCCGGGTGGTGCGGGGGGTGCTTGGCCAATGCCGGCGGGCGCCTGGCGGCGCGGCGCGGCGCCCGAGGCCCCCCCAGTACGGAGGGAACTCGGTCGGCGTCGCGCCGACCGTAAGGCCTTCGCAGCGAGCAGAATGGCCCATGAGAACACGAAGATTCCACGTCTTTTCGTGGATGCGGCGAACATTGAAATTCTGGTGTAAATCAATTCTGTAGTCGATCCCCTATACTCGACTGCTGAGGTCGGGCGTCGGTCGTCGTCATCGTCGTCGTCCGTCGTCGCTGGTCGTTGGTCTGGGGGAGGGGGACTGGCTCGGGGGGCGGAAAAGCATGAACCCCCAATCGCCTGCTCACCGCTCATCGGGACCTGCGCCCCGCTCCTGCAGAGGAGCGTGCGATTCCACCGTCGAGGGCATGCCGTCGACCTATCCGTGGTGCATCGCCGGTTCCGAGTCAGCGTTTCCCCCCGCCCGGAGCTGGCTCCCCCGACGGGCCCCCCTCGCCCCCACGCGGAGGCGCACACGCTCGCGCGCTCGGCCCTGAGCTGGGAGTTCTGGGTGCTGCAGGGCGTGCAGGTGCTCCAACCGAACCCCCGTCCCCACCGGGGCATGGTACGCTTCTCGGCCCCACTCGCAGATGCAAGACATATCTGTGTCCGCTGCCCTGCGGGCCAGGCCCCCCGGGGCCGCGACCCCGCGATCCCGGATGCCCCGCGCGGAACGTACCCGTACGACCGCGTATCCGCGGGATCGCGCCTTGGAATCCACACCGCGAGGGCGCGGATACGGATGTGTTCCCCACTCGTGGTCCACCATCCCACCCCCCCAGTTGGGGATAGGCCCCGCGAAACCCGAAGGGACGGAACGACATATAATTATCCCCATCTGAAGGGGGTGTGGGGGGGGGGATAAATCGGCCAATGAGGCCAATGCCATGCCAATTATCCTGGGCGGGGATTCATCCATAACCAACGCCTGGGTATTGAATCTTCGGGGACATCGGCGGGCTGTGGATGCGGATATAGTTTGGCCACCATGGAGCCAAGCTATATCCATGTCCATCGCCCGCTGGGGTCCCAGGACGTCAGTTCCCCAGGTGGTGGATGTGGATACATCCCCTCCTCGCACTATACGAGGATGGAGGAGTAGAAGGAGGAGGGAAGAAGAGGGGCAGGAGGAGGAAGAGGAGGAGGAGGAGGAGGACGAGGAGGAGGAGGAGGAGGAGGGAGGAGTAGGAGGAGGAGGAGGAGGATGAGGGAATATGAGGGGCAGGAGGAGAGGGAGGAGGAGGAGGAGGAGGAAGAGGAGTGGGAGGAGGAGGAGGGAATAAGAGGGGCAGGAGGAGGAGGAGGAGGAGAGGGAATACGAGGGGCAGGAGGAGGAGGAGGAGGAGGAGGAGGAGGAGGATTTGGCCACGCGGACCCGACGCGTGGCATGCTGTTGGGCCACGCGTCGGGTCCGCGTGGCCCCACAGCATGACCAAGAGCTAGATAAGATGGGGATCGGTGGATCCACGCGCAGGTGCACGACAAGCTCGCCGGGGGGCGGCTCGTCTCGGCGAGGTCCGCCGAGTGACGCGGCGGCCGCCTCCCGGGGGGCTCTCCGAGAATGCATGGCCTGCGGGGCGGGCGCGCGGCCGCAGCGCCGGCGGGAGCCCAGTGCTGGGCGCATCGCTCGGCTGCACGTCGGGGTGACCTTCCGCCGGAGTGACCTCTGGTGGGAAAAGACATCTGTTTGCCTCGATGCAGTGGTTCGCAGATCCCCCGCGGCGAGTCCAAGCCCTCTGCGAGCAGTTCATCTTGCGAGTAGTGGAGCGCGCTGATAGCATTTGCCGGCCCAACGGGCCAAGGGCGTGCGCTAAGATAACCGGTAATTTGTTTAACAACACTTCTAGTTCGCGCGCGCGGGGCCGCCCCTGCGGGTCCCTGGACGAAAGTACCCCGGCAAGGTCCCGCCAAGATCCCGGCAAGGTCCCGAGCAGGTCCCGAGCAGGTCCCAGAAGGCTCCCAAGAGAACTCCAGAAGCGCTTCAAGTGGCTTCCAAAAGAGCTCAACATGGTCCGAGACGGTCCAAGAGCAATCCAAGACGCCAACAATTGCTTCCAGACAGCCCAAAGCGCCTTCAAGAGGCCCCAAGAGGGCTCCAAGAGACCTCCCAAGAGGGACCACAGAGGCAGATGTTTTTTATTTTTCTTACATGTTTGAAGATTTTTGGTGTCTCGCCTTTTCGGCTTACCGGGGCTGTCAGACGGCCCAAGAGGCTTCCAGGATCGCCCCAACACGGCCCAAGAGGCTTCCAAGAACGCCCAAAACGGCCCCAGGCCCCCAAGAGGCCGCAAAAGAGCCCCCCGATATTCCCTACAGGCCCCCAGGAAGCCCGAAGATGCCCCCAAGAAACCCCCAAGAGGCTCCCCAGAGGCTCCAAAAAACTGCTCCCCAGAGGCTCCCTCCGAAAAGACCCCAAGAAGCATCCATACGGATTTTGGGCCCACAACCCATAGGTACGTCTCGAAACTCTGCTGGAGCTTTCTTGAGCTATCTTGGCGCTCTCTGGGGCAGTCCATCGGCTCTCCTCGACGGGGTGCGAGCCACGTCTCCGAAGACCTCCTCGAAGACCGTCCTGCCCACCCCACCGTTCTCCCTGGGCACGAGCACACCACCACGCAGCCACAGTGATGCGAACTGGGCTGGAGGAGTGAGCGAAGCGTTTTTTTCGCCCCCCCCCCCAAAAAAAAAACGGCCCCCCTCCCCCGGGAGCGTCCCCCACTTCCGTGACATCTGGAGGCAATTCCCGGCACCGCGCCCCCGGGTTTCAGGGAGGCGGCCCAAGACGCCCCCAAGGAGCCCCCAGCACGCGAAAGGACGGCCCAAGACGCTCCCAAGCAGCCCAAGACAGACCTCCGACGGCTCTCCAGGCTCCCAGGAGGCCTCCAAGAGGCCCCAAGAGACCTCCGAGAGGCGTCCCGGGAGCGCCCGAAGAGGCCCAAATCGTTGAGTTTCATTGTTTTTTGGTTTTTTGTTCGGCGTTTAACCTCATGCCCGTGAGAATAAACACTAGGGGATAATAAAGTTCGGGGTTCAGGGAGAGATAATAAAAGTAGCCCAGCAGACCTCAGCATAATCTCGAAGTAAGAGATGATCAAGAGGAGACCAAGCCGAGCACGTTTTGAGACATCCTTGGCGTTTAGCTTTCATAGACATATCCTCAACAATGGCTTATCTCGCTGGAGACATCCTCGACAAATCCCTTGTCGACATCCTCGACAAATCCTCGACAGTTTTCTATATATAAAAAAGAAAAATAAAAAGAATAAATAATAGAATAAAAGAAATGGTAGGAGGAGCAGAAGGAGGAAAAGAAGAACAAATCTCGAGTTTTAAATCTATTAGATGTTATTTACAAGCGCTTTATGAACATTGTTTTTTGTAAGTGCTCGTGTAGGGTAGCTCATGTGCCTCAATTTCCATGGATAATCAACCCCAGAGATAAAAAAAGTTCAGGCGAGCGTGGGGACAGAGAGAAATATAAAAGAAGAATAATACAGTAGAATAATAATAAGAAAGAAGAAGAAGAGGAGAATAAGAAGAGGACGAAGAAAGGAACAATCCAAAGTTTCAAATCTACCAATTTTAATTTACAAACGCTTTATGAAAATTGATGTGTTAAGTGCTCGTGTAGGGTAGCTCATGTGCTTCATTTTCCATTGATAATCAACCCCAGGGATAACACAGTTCAGGCGAGCGTGAGGACAGATAGAACTATAAAAGAAGAAGAGGAAAGTAGAATAAGAATATGAAGAGAAGAAGAAGAGAATGAGAAGAAGAAGAAGAGAAGAATAACGAAAAAAATGGAAAGTTCCAAATCTATATCAACATCGCTTGATGCTGCTATCTCAACATAGCGTTTCGAGGTGATAATGAAGTTCGGCCTCAGCGCTCGCCGCCCAATTTGAATTTTGTATAGGGCGACGATAATCAACTCTAAACACTGAAGGGGGGGGTCCCTTTATTATCATCGGCATGCGGTTAGCCTTCTCGCGTTTTCGAGCTTCCAACGCTCCAACACTGCCGAAAAAGGTCCCCAAGACCGCCCCACGACCGCCCACGAGACCCCAAGACGGCTCCAAGATGGGCCAAGAAGGCCCCAAGACGGCCCAAGAGAGCGCCAAGATGGCCCGAAAAGCCGCCCAACAGGAGGAACGCACATCTACAATCCCGGCTTTCCGTTCCAAGAGGCCCCAGGAGGCCCCAAGAGTCTCCGAAAGAGCCTGAAGATGCCCCCAAGAGCCCCGAAGAGGCCCAACAGTGGCCCCAAGAGGCCCCAAAAAAGCTCCCCAGCGGCCTCCAAATTGCCTCTCAAGAGTTCCCTGCACGCCTCTAAGGTCACCCCCCCGACTCCTGCGCACTAGATGTTAGGAGGCCCCACTTGAAACAAATAAGGAAATCCAGTGATTCTCGTTTTGTTCAAGTTCATCCTGAGCCCCATCAAGACTTTGGGGTCACACTGCAAAGATGTTTCGGGAATACGGTTGAACTCTCTGACGGAGTCTTGGCACTCTCTTGGGTCGTCTGCGTGTCTTCTTGGCTGCCCCTGAAACCACCGTAAAATCGAGATCCCATGAATTCACATGTCTAGCCTGGCTAGAACGTCAGCGCGTGCGAGCGCGCGCCAAGAAATGGACAAAGACATAACCTGCCCATGCCTTTCGAGCGCTTTGCCTCAAGATAGCTCCAAGGCTCTCGCAAAGGCTGTCGAGGCGCCCCCCCAGATACCTGCGGAGACTCCCAGGAGGCTTCCAGGAGGCACCAAGAGCTCCCCAAGAGGCCCCGAAAGACCTCCAAGGCGCCGCCAAAAAGTTCCCGAGTGCCATCCCAACAGACCATGGCCTGAATCCCGGAGACTTCTGTCCCACAGCCCAAGCATGGCAATTTGAAAAAAAAGGAATTCTCAGAATTCAATGTTTTTCAAACTTCCTCCCTGCTCATTGTTGCACGGCAGACCATGATTAAGGCCCACGTCACCACAGAAAATTATCCCGGCAAAGCAACCTAACAGCGATGTGTAGGAGCATATCTGGAAGCATTCCCCTTAAGATTCAGATGAGAATCCAGTTGTAGAATTCTGCTGTTCTCGCAGTCGTAGTCGCATTCGCGATGACAGTCGCAGTGGCAACGGCAGTCGCAGTCACAGCCTCAGCCTCCTCAGCCTCAGCCTGCCTCAGCCTCAGCCTGCCTCAGCCTCAGCCTCAGCCTGCTTCAGCCTCAGCCTCAGTCTGCCTTCAGCCTCGGCCTCAGCCTCAGCCTGCCTCAGCCTCAGCCTGCATCAGCCTCAGCCTCAGCCTCAGCCTGCCTCAGCATCAGCCTGCCTCAGCCTCAGCCTCAGCCTGCCTCAGCCTCAGCCTCAGCCTGCTTCAGCCTCAGCCTCAGTCTGCCTTCAGCCTCGGCCTCAGCCTCAGCCTGCCTCAGCCTCAGCCTGCCTCAGCCTCAGCATCAGCCTGCCTCAGCATTCAAAATGTGGCCCGGGAATGGAGTTCTGGGAAGTCGAAGACCACGAAGTGGCCTACAGTTGGCTCCGGACATTCAAAATGTGCCCGGGAATGGAGTTCTGGGGACTCGAAGACCACGAAGTGGCCTACAGTTGGCTCCGGGCATCCAAAATGTGGCCCGGGAATGGAATTCTGGGAAATAGAAGAGCACGAAATGGCCTACAGTTGGCTCCGGGCATCCAAAATGTGGCCCGGGAATGGAGTTCTGGGAAATGGAAGAGCACGAAGTGGCCTACAGTTGGCTCCGGGCATCCAAAATGTGGCCCGGGAATGGAGTTCTGGGAAATGGAAGAGCACGAAGTGGCCTACAGTTGCATCCGGCCCTCCAGAATGTGGCCTGGGAATGGAGTTCTGGGAAGTCGAAGAGCACGAAGTGTGTGACTGTTGGTGAAAAACGAGGTGGGCACAGGCCCGCCCGGCAACTCCCAACACCTGCCCGGACCCCCCTGTGGAGTGATCTGTGACCTCTTTTGATCCTACTAGAAACCTATCAGTCTTCGCTGTTAGGTAAAAATCCAGGAAGCCTTCGAGGGCCCCAAATCATCGAACACGTGAAGGACTTTGACGATTTTATGGTTTCCGCATGTATTGTTTATACGCTTCCGAGGCTTACGCAGGGACTCCAAGAAGGTCGTTAGATACACAAGACACTTCAACAATTGAGATTCCATGCGTTAGCCTGTCGAGCCTAGCTAGACCTTGAGCGCGCGCGAAGCGCGCGCGATGGTTCTAGTCTTTGTTGCAAAGGCCTTACGGACGGTGCCGCCGACCCTGAAGACGACGAAGACTAAAGGGAGGGGGGGGTGCAGGGGGAGGAGGAGGAGAGGCAAAGCGTCGGTCGATTTTTCTCGTCTGATGTCTCCTTTCGCTGCGGCTTATCCTGCCTGAGAGAGAGGTGAGGAGGAGGAGGAGGAGGAGGTGTAGGAGGAGGCGAAAGAGGAGGGAACTTGAGCGCGCGCGAGCGCGCGCGATGGTTCTGGTGTCTACTTGGTGCGGGCTTACCCCAGGCACGCTCGCGTCGTGCCAAAAATCGGGACGGCAGGCGTGTCTTGGTTTGCGGCCCCCTGGGGCCCCCCGCATCGGACCCCCCGGGACCGTCAAGAGAACGACTCGGGATGAAAAATCGGCCTTGGGGCAAGTCGGGCGTGTCCCTCGTGGGAGCGATTTTCCTATTATTCTGGGGCGTTTTTGAATGTTTTGTTGACTAATCTTTATTTTTCGTCCAAAATCCGCCTGTAGGGGGACACGCCCGACCTTAGGCTTTGGGCAAGGGCCCGGACTTCCAGAGACCGCGTGTGGAAACAGTCCGGACATCGCATGTCTGGGACCGGGGCCCCCAGATGGCCGAACGCGACGCGGTAGCAGCGTCCTGCGCGCCCGGGCTTCGCCTCCCCGGGGCTCCCCGAAGTCGCTCAGCAGCGGCATCTCGTGCCCGGGGGCATTCCTGGTGCGTAGCCGAGCTACGGCTGCCCGAGCTGGGCGAGCAGAGAATAGAGAGGGCAGCATTTCCAGGAACGAATTCCATGCGAAGTCGCAATGCATCGCTGCGTTCGCTGACCAAGTGCCGTCAAACTATCCGCCAAGATCATTCACCTCTTCCTCCTCCTCCGCTTCACCTCCATTTCTCATCGTTCTCGTGGCAGTCGGCATTGGCACTTTCAACGTGGGAAGGGGGTCGGGATGACAGCGTGATGGCATGCCATCTCCCTGGGCTCTGCGTTTCTAGAGGAGCAAGCAGTGGTATCAGCATAAACTTGGGAGCTCCGCTCCCGAAGTTTCTGTTTATGCCATTTCTTGCCGCTAGGGGGGTTCGGTGCCGATCTAGGAAATCCGCGCGGAGTTCCGGAAGTTTCTGATTATGCCGTTTGTTGTGCACTCTAGACATTCAGGTCATGACGGCCCAGACCCCAGCGCTACGTTTGCCCGAACTAGGCGAGCAGAGAAAACCAGGGACAACCTCGGCTCGAGGCAACCCGGGACGCCTGCCCTCAGGAAGATTCGCCCGAATGCCGACCGCAAAATCCGAACGAGGTGCCTCACGCTCGCTAACATGTCGCTGGAGCCCAGGCCGCCTCGCGTTGTGACAAGGTCGCGGCGGGCTGATTTTCCCCAATCAGAGCTTGCCTTTGTAGGGGCCCTAGCGGATTCATATGGTTAGGTGAGGTTCGTCGCCGATTTCGATGGCCGGGCCGGATGCCCGGGGGTGTTCGGGTGCCCGGATGCTCGGGGATGCCCGGAGGTGCCCTGGGGAGCCCGGTAGCCCTATAGCCCTATAGGCTCATATTTGTATAGCCTTATAGCACTATTGCCCGACAGCCCTATAGCCCTATAGCCCTATAGCCCTATAGTCCGAATAGCCTTACGGGCACTATAGCCCTATAGCCCCATGGCCCTATGGCCCTATAGCCATATAGCCATCTAGCCTAATAGCCCCATAAGCCTGCAGCCCTATAGCCCTATAGCCCGGGCCTATAGTCCTATAGCCCTACAGCCCCAGAGCCTTGTAGCCCTGTAGCCCTATAGCCCAATAGCCCTATAGCCCTATAGCCCTATAAAGATTATGATGGGGTCGTTTCTCTGGCATCCTTGCTTCTTTCTGTCGGCGGTCGTCGCCCTCCAGGAGGGGAGGGGGGGGCCTGGCGTGGCCGCGGGGCGGTCCGACAAAGAGCAGCTTCGGATGGAAGGTCGGCCCTCCCGGGGAAAAAAGTGTACACCGACGCTTCCTCGGGCCCGGGTATCGGAGTTTGCCCGGGGAAGCGGGTTTTGGCAGATGCGGGAGCCTGGTGCATGATTGCGCGCTTCGACGTTTGCCCATGGAAGCGGGAATCACGAGCACACACCGCACTACCTCGACGCCGCTCCCGGCCCTCAAAAAAGCTCTGGGACGGAAGAACGGCCCGCCAGTGCCCAGGTCTATGTTCCAGTTTCCACGCGAGGTCTGGTTCGGGGGGGGGCGCTGGGACCAGATTAACAAAAAGAAGTAAAGATAATAAAGATAATAAAGATAATACGAATTACTCCGACGGAAGGACCCCACATGAGAATCTCTTTAGCTTGCATGGGGGTATCCTCCTGCCCCTTCCCTTCTCCCACCTACTCTTGCCTCCTCGTTCTCCTCCTGTCTGCTCCTCCTCCTGCCTCAACCCCTGCCTCTTCCTCCTCTTCTTGCCTCCTCCACCTCCTCCCCCTCCCCCTCGTTATGCTTCCTCCCCCCCATTCCCCCTGCCCCTCCTGCCTCCTGCCTCCTCCTCCTGCTCTCCCTCTCCCTTCTCCTCCTCCTCCTCCTCCTCATCCCCTGTCCTCCTCCTCTCCCTCTCCCTCATCCGCTTCCTCCTCCTCCTCCTCCTCCTCCTCCTCGTTTCCATATTCCTCCCCCCTCCTCCCCCCCCCTCCTCCTCCTCCTCCTCCTTCCTCCTCCTGCCTCCTCCTTAGGCCTCCTGCCCCCTCCTGGGGCCTCCTGGGGCCTCTTGGGGCCTCCTGGAGCCTTCTGGGCCTTCCGGGACCTACTGGGGCCTCCTCGGGCATTCCTCCTCCTCCTTTTCCTCCTCGTCCTTCCTCCCCTCAGCCTCTTCCTCTTCCTGCTTTCCTGTCTCGTCCTGCATCATCCCTCCTCCTTTTCCTGGCAATCCTCCTCCTCCTCGTCCTCGTGCGGAACACGACCCAGAGGAAGCGCACGACGTGCGTCCCAGCCGATACGCGCCGGAGGACGACCCAGAGGAAGCGCGCGCCGGAGGATGACCCGGAGGAACCACGTGAGCTGCGGGACCCATAGGAAGGCCCCATAGGGAGTGGGCTCCCGCCTGAGACTTGCTCGCAATTCACTGACAAACGAGGCTCCCGCTTGATATTTCCTTCAAATTCAGACCTGAGAAGCCCAAAAGAGACGACAGTTACAGGAATCCGATGACCCGCTTGGATTAGTAACATGATCTGCGGGCCCCATATGGAGGGGGCTCCCGCTTGAGACTTCCTCACTCACAGACAAGGGTCCCGCTTGATACTTCCTTTAAATTCAGACCTGAGGATCCCAAAAGTGACGACAGTTACAGGAATCCGATGACCCGCTCGGATTAGTAACATGATCTGCGGGCCCCATGGGGAGGGGGCTCCCGCCTGAGACCTGCTTGCGCTTCACTGACAAACGAGGCTCCCGCCTGATATTTCCTCCAAATTCAGACCTGAGGAGCCCAAAAGTGACGACAGTTACAGGAATCCGATGACCCGCTCGGATTAGTAACATGATTTGCGGGCCCCATAGGGAGGGGGCTCCCGCCTGAGACTTCTTCACCATTCACTCACAGACGAGGCTCCCGCTTGATACTTCCTCCAAATTCAGACCTGAGGAGCCCAAAAGTGACGACAGTTACAGGAATCCGATGACCCGCTCGGATTAGTAACATGATCTGCGGGCCCCATTGGGGGGGGGCTCCCGCCTGAGACTTCTTCACAATTTACTCACAGACGAGGCTCCCTCTTGTTAGTGCGCGCGCGGGAATGATGAGAAAGGTTTTTCGGGTGTCGTGTCCAGGCTTGGCCTCTCGCGTTGCTCATCGCAACCGCTCGGGCTCAAGCGTCAAAAGGCATGGGTATGTCGCTCGATGGCCGTCACGCCACCCCAGTTGGTACTCTTCGCCTGGAATGCCGTGCCCTCGCTCTCCGGCTGCCTGGCCGGCTCCGCTGCTGGGCGTTCCGCGCCGGCAGCCCCAGGCCGCGCGGCGGCCGTCGGCTGGTGTTGGGAGCCTCCGTGGGACTGCTCCTGCTCCTGCTCCTGCCCGTCGTCAGCGGCGCCCGAGCCACCGGGCCCGCCCTTGCTGGGTGCCTCGGTGCGGCTCGCGGCCGACGGAGCCGCGGCGATCGAGGTCGTCTGGCCGTGGGTGGGAGGCCTCGCGGTCTTGCCCG
The DNA here is from genome assembly GCA_963575745.1 of Prorocentrum cordatum. Classification (NCBI taxonomy): domain Eukaryota; class Dinophyceae; order Prorocentrales; family Prorocentraceae; genus Prorocentrum; species Prorocentrum cordatum. The sequence continues at coordinate 84,974 of CAUYUJ010003858.1, read as the reverse complement.
ACCTCGCTCTCGCCGGCTGCCTGGGGATCGGGATCCTCGGGGTGTTCTTCGTGCTGTATTGGTGCCGCCATGCTGCACTGCCCGATTCGACGCAGCTTTGTGTGATCCAATGGTGCAAGACTGGGTGCTGGGGACGCAGCGGCTCGTGTGGTTCGTCACTGATCCTGGTTTCAAGCACGAGCGCGTCATCGTGTGGCCGTGTCACGAGGCGTCTTGGATCGAGTACACGGGCAGCGGCGACCTGCATGGGGGGGAGGAGAAGGATCTGGACAAGGTGTACCTCATGACGGCGGGCCAGCCGCCGAGGTCTCTGCCGGACTACGGGGCGAAGGTTGTGCCGTTCGCGAAGTTCCCGACGGACGACGAGCTACGCGGGCTGATCGCGGAGGCCCACGCCGAGGTGGCGTCTCTGTGGGAGTCTGAGCCCGATCGCCACGTGCCGGCGGACCCGACCTACTTCTTGTCGGAGGAAGTACGCCAGCACCCGCTCCTTCGCCACCGCCTCCCGGGCAAGCAGGTGAGGCGCGATGGCAAGGAAGGCAACCCACCCGTCGCCGATGCGGGCGCTGGAGCCGCCGAGTCTGGCGGCGTCGGGGATGCGGGCGACGGCGTGCTGGCCGCCGACGGCGATCGTCACCGCTGGCTGGTCACCGAGCCTGGTCTGATCTGGGAGTTGGGTGCCCTCGTGCCGCACGCATGCGCCACGACCAGGCTGGGTGACCGCGGCGTCGCCGACATCGACGGCGAGACGGAGCCAGTGCAGAGCGTTCCTGAGGCCGACGTGGGCGACTACGCGTCCATGAAGACCTCGGCCTACGAGGTAGCGGTCCGCGACTTCGACGGCGCGCCCACCGACTTCGGGCGGTGATCCGGGATCGTGCCGAGCCACGCGCCTCCTCGCGGGGGGGGGGCCGAGCCGACCGCCCCTGCAGATGTCACCGAGCCGAGCGATGTTCGCACGTTGTGGGTGGACACGGACGCCATGAGCGTCCGGTTCGTGTCTTGGCGTAATGCGGTCACGGAGAGCTACCCCACGGTATGGACCGACAGGCCTGGGGAGGGGCCGTCTAGCTTAATGTATATCCTCAGGCATTCTGATCGGCGCAGCCGCAACATCAGGACGTGGCTCGACCTTGGGTCCCGCTCGAACAACCTCGGGCCGGGCCATTGGGTCATGCACGAGCTCTCCGTCCTCTGCGAGGTCTTCTACGTGGGGCGCACCTACGACCAGCTCAACATGCCGTCGCTGGTGAGCTTCAAGAATATAGGGCGCCGCATCCAGAGTATCGCGGACGCGTACTCGGGTGACCCCTTTCGGCCACAGTGGGCTAACGCGAGGCTCTACTCCGGCGTGGGCTCTGCGGTGGACATGGTCGTGCCCGAGCTGAAGCACTACGTGGCCAAGAGGGCCAAGGACGAGATCGAGGTCGAGTCCAAGCGGGTGCAAGCCCGCAGCCTTCCGATCGCTGCCGACGCTGTCGCTGCTGGCAGTCTTCCTGCCGCTGGACGCGGTCCACCTGTCGCCGCCGCGGCGGGCCAGCCCTCCGAAGGATCGGGCCATGGAGCCCCGAAGGGAGGCAAAGGCGCCGCTGCCGCGGCGGAGACTCAATGAGTGATATGACCCTCGGCGGTGGGACTGGCCCATCCTCCGCCGTTCGCCTTCCAGGGCTTGCGCGCGGATCCGCGGAGATCTTCCCGCTGCCCGACGACTCCAGCCTCGTCGCGGAATTCTGGATCCACCTTCAGGGGCGTGCCCAGCGCCGGTTCGCGAGGGACTGGGGGCAGCGTGTGCGTTCACTAAATTGGTTGTGGGGTGCTGGACATCGTGAGGCCGCTCGACGTGCTCAAGGCGACGTCCATCCATACCGTTTTCGACTTCAACGGGAGGTGCTGGTGCGAATCGCCCAGGGGGTCCAGATCTACCTGGACCCACCCTCCGACCTCTCTCCGAAGGAGGCCTTCCAGGGGCTACTTCGAGGCCGCGGGGTCTACGACACCGAGACGGCCTACACTACCCTGGCACCCTACCAACGGGGCGCGGTTTCTCTTCCCTGTGACGTCTCGACGGCCCCGGCTGTGGGAACCTTGGTCACGGGGCGCGCCCTCGAGTATCTGGTAGAGGCAGAGGAGCAGATGATCAGGACTGATGCTGAGGTCCAGCTTGACCGTGAGACGAATGGTGAAATCAAGATCTACACCGACCCCCTGCTCGCCAATAGCCGCCGCCGGTACTCCACTTTCGTGAAGGACCTGAAGCGGAAAGGCTTGGTGGGCTTCACCCGCGATCCCAAGGAGTTCGTAGGTGTTTTCTTCGTCTGGAAGAAGGAGCGCGCCTCCATGAGGATGGTGCTCGACTGTCGCCGCTCCAATCAACGTTTCGTGACCCCTCCTGGAGTCGAGCTGCTGTCGACAGAGGGGCTTGGTCGGATCGAGTGCGACACGGAACAGACCGGCACGTTGCCCATCTTCCCGGGTAAAGCTGACGTGAAGGATTGCTTCCACCGCATGATGTTCGGCAACCACCTCTCCAAGTACTTCTGCTACCCGGGCGGCCTGGCCAAGGAGTTTGGCATCGTCGGGCAGCTGGTGGAAGGGGTGCCCGCTCGCGCGGGCGACTACCTCTGGCCGTGCGCCCTCGCGCTGCCCATGGGCTGGACGTGGTCGCTCTACTTCGCTCAGGTGGCCAACCTCGGCCTGGTGGAACGGGTCCCCGCGGTCGCGTCGAGTTGCGCGGCTACCGATCGGGGGCCTCCTATCGTGCTGTCTCCGACGTCCTCCTGGCACTACGTATACGTCGACCATGTGGGGCTCTTGTCGCTCGACGCCTCCTACGTCAAGGGGGCTCTGGCGGACACCGTCGCGGCCTTCGACGCCGCGGGCCTCATCATGCATGACATCTCGGTGGACTCCGACGCGGCCGAGGCGCTGGGAGTGACGCTCGATGGCCAGAAGCACCAGACCCTCGTCAACCATCGGCGCTACTGGAAGGTCAGACTGGGCCTCCGGCGGGCCCTCTCCTTGCGGCGCCTGGCGGGGCGAGAGCTCGAAGTATTGCTTGGCCACTGTAAATTCGTTGGCTTGATGTGCCGGGAGACCCTGTCCGCGTGGCACACCGTCTACACTTTCATCCGCGAGCGGTGCTGGGCCAAGAGCGACGTGTGGGAGTCCGCGCGTCAGGAGCTCGAGTGCTTTCTCGGGCTGATGCCGCCCCTTCGCTCCGAGTGGGATCGGCCGTGGCTCACGCAGGTACTGTCCGTGGACGCCAGCCCGTACGGCTGGGGGATTGCCAGCTCCGAGTTCGGAGTGTCGACGGTGAAAAAGCAGGGCAGGATCCTCGAACGATCTCGTTTCCGTCGTCTCGGAGGGTTGCGGGCTCGGGCCAGTGCCCTCGCTGCCGCGGGGTTCGTCTACTCACCCACCACCGATCGTTGGCAGGTCGACGATGAGAAAGAGCGTGACCCCTCGGACGCTCGGGAGGCTGGTGCCTGGGAGATGCGTGAGGACTTCCCCGAGATTCCTGGGGCCCTCCTCCACGGGGATCGGTGGCGCTTGATTTTACATGGCAAGTGGGCCTACTCCGAGGATATCCTGATTATTGAGGCCCGCGTCCTTGTCAAAGCTGTCGCAAGAGTTTGTAATTGTGTTCCAGGTGGATTCTGCAGAGTATTGCTATTGGGAAATAATATGTCAGTTATATTGGCTTGTGAAAGATTTCGGGCCCGCAGCTTCGGGCTCTTGGTGCAGATCAGACGAATCGCGGCCTACGCTCTGGCCCGATGGGGTTCGATTTGGGTTCAGGTGGCATCCCTCAGAGCTCAACAGTAGCGACGCTGGGTCCCGTATCTACGACCCCAACTACGACTCCACGAAGGATCCCACTCGCCTGGTGGCTGACGGACACGGACCCGGAGACGTCCTGCCTCAGCCTGCGGATCTACCTCGATCCGACGGCGTGCCGGCTCAAGTTCCCGAATCGCCCGAGACCCCTGATTCTCTCGCCTGCACCGTATTCCACGATTGCCATGAAGCGGACTCGCACCCTGGAGGCGCCGAGCCACACCATCGCTGGCCAGGAGAGCCGGCGCACGACGGCCAGTGCGCGTCCGACGACGACTTCCTGTCCGCCTTCAGCGACCCCGGGGCCAACGAGGACGCGAACCCTGCCGCGACCGGAGATACGCTCGAAGCTGGATACTGGGAAGGTGCCCATGGCAAGAGGGTCTCTGGTGACTCTGGCGGCCAAGGGGCCCGCGTGGGCTACAGCAGCAGTCACGGCCGCTGCCACCGGCGCGGCCGCCGACGTGGACAGCGATGGCACTACTACGGCCGACGAGATGGAGAAGGGTCTCGACGGCAGGTCGCCCGCTCCCCTGCCAGTCTGGTAGGCCATCGCGGTGGGGTTTGCGAGGCGGGGCATGCATGCCATGGGTCTCGCCGTGATGAACGGAGTCAGCTGCTACCTCAGGCCCTCAGAGCTCCTCGACCTTACCTCGGACAACCTGGTGGCCCCGACGTCGCCGGTGTCGCGGTACTGGAGCCTCCTTTTGCATCCTTCGGAGGAGGAAAAGAGGAGCAAGACTGGGGATGCGGACGACTCGCCGATCATCGACTCGGCCTACATGCTGTCGTGGGTGCACGACCTCCTCCAGGTCTTGAAGGAGAAGGGCGGCCGGCTGTGGTCCGTCGATTATCTCACTTTCTTGGCGGAATTCAAGACTGTCGCCAAGACGCTGGCCATGCCGCACCTTGTACCGTACCGGATGAGACACTCACGGCCGTCGATGGATCGCCTCAAGCCAGATCGCAGCCAAAAGGAGTGTCGGAAGCGCGGAAGGGGGAAGAGCTGGGGATGCGCGTCCCCTGGGAGTCTGTCGTCATTGTATTATGTTGGCGAAGGTTGATTGTGAATGGACACATAATGGGTCGTCTGTATTATGTGTGATATATACACATACACAGATATGTATAATCAGGCCGTCGATCACACACACACACACACACACATATATATATATTTATATTTATACATATATATTTATATATCTCGCCATATATATATACACCGTCGTGAATACATACATACATATATATGTGTGGCGATCGCAGTAATATAATATATGCACAATAAAACACAGTTTTCTGTATATATATGCATGTGATGACAGGGGCCCTGAAACAACCAAACACAACTTAGTATTGAACTGTCTGACGTATTGGCTAAACATATAAATGTGCATGCGTACCACGACCAACTTAAACATATCACGGCTACGCGCCGACGCGTTAACGCTAGTGTTTGTGTGCGTTACATGTATCGCATTGGTCGTGTGCGCGCGTATGTGTTGTATGTGCTGTCGAAGTATACGTTGGTTGTGTACGTGTATTACATTGTTGCGGTATTCGTCACGTCGGTTGATAACGCGTACGTAGTCGCACCGATTGTGCGATCTATCGACTCCATATGTTCTGCATTGGGGACTGTCCATATAGCAGGAATGCGTTGTTTCCGTGAAGCCGAGTATGGCAACGTCGGTGGGATTAGCAAGTAAAATCGAACGTGCAAAAGGCTTTCTTACAGGCAACACCGTTTCGTTGAATGCGTGTATATATATATGTGTATATATATACACACGTGTATGTCATCGCCATATTCGAATTCGCACATTATCCAAACACGCACTGTGTATCGAGTGACTTCGAGCCCAACCATCAACGGATAAATGCCGTGCAATGTGTCATTATGTTGTGGGAGTGAAGAACAGTTTGGGCGGGGCTGGATGGCTCCTGGGGGCTCCCGGGCTCGAACCGATCAGAACGCCAAGGGGTATTGCCTCCTCCTCCTATTCCTTCTCCCTGCTGATGCCGATCCTCCTTCCCATGCCGAGTTATCGTCCTCGCGCCTACTACACCAGTCCTCCGCTCCTTCTCCTTCCTTCCGCAGCCCGTGATGGCTCAAGGGGGAGCACCCTCCTCAGGCTCCTCGGGGCCCTCCTTGAGCTTCTTGGACAGAAGGCTTTTTTTAGCTTTCCGAGCGCACTGCCGACCCTCTGCCGACAAGTCAGTGGTGTGCGTTCAAGAGAACGCCGTGTTGCAGGCCCTCTCACATCTGCGAGATTGCGGCAACGTCGCCGACCTCGCGAAGCCAGCTCTGCTGAAGCGGAATGTTATTCAGGGGCATCGCGTGACGGAGGGATTGCTTCACATCGATGTTTTCGAAGATATACTCAAGCTGAGCACGTTGAGCGATGACGCCTACAATTGGAATGCTGTGCGTTCAGCTGTATATTCGCATCTCGCGGTTGTGGACTAACGGGCTGTGTAAATACAATCCCACCCAAAAAATGCACGCGCGCCTACACGCACGCGCGCGCACGCGGGCGCACGCCATGTCCTTGGGAGTCCTTGGGCCCGGAGACGACGAGACGAAGACGACGACGACGACGACGAGGACGAAGACGAAGACTCTTCGTCACGAAGAGTCTTCGTCTTTGTCACGAAGACGATCCCTGGGGCCACTTGGGGTCTCCCGTCTCCCAGGGGCACCAGTCCAACAAACAGAAGCATGACACAAAACGTATATCACACTTGTCTGGATGATAATATCGACCCCGATGCTCCTTTCCTGGGCGCCCCAATTTCCTGGACCCCGAGCCCCCGAGCCCTTAAGTGGCAACGTCTCAGAGACGAATGTCAGGAAATGTCCAAGATACGTTACGTCTCTTGGACATTTCCTGACATTCGTACCCCAGGAGCCTCGGCCGCTGGTGCTGCTGGAGCCTGTGACAGAGGGCGCTGCCGCGAGAGCCGACGGCCACGGCGGCCACGCCCGCGCAGACCAATCAGAAGTGATTCGTGCCCTCCGCGAGGAGCTGCATAATGCCCAGGCAGAGTTGAAGAACGCCAGGAGGAGGGAGGCCGATTGGAAATTGAAAGCACACGCTTTGAGGACAAGGAACCGAGAACTCAAACAAGAGCTCAGAGGTCAGACACTTAAGAAGGGCACGGCCGACAGATACTTCTCGGTCCGCGGGGGGCTGCAGGTAGCCCTCCGCCGAACAATGTCCAACACAGCAGCTGCGCAGATGGGCATGGCGCTCGGCCTTGACGTCCACGGCTCGACCATTAGGAGATGGGAAGTTGTCTTGAGAGCATGTAGGCTGGCATCTTATAGGAACTGGTTGCGACATGAGTATGCCATCATAGATTTTAACAGACGGCGACGCGCAGCAGAAAGAGGATGGTGTTTTTCAATGCACAATCTCCGCGGAGATGCAACTAACGCAGCGATATGGCAAAAGCAAAAATTGCACGTCACTGAGATATCGTCAGTATTTGTTTCGACCCCTGTTATGCGCAACGACTCGTGGGAAACTGTGTGTAGCAACGTTGCCGCAAAGAAGATATTGGGAGACATTCAAGTGGTAGGCAAGGGCACGGGCAGGGGCACTCTAGGTATGATTGTGAAGCAGTGCACGTCGGTCGGCAACCCCCTGGAGCACTACATGACAGGTAAAGCGCGCAAGCATCTCTCGGAACTAAAAGCAATCCTCGACCAGCCAGGTGAACGTGAGGATGAGCCTGGGCAGGAGCAGCAGCCCGCGCTGGAGCCCCTGGCAGATGCCGCAGCCCCTGCCGCAGATGCTCCACCAGCTGCGCCGCCTGGGCAGAACGGAGGGGGTGAGGATGAGATGGAGGTCGACCGCCCCCTCGTCGTCGCAGAGCCACCCGAACCAAATCCCGACGACCCCGACGCCGAATACCACAGACACGTGAACATCTGGACTTCCTGCACTGACGCAGGGAGCGACGAGGCCAACGCCCGGAAGCTGATGGGACAGTCTCTCAACCACGACTCGAGACCTAACGACATATTCTTTGACGGGAACTGCCTGGCGCATCAAGCCCACCTGGTCGTGAAAGGCCAGATGGTCTTCATGGACAAGATAATGTTGGCTCTGGGTATGAAGAACTTCTATTGGAGTAGTCTTGGGAGGTTGATGCATGTTTGGAGGTCTAACGCGGCGTCGATTTTCAATGCGTGGGCCTCCAAAGTGTCAAAAACGTCGGCAGTGAGAAGTTGCAGGACCGTACCTCCTAAACCACTGGTGGGCCGCTGGGGGGCGATATCCGATTGCGAGAAGTACGTTCTGAAGTGCGATCCGAAAGAGGCCCAGATTGTTTTCAAGGCTGTGTTCGACCCAGAGAAGGAGACCTCGAAAATTGCAGGCGAGAAGAAAGGCCCCGGGACCCGCAAACCCACAAATGAGTTCACACTTGCCCATGGGTTCAAGAGGGGTGGCCAAGGGTTGCCGGCCATAGAAGGCCCCAGGGGGGGCCCCAGGGATCAGATCTAGCTTGCGACCCCTCCCCCCCTCAGCTTCCATCATCGCTCCTATCCTCGGTGGCCAGCTCGGCCCGCCTGCGCTGCATGTTGTCCGCTTCTGCCCATCCCACTTCCCTCCCTTCCATGTCTACGCTGCTGCTTCTTCGTCCCTTCCTGGACCCCAGCCACCGCATTCTTGCAATGCCGAGCGCCCCCGCCCGTCCGCAGGCAAGCAGTCTGGCATCGCCGAGCTGGCCACTGAGGATAGGGACGATTATAAGGAACGCATGTCGAAATGGATTCTCTCTGCCTTCGAATGCGTATGCGACCGCAATTTCTGGATTGCAATGAAGATATCTCAAAAGCTGAAGGGCCCTGTAGACCACTTGTTCAACATTATCAAGCAGAGAAGGGAATACGGGATAGAACCTGGAAATTTGGCGGTCTTGGTCGCCGGGGCCTCTAGCGAAATCCCAGGGGCCCCACGGGGTAGCCGGGGCGAGGGGAGGAGGCTGACTTTGTTCAGTCGTTGGTTCGGTAGCGATCGGGCGATCGGGCTCGAGAAAGTAGAATAACACGACGTTCAAAGTGTTCGGGCCCATGGGATTCAAGGACGGGGAGGAGGAGGGGGGAGGAGGAGGAGGAGGAGGAGCAGGAGGATGAGGAGAAGGAGACGATGGGACTCGGCGTGACCGCTGAGTCTCTCCTCGCCCGCGATTCTGATTATATGAGGTCTTCGGGGACAGCAAGCGGCCCGGGCTCGGCAGGGTCGATGCGGTGTTAGGCGAGATCCAGAGACTGCTTGACAGGGAAGAATGGGCAGATATCTTAGACGAGGTGACAATTATCCATGCTCGCAAAGTTTGGAATATGATACATAAGGGAGTATTGAGGCTGTATGCTGACTTCACCCGCAGGTTTGTAGACGTCATCCGAGGGTACCCCTTCTGCCTACTATGGATTGCTTACAAAGGCCCCTTCGAAGTGTGTGACGAGCGACGACGAGTTTGCGCCGATCTGATACGTGATGTTGGGAGATCTGCCACAGGGCCAGCGGCAACAAAATTACATATGCTTTTCGGCGCTGAAATTCTGGAGGCCTCGGGAACAGGCACATGCCCGACGACGCTGTACACATGCATGCGTTTCCTCGCGTTACATTGGAGGGCAGACACGCAGGAGGTGGAGGGAGTGAACAATCTCATACAGGTGGCCATCAGCAGGGCCCCGAAGATATCACTTCCGCTCTTAGACGCGAGAGTGTCCCTCAGAAAAGAAGTTGGACTTGGTAGCCGGGGCATGTATGGGCAAAAATGGAGCACATTTAAACCCTTTGCGGACACGCTCATCGACGACGCCGTCCAACACATTGACCAATCCGACAGCGTGCTGCAGCTCAAAGGCAGATGGTCGGTGCCGCCCGTATTCAAAGAACCCCTGCCCGAACTGAAGATTGAGTATCGCGACATGTTGGCATTGGAATGGGCTTCGGGATGCAATAAAATATGGTTCAGGAAACAAAAAGAGGCAGATGATGATGATTGCGGGACTTGTATTGTATCCAGCTGCCTGCGGCAATCCCGCCACCTTGCCAACCCAGTTGTATGGGCGGCTTGTGCGAGGGAGCGCGGGTGCCCAAGCCTGCGACGCAATTGGAAATCGTGGTCCGATGGTGATGCTGATGGAGATGATGATGGTAACTAGAATATATTGATGGCGGTGGTGACGATGATGATGATGGCGGTGGTGATGGGGAGGAGGAAGAGGAGAAGGACGAGGAAATCCGACACATGTGACACCTTTTCGTTTTGTGGCATTTAGGCCGCGACGAAGGGGCCAACGCCGTCACGTGCGACACCTTGGCCGTCTGGGGTTGGACGACGACGTCGTCGATCATGGCGATGATGAGGCCACCCTGCAGAGGCAGAGGCCGACGCCGTCACGTGTGACTCCTTGGCCGTCTGGGGCCAGACGACGACGTTGGCGATGATGGCGCTGATGAGGCCTTGAGGCAGAGGCCAAAACCGTCGCAGGTGACACCTCGGCCGTCTGGGGGGTGATTCTGATAACGACGAAGATGGTGTTGTTGATGATGTTGTTGGTGATGTTGCTGTTGATGATGATGACGATGATGATGATGATGCTGATGATGATGATGATGATGATGCTTGGGTTGTCGGTCTGAGGCCTCTCTGGGCCCATCTTGGCGCGAATATGTGGTATCTTTCGAAGGTTTGTGGCGTCGGGGCGGCGCGCGCAGTGAAGTGCGTCGGGAGGGGGGGAGGCCCCTTTCCAGAAACCCTACCAGATCAGCACTTGGCATTCTAGCATTCTAGCACGCCTCAGCGTGCCAGGGGGCACGGTGGCGGATTTGGGAATCAACCTACAATTGGCTGGCTGTGCTGTTCCACTTACAAATACACTGGGCACTTCATTCGCTGCGACATCTCGCACAGGCAACCTCACGACGAATCTGAGGACCCGCTGATGCAACCACTTGATTCCACCATCTCCCAGCCACCATGCATTAGATCCTCTCTCGATTTGTTCGCGGACCAGTACTCTCATTGCCAAACTGATAACACGGTCCCTGTTCTGATGTGGGCTGATACCAAAGTTGACATGCGTGGGGCATACGTTAAGGAGAGGCCGAGTGCACTTTGCAAACTCGAGAAGGAGCCCGCGGCACAGGGGAGGCCCACCTGATGTGTGAACCTGAGAGGGGGCAAGGGACAGGGGCAGGGTAGGGATGAAGGGATGAGGGGAGGGATGGAGGAGGGAGAGGAGTGATTAGACAGAGGGAGGGAGGAAGTGAGCGACGGAAATAGAGATAATTATCCCAGTGCGACCCTACCTAGGAGTTGGAGCCCCTAGGAAAGCAGCATTAGTAGTAACAGTAAAGCTAAGCTGAAACTAGGCTAAAGCTAACCTAAGCTAAGCTGAAGCTAAGCTAAGGCTAAGCTAACGCTAAGCTAACTATAAGCTGAAACTAAGCTAAAGATAAGCTAAAGCTAAAGCTAAGCTGCAGCTAAGCTGCAGCCAAGCTAAAGCTACGCTAAAGCTAAGCTAAAACTAAGCTAAAGCCAAGCTGGAGCTAAGCTAAAGCTAAGCTAAATATAAGCTAAAGCTAAGCTAAAAAGCTAAACTGCAGCTAAGCTAAAGCGAAGCTAAAGCTAAGTTAAAGCTAACACTAACCAAAAGCTAAGCTAAAGCTAGGCTAAAGCTAGGCTAAATCTAAGCTAAAGCTAAGCTAAATAGATAAGCGGCAGCTAAGCTTAAGCTACGCTAGAGCTAAGCTGAAGCTAAGCTGCAGTTAATCTAAACCTAAGCTAAAGCTAAGCTGAAGCTAAGCTCAAGCTAAGCTAACACTAAGCTGAAGCTAAGCTGCAGCTAAGCGAGAGCTAAGCTAAAGCTAAGCTAAAGCTAGGCTAAAGCTAAGCTGAAGCTAAGCTAAAGCTAAGCTGAAGCCAAGCTAACGCTAGGCTAAAGCTAACGCTAAGCTAAAGCTAAGCTGCAGCGAAGCTAAAGCTAAGCTGAAGCTAAAGATAAAGCTAAAGCTAAAGCTAAAGCTAAAGCTCCCAGGGGACTGGGGGAACCGCGGGGCGGGGGCTGGGGGGGCCGCCCGGGGCGATTTCCACTGCCCGGCCCCTTCAAGCTAAGAGAGTAAGAACCCTTCTAGGCAGAGCCTAGGTAGGGAATGAGAGAGGTAGAGAGAGAGGGAAATAAAGAAAGAGGGAGAGAAAGAGAGAGAGAGAGAGAGAGAGAGAGAAAGAAAGTTAGAACGACAGACGATAGCCTGATCGAACATTGCTGGCTTTGATGTTTTGCTGGCGTTTCTGAATGCTCCTCGGGCCGCCCTCCTCGTCGCCACGGCTGGAACCTGGAACCTGGTCTAGAAAGCCGATGGGCCGTTCCCCTGGGGCCCAGTTGGAACGGGCAGATTGCTGATCCGACCCCAGGCCAAAGAAGCGCCCTCGGAAACGGGCAGAAGACGCTGCGCTACCAGGCGCCCCAGCCGCTGCAGCACTTGTCGATGGCGACCATCACGACGTTGATGAGCCTCCGGCGGGGCCAGCTTTGATGGATCTCATCGAAGATGCGAGTGGCGCGGGCGAGGACCCTGTTGGTCTGGATGGGGCGCCCCAGGGGGTGGACAAACAGTTCTTGAAAGAACAGGCGGCCCTGGACAAGACAGAATTTACTATGGCGTGCAAGGCGCTCGCCCATGAAGATTTCGACAAACATTTCGATCTAGTCATGACAGGCCTCAAAATCGAGATTGATGACAATGACGAGACGAAGACAGGGCTCGACGCACACGTCGGGCATGCACTACACGTTGCTGCTGCTTCCGTCGGCGCCGGGGACCCTGCCCCGCAGCCAGCTCCTCCAGTGACTCCTCCAGAGGAGATGGTGAACATCTATACAAAATGGATTGAGAGTGCTCTAGAGTCGTTGTCCATCCTCCGCAACAGACAGATCGCCGTAGAATCGATACCCTTGCACACTATTAAGAAGAAAGGCAACATGTCTATCATTCAATTTTCTGATGAGGAGATGGATGGCCTTGCGAGGGTTACGTTGGCTAACTGGCACAACGCATCTAAGCACTATGGCCAAATAGTGAATCTCCGGTCGGGCCAGGCTGGGGAGGGAAGCAACTCCGACAAGTCCCCCATCCTCTGCCTCTCCTCCTCCTTTTTATGTCCTCTCCTCCCTCCCCCCCCCTCGCCCCCATCCCCTCCCCTGGACCCGCTGGCCCACTGGGCCCGATGTTGTGTCGTCGTCGTCGTTGTCTCGACGTCGTCGCGTCGTGGTCGTCGCCGTCTTCGTCGTCGTCGTCGTCGTCATCGTCGACGTGTCGACGTCGTCTGCGTTGAACGTAGGAGGGCCCAGGGCCTCGTGGCATCTGCGGGCCCAGGGGCCCAGAAACCCAGGAGTGGGAGTTGGGGAAAGGAGGGGGCGAGGGAGGAGGAGGTTTTACAGCAGTCAGGAGCGGATGCCACAGTCCATAGGCTCATCGTTTGCTAGACGCCCCCAGGTCGTTTTCTCTGCCGCTGGATTCTCAACCGCCAAGGGTAAGTTCCCATTCAAAGCTCGGGTGTTCAGAGAGTGCGTTGTTGTGCACCCGGACGTAAGTATGAGGATGGAGAAGTTACCATTCCACCTTCAACCATATCTGCCTGGGCCTATGGTTAGGTTAATGGATATGTGGAACGTTGCTCTGCAGAGCAAGTCAGGCACTGCCGCTGACGCGGGCTCCGGCTCCATCGCCCCGTGCGTCGTTTGCGATGGTGGCGCTGATGCGTCGGCGCCAGTGCAGTGTCCCCTTTGTTTGATGTATATGCATCCGCTCTGCTGCCGAAACTTGGCCTGCGTGAGTGAGCGTCACAAAGCGCCCCTGCCTCCCCAGTCGGTCGTGGCTGAGTTGCCAGGCGTTTTCAAGAGCTCTGAGGATGCGAATTCATATTTCTGCTACTTGTGCTGTTTTCTCGTCCGCTGAATCAGCGGACTGCTGATGTTTTGCGATGTTCCTGCTATGGCCCGTCGCATCCTTGCTCTGAATATATGACCTCAGAGGCTCTATGAAGGAGGAGGGAGGAGGGAGGTGAGGTGAGGAGGGAGCAGGCGCCTCAGGGGGAGGAGGGATGAGACGCGCGCCTCAGAGGGAGGAGGAGGGGAGGAGGGAGGAGGGAGAATACGCACGCCTCAGAGGGAGGAGGGAGGAGGGAGGAGTCTCGCTCCTCAGAGGGAGGCGCAGGGGCGAGGCAAGGTCAGCTTGCCGCGAGCTCGCCTGCCCGTCCAGAGCCCAGCGAGGCCGCTGGAGGCCGCCCCTGCGCAGCGCTGCGCCGCCGCGCCGCCTGCCCGGGAAACGTCGGCAGCGGCAACTCCTCCTCCCCCCTCCTTTCCCCAACTCCTACTCCTGGGTTTCTGGGCACCTGGGCCCGCAGATGCCACCAGGACCCGGGCCCTCCTACATTCAACGCAGACGACGACGACGACGACGACGACCTCCAAGACGACCTCGACGACGACGACGACGATGGCGACCTCGAAAACGACCTCGACGACGACGACGACGACGACGACGACGACGACGACGACGACGTCGACGTCGACATCCACGACGACGTCGTCGAGCACGATTTTTTTTGCCGATGGGGTGGAGAACCCGTGCAGCGACGTGACCTATTCTAATTTTTTAGAATAGGTCGGACGAGCTGCCTTCAGAACCAATGTTTGATTGCACTTGGAATATTTGGACGACGACGTCGGGCACGCCTTGAGGGCCCGCGTTCGGGCCCGAAATGGGTTCAACTACAACGACGACGACAACGACAACGACGACGACGGCCGCGAAGACGACCCCGATGACGACGACGACGTGACGACGACGACGACGACGTCGACTCCACGACCAAAGAAGAGAACTGATTTCCCAGAATCAGAGTTGGTCCAACTCTGATTCTGGGAAATCCGTTTTTTTCTTTCGTCCTCCTTGATCGTCTACAGGATGGCTTAGGTTAGCGTGGCCTAAGACTAAGACGCAAACGGCGTGCGAGAACACAAACGTGCATTCCTCTTCTATCCTCTGCTCGCTCCTCATCCTTGCCGCGCGTGCCGCGCTTGCTTAGCTCAGCCGCTCAGCCGGGCTGGTCACCCCGTTCCGCCCACTGTCCAGACTGCCAGACTGCCCACTCTTGGTTGGTCCCTCTGCTCCAAACCCAACATGAGAAAGGGAGGGCGCCTGCATGCCGGTTGACCTCGGCCAGGTCCGAGGGGGCGATGGGGGTCGGCCCGGGGTCGGCCGATCTCGCTCCCAGCTAGAGCCACGAGGCGGCAACGCATGCATCACAACGGTATCCGCTGACCCTCTAGGGCCCCCGGGCATGGCAGCACCTCTCACCCGCTCCCCCATGTGGTGACGCACGCGCGCCTTCGCTATCCCGTGGCCTACGGGCCTACGGCCAGTCCCATCACAGTGCCTGTGTTGTGGGTCAGAAGGCTGTTGAATGTTCCTCGGGATCTCGCGGTAGGTCTTTTGGGGGCCTCGTGGCAACACTTCTGAGGATTGTTGGGTCAACCCTTGGAGCCTTGAGTTTTGAGGAAGTCAGAGCCTTGAGTCTTGAGGGGTTCACTACAAGATCACATGTATGTGTCCGTGTATGGGGGGTTCGTGTGATAAGCTCAAGTGCAAACTAATATCTATCGTGGTGTAATACGTTTGTTGCGCACCTTCGCGGGATCTTCAGCCGATGCACATATTGTCTGATCAAGTATATTGCACCACTCTCACTACAAACTTAAGTAGCGCACGTAAAACAACCCCACGCTCGGTGACGCTCGGCAAACATGTTGAACGACAAATAGCATGATCGCTGAGAGCGATGGGCTTATTTGATCAGAATATGTCCTTAGCTTGTGTGCTGAGAAAGCGAGGTCAGAGGCAATTACTTGGCCTGAGTAGACATGATGGCATGTGCATGCGCTGAACATGGTGAGAACGCGCGCAACCCAAACAACATGCACGGCGTGTATATACATGTAAGTTGTGGCGCAAATGCAACACGGACGCCAACAATTGCACATCAACGCTTAAGCCAAACCAGCGTTTGCGTGCGCAGCGGAACGCTCAACAGCAACGCAATGCAATTTCGACACCACAAGAATGACAACGTCATGGCATTCCACACCACAACCATCGCTCGAATGCGAACGTAAGTGAGCTGCGAATGTCAACGTTTTCAAAGCTGTGAAAGGCTGGCTATGCCCTTCGCAGTCGTGAGTCTCTTATCATAGGGTCAGGGCTCTTCACAGCTCAGCTGTGAAGGCCCCAGAAGGGCCCTTCACAGCTCGACTGTGAAGGCCATGACCTTCACAGCTCAGCTGTGAAGGCCCCATAAGGGCCCTTCACAGCTCGACTGTGAAGGCCATGACCTTCACAGCTCAGCTGTGAAGGCCCCAGAAGGGCCCTTCACAGCTCAACTGTGAAGGCCATGACCTTCACAGCTCAGCTGTGAAGGCCCCAGAAGGGCCCTTCACAGCTCAACTGTGAAGGCCATGACCTTCACAGCTCAGCTGTGAAGGTCATGGCCTTCACAGCTCAGCTGTGAAGGGCCCATAAGGGCCCTTCACAGCTCGACTGTGCAGGTGCTGACCTTGTCAGTCCAGCTGCGAAGCTTCTTCGGCGGCCTTCGCAAAGCAGGTGTTACTGCAACGCTCTTCTTTGGGCCAGTCTTTGAACATCAGCACTGCGTGCAACTGTGGTGGTTTGTTCGCATTATGTTTCAATTCTGGTTTGGATAATGCCATGCGTGGTAAGCGATTGTGCGTGCTGGGCCGCGTGCGCTAAGTACCCATAGTGGTGCCCCGGACCAAGTTTTCAGCACATTTGTTGAGCGTCGAATTGGAATCGGTTTGGAATTCGTGCGTTTTCGGGCTGTGCAGCGTCTGCAATGATTGAATTCAAACGGGCGCCCGCTGCTCATATTTCATAGCACGTGCAAGCATTTAAACCGATATAGCTTTCGTATTTCCAGGCAGAAGCCCGACGATGTTCCCAACGGGGTGTGCATATAGAGCTTTCAACTTGAAGTGTACTGTCTCTCCTTAGCCTGTTTTGGCTCAACCCACTGTCTGGCGGCTGCGTGCCGCCCGCGCGGCCGAGCGCCGAGCTGCAGTGCTAGCCATGAGTAGACCGTTACTTCCAGTCCAGCGTTGCAATACTGTGAAATCGTTAGAGGATGCTTTTCGGTGGACAGAGCACAATTTGGCCGTTCTCTCAAACAATGCCTCTGCGGCGCCTGCTGGTTTAGAGGGCTTGGCTAAAGTTGCGCATGATATGACGCATTCCTCTGCGTTCAGTGGCGTCGGGGCCCCGGAGGCGGCCCTCGGCATGGTCCTCCGAAGATTGGGGGATGCAGTGGGCACGACGCTGCGTTGCGAGAACAAGTTCGCGATCGAGAAACGGGAAGAGAGCCGCGTGGAGTTGATGTGCCACGACTGTGCCCCGACCTGCGTGTTCGAGGATATGATGGACTTTGTCAACCCGAAGGTCAGACGAGTTCTCGAATCCCAGGGAGCCCGAATGAAATTCGATGACATTGTCAAGATCTTCAAATCAGGTATGGCTATCAAGTCTAAGGCCCGCTGTCGCATCCACTGCAAGGAGTGCGACGCGCTGTATTGCCGCTTGCACACAGCAGGTACTCCGTGCGTGGTGTGGTCTCCGCAGGGGCCCCAGGTTGGCGTCGATGACCTCGAGTTCTTGCTGTGCTTCTTGGCGTGGTGCTCGCAGAGGCTCTTGATAAAGGAGGACGGGATCCTACACGAGAACGTGCCCGAGTTCCCAGTCAATTTGTTAGACATGATGCTCGGAGGACCGCAGGGGATCACGTCAAACGCAAGGAAAGCTCCAAGAAGGCTTCAAGAGGGCCCCCCAACGGACCAACGGATGCTACAACAGGGGGGTGCGTTGGCGTTGTAGCATCCATTGGGGGCCCGAAGAGACGGCCACAAAAACGGCCTCAAGACTGGCCCCAGGGTGTTCCAGGTAGGCCCTAAGAGACCCCTGGAGTTGCACCCGTCCATTTCGGGCTCGAACGCGGGCCCTCAAGTCGCGCCCGACGTCGTCGTCCAAATATTCCAAATGCAATCAAACATATTCTAAAACAAATAGAATATGTTTGACCTAGCTACAGCTCGTCCGACCCATTCGAGCTGTAGGTAGGTCAAACAGCAGCTCGTCCGACCTATTCTACAAGGCAGCTCGCCCGACCTAGTCTAACATTTTTTAGATTTTTCCAGTGCGACCCTACCTAGAAGTTGGAGCCCCTAGGAAAGCAGCATTAGTAGTAACAGTAAAGCTAAAGCTAAGAAGCAGCTAAGCTGAAGCTAAGCTAAAGCTAAGCTAAGGCTAAGCTAAAGCTAAGCTCAAGCTAAGCTAAAGCTAAGCTAAAGCTAAGCTAGCAGCTAAGCTAAAGCTAATCTAGAGCTAAGCTAAAGCTAAGCTAAAGCTAAGCTAACACTAAGCTAACGCTAAGCTAGAGCTAAACTGAAGCTAAGCTAGAGCTAAACTGAAGCTAAGCTAAAGCTAAGCGGAAGCTAAGCTGAAACCAAGCTAAAGCTAAGCTGCAGCTAAGCTAGAGCTAAGCTCAAGCTAAGCTGAAGCTAAGCTGGCGCTAAGCTAGAGCTAAGCTAAAGCTAAGCTGAAGCTAAGCTGAAGCTAAGCTAAAGCTAAGCTAAAGCTAAGCCAAAGCTAAGCTAGAGCTACGCTAAAGCTAAGCTAGAGCTAAGCTGAAGCTAAGCTAACGCTAAGTTAGAGCTAAGCTAAAGCTAAGCTAAAGCTAAGCTGAAGCTAAGCTAGAGCTAAGCTAAAGCTAAGCTAGAGCTAAGCTGAATCTAAGCTAGAGCTAAGCAAGGCTAAGCCAGAGCTAAGCTGAAGCTAAGCTAAAGCTAAGTTAAAGCTAAGCTGAAGCTAAGCTAAAGCTAAGCTAAAGCTGAGCTAAAGCTAAGCTAAAACTAAGCTAAAGCTAAGCTCAAGCTAAGCTAAAGCTAAGCTGAAGCTAAGCTAAGCTGGGTGAAACCAGGGGGCGCGACTGGGGGAACCGCGGGGCGGGGGCTGGGGGAACCTCCCGGGGCGATTTCCACTGCCCGGCCCCTTTAAGCTAAGAGAGTAAGAACACTTCTAGGCAGAGCCTAGGTAGGGAAATAGGTCACGTCGCTGCACGGGTTCTCGACCCCATCGGCAAAAAAAATCGTGCTCGACGACGTCGACCAAATATCCCTAGAACAATCAAACATTGGTTCTGAAGGCAACTCGTATTCTAAAACATTTAGAATATGTCGCTGCACGGGTTTTCGCCCCCCCCGGCAATAAAACAACTCTTCAGGTTATCCAGCACCCCCCCGCCCTCCCCCCCCAGAAGAATACCTGATCGAGACCATCGTGCTCAGCCCCCTTGCGCTGGGCCATCCAGTGCAGCGTGAACGGAGGATTACTTGGCTGAGGCACAAGAAGACTGTCACAGAGAGCGTTCCCAGTCCAATGCCTTGGCCCGAATTCTCAGTGCTTTTCCACAGGGAATGCGACATCACTTGGCACGCATTTTTCATTGCAGAGAAGGGCGACCTAGAGAGCGAGCTGACGTGGGCAACCCAAAAAACAAGGTCAACCGATCGCTGTGATGGTCCGTCAACGACTCCATTCTTCGACTTGCTCACCCCGGTTGAGAAGACCAGACTGGAGCAACACATCAATCAGGAGCGACAGGCCCACACGGATGCCGACATAGGATCAGTTGTAGATTTGGGCCAAGATCCCATCGGGCACCCCATGAACACACTTGGACAGACGTGGCTGTACACTATCGTGAAGGGTTGTGCGATCGCATGGAGCACCCACCACCAGAGGTGGATGTGCCCGCGCGAGATCCCCCTAGCCCAAGGGTTCGGCACCTACAGCAAGGTGAACGATTTAGCCGCCGAGTTCTGCCCTTTCAACGCAGACAGGCTCGGCAAGGGCTTCCGCGCAAGAAAAAGGGGCGTGATGATAGAGCAAGCAGGCAACACCATGCACTTGGCTGTCATGGGCACGGCGTTCTGCTGGTGGCTTTCCCAGGGCCCGCCAAGTGCTGATAGGGTCGCGGACGCTCTGAGTCAGTACGCAGGTGGCGCTGCGCGTTCAGTGCTCTTGCATCGGCCACTCTGCAGGTCAGATAGCGCAACTAGTAACCACAGCGGCACGAGTGGCAACAGCCCGATCAGAGGTCGGCGCCAGCACTCCAAAGTCGGTCTCCCAGCTCCGAAGAAGCCTAGACTCGGAGCTTAGATCGCATTTAAGAAGAGTGCATTGAGGGGGGGAGGGGAGGAGTAGCAGCAAAGCAAGTAAGGTAGGAAGGTAGGGGGCACGGCAGGAACATATTTGCGAGGATGTGAATTTCAGGCTCTGGAGGCTCTGGGGGTTAGGACCCTCGGAGTCCTCGAGGTGCTGGTAGACCCTGAGGCGCGCTTCTTCCCCCCCCCTGTTCGCTGCCATAGCAGGGGGCGGCGGGAGAGGCCATCTGCCAGCACTGTGGTGTGAGATGCTGCGCTACTGTTGCCATGCCGCTCATCTTCTGACCCTCCTATTCCTCCCCTGTTCGTTCCCAAGCCCTGCGGGTGCAATAAACAACAAGTAAGCAAGAAAGAGAAACGGTCACTCTTGAAACCCGCTCTGCGGCTCAACATCCACAGTCCCGTGCGCTGCGGTAGCGAGTATGGGGCCCATGTGGGGCCTCCTCCGCCACCTCCTCTCCTCTCATTCAAAACCACCTCCCTCCGCTATAGCAGCGTCCAGCCATCCAACCATCCTGCTCAACTTCCCCCTCCCCCAACTCCTTGCCACCCCGCGGCATCCGCGCGCTCCGCCTTGCCCCTCTATCTCGAAACCGCAAGCCCGAATAGAGCACACATGGAATGCACATTTCACGATATCAATCAAAAGTCAGAAACACATGCGATGACATCCTCTCGCACTCCCTCATCCTCAACTGCTCCTCCTCCTCCTTTTTCGCCCCCCTCCTGCCCTCCGGCTACTCGTGCTGACACGCTCCCCTCTTTGTCCGCCTTCCCACCCATAGCCATTTTGGCGCAGCTTGTTTTCGGTTGTCTTTGGGGCGGAGACAACTTGTCTCGTGGTGTTCGGTACTCAGACTACTCGTGACAATTCTCTGCACTTCAGCTGCTGAGATGTCAAGCTGCGCGTCGGGACCCGCGGCCCCGGCTACCAAGGCCGCCGCGGCTAAAGCCGCGATGGCCCTCATCGCTCCTGGAGAGCCCGTTGAGGTCATCATGAGCAGTCCTCCCACGACCAAAGTCAAAGTCCCTGCCGCGGGCTCCGCGCCCACTGGCAGCGCTGGGCCTTTTCCGACGGCCGGGACCGGCCCGACGCATTCTGGGACTGCGGTGGACGCATTGTTCGGTTCTCGGGCCACCATTGAGGACCGCGAGGGCTTCAAGGATGTCACTGGTAGCATGCGATGGAATATGATCGAGAAGGCCTACGTCAAGCCTCAGAGAACTACCTTACACTTGGTCGATGATAAAGGTGAGCGGATTGCTTTTCGTCACAGGCTCAACCAGAGGGTCCAGAAGGTGGTCGTCCTTACTTACGCAAGGGGTGTCCTGCAGAACGGCGCGATGGCGGCCATGCGCGCCGCGCCGATCGTCATCGCAGGGGACGGCGGCAAGATGGAGATCATTGGCGGGGGGACCTTGGTCGACTCCATCTTCGTGGCCAAGAACATGCAGCCAGAGAACCCGCACGTCGTGCGGGCGCTGGCGACAGGCATCCCGAACTGCATCGAGTTCGACAGTAGGACCCCAGACGACGTCATCACGTGGGTGAAGAACGAGCATAACAACTGGCACAGTGGATCGAAGTACTCGTGCCTCGAGATGTGCCCCCTTTCTGAAAGCACAACCGATTTGTAAACCAATAGCGGTCCTCGAAACCTCATCGCCCCTCGTCGTCCCCGTCTTCGTCGTCGTTGCCGTCACTTGACTCAGAGTCAAGTGACGGCAACGACGACGAAGAGTTGACTCGAGTTTCGGATCAGAGTCAAGTTGACTCTGATCCGAAACGTTTGAACCAGAGTCGGTCGAGGGGAGTATATCAGTTGCATTTTATATGCAACTCAGTACGCAGGTACAACGAGCTCGAGACCATCGAAGCTGCCTGGAAGGAGCACAAGACGAAGCACAATATCACGGTGCATGGGTGCCCGAGCTCCGGAGACCTGCGATATTCTAAGCTGTTCGAGAAGTTTGTGCTGGAGAACTTCGAAGGCGTCTTCGAGGACGGCGCTCACTTGACCAACGCGAGGTCGTTCGCGAATGCCATGAAGGAGATGGGCATCTGGGAGTGGTACAAGGACCTCCTCGGCGAGCGTTGCGACTTCCTTCGGCCAGGGCTCTCCAACCAAGTGGTTGCCTTCAACAACTACAACGTTCTGAACCTGCTCCGCACCAGATTCAGCGACACGATCGACGAGGGCTTCCTTACCGACATCATCAAGGAGTGCGTGAGGTTCATGGTCCCGCTGGCCGATGTGGGTTCTGCGAATTCAGGGTCTGGCGGCAATGGCAGGCCCGGGGCTGAGGAGTGGTTGTTTGACAAGATGCAGATGAAGCTGATCAGGCTGCTCATCTGTCCGATGGGCGGCTCCGTCCTCTACAAGGATGACAAGCAGGAGAAACTTCGTCAGAAGAGGGCTGCGAAGGAATCTCGCAAGGAGCCCAAGAAGGTGGCGAAGAAGGACAAGAAGGACAACGTCAGGCAGCAGCAGAAGCCGAAGCTCACAGTGGACGAAGAGGTGATGAGCTTAGAGACCATGGGTCGGGACAAACTGTTTCTCGACGACCTGGCGGCCGTGATCACCGCGCCCCTGAAAGACCTCGAGGCAGACGACATCAACCGCGCCGAGATCGCGTTGGTCATTCGCGATGGCCTTCGTTTCTGCTTCAAGGGTGAGATCTGGATCGCAGGGGAGACCAAAGTCGCGTGGAGCCACGTCAGGAAGGCTCTTCGCGGCGACATCATCAGGATCCATGCGACTCCGCTGATGAAGCTCCCGGGCCTGGCTGGCGACCTTGAGAATGCTTCGTCCGAGGAGATCACGAGCTCTCTCCTGCACCTGTTGGCGGTGGATGACCTTGAGGAGGCGGCGCCAGCTGGGTCGGCGATGGCGGGCGTAGGGGCAGGATCCGAGGTTAAGAAGTTCTACACGCCGCAGATCGCGGCCATCCTCCAGGAGGAGCAGTCTGGGCTCCTGGACCTTTCAAGCTTCGTGAAGTCCAATCTCATGTCGGCGCTCCCAGCTCGCGTGCACCCCGCCTTCATCTCGCTGAGCTCTGTCATTTCAAACAACATGGTGCATTGGGACGTCGGTGTGAAGAATAATCTCGAAGCCATCCTGACGCAGATCTCCGCCCCGCTGCTGGATGCCATCCCCCACTGGTGGGTGCGATTTGCTCAGTTGGTGCCATTGGCCATAAAGGAGCAGAAGTCCACCGTTGAATATGCTTCCGGAGGTGTGTTCCCCACTGCAGACACTCTGGAGCAGTTCATGTCGCTGCGCATCCACTACATGATTGAGCTGCTCTTGATTGCCGCTTCATGTCACTGGGGGCGTCAAAACCCAAACTCATGTGTCATTACTGCTGCTGCTGCTGCTCGCTGCTCGCTCCTCTTCCTGCTTTCCCTTGCCCTTCGTCGTTGTCGTCGTCATGATTTCCTGCCCCCGCCCTGACCCACGTCTGAATCCCTGGCCCCTGCCCTCCCGCTGAGGAGGGTGGGGGAGGGGGGGGGGGAGGAGGAAGAGGAGGAGGGAGGATGAGGGAGGACATCCAGCTGCCTGCGGCAAATCCCGCCACCGTGAGAGAACACGGATGCTCGAGCCTGCGACGTAGTGTAAAATCGTGGTCCGATGGTGATGATGATGGTGATGGTGATGGTAAATAAAATTTATTGGTTGCGGTGGTGATGATGATGATGATGATGATGATGATGATGATGATGATGATGATGATGACGCTGGTGATGGGGAGGAGGAGGAAGAGGAGGAGGCAGAGGAAAGCCGTCACATGTGACACCTTTTCGTCTTGTGGCAGTGAGGCCGTCACGCAGAGGCCAACACCGTCACATGCGACACCTTGGCCGTCCAGGGCCGAACGACGACATTGTCGATATGATGAGGCCGCGCTGCAGAGGCACAGGCCGACACCGTCACATGTGACACCTTGGCCGTCTGGGGCCGGACAACGACGTTGACGATGATGGCGCTGATGAGGCCTTGAGGCAGAGGCCAAAACCGTCACATGTGACACGTGGCACCTCAGCCGTCTCGGGGGTGATTATGATAACGAAGATGATGTTGTTGATGATGTTGTTGATGTTGTTGTTGATGATGATGCTGATGATGATGATGATGCTGATGATGATGCTGATTTTCCGTGTCCTTAAGCGTCCATTTTCCCCCCTGTCTCCGTGATGCTGCTGATGATGATGATGACGATGATGATGATGATGATGATGATGATGATGATGCCTGGGTTGTTGGTCTGAGGCCTCTTGTATGTGTGTTGGGATCTCGTATATGGCTTTTCGGGGGCTTCTGGGAGGCAGTTTTGAAGCCTCTTTGGGCCCGTTCGGGGGCCTCTTGGGGCCTCATTGGGCCTCTTGGGGGTCTCTTGGGGCATCTTGGGGGCCTCTTGGGCGCCTCTCGGGGCCTCTTGGGTGCGTCTTGGGGCGTCCTGGGGGTCTCTTGGGGCGGAAAGGTCGAATTGTCGGTTCGTGGTGCCCCTCTTGGGCCGCTCTTGGGGCCGTCTTTGGCACCTCTTGGGCAGTCTTAGGACTCTCTTGGGCCGTCTTGGGGCCCTCTTGGGGGCCTCTTGGGCCGTCTTGGGGCGGTCCTGGAGGCCGCTTGGGCCGTCTTGGAACGTCGGAACGCCGAAAAGGCGAGAAAGCCAAAATCCTTCAAAAACCAACGGCCAATTGACGAGTTTGGCCCCTCGGGGGTCTCTTGGGGCGCCTCTTGGGGCTCTCTTTTGCCGTCTTGGCGGCCTCTGGGGCCGTCTTGCGACCGTCTTGGGCGTCTTGGGGCGATCTTTGGGCGTCTCGGGGCCCGCCGTTTTGGCGGCCTCTTGGGGCCCTTTGGGCCCATCTTGGCGCGAATCTGTGGCATTTTTCTTTCGAGGGTTTGTGGCGTCAACGTGCCAGGGGGCACGGTGGCGGATAGGATGAGCATTTTGCCATTGCGTTATCATTTCAGGTTCTCCAGTGCTGGCGCCGCATGATCAGATCCAGGGGCTCGCGGCGTCCATCGTCGCCAATTTGCCGCAAGTCGTCAGCGCCCTGGACGCGAAGGCCCTGAAGCAGATCAATTTCCCCGAATACTGCAGCCCAGGGCAGACGCAGCAGCACGACTTCGTCCGCGACTGGGTGTCGATCTGGTCCGAGGTCATTATCTGGGGCCGCCGCGAGATGGCCAACACGGGCAAGTTCGAGAACCTTTTGAGCGAGATCATCGCGCGCGAGACGGGGGCCTCGGATTCGGCAGGTGGTGGCGCCGCTGGCGAGGGCGTGAATGGGGCCTCGGCGGCCTCGGCTTCGGCGGACGGCGGCGCCGCTGGTGGCGGCGCGAATGGGGCATCGGCGGCCTCGGCTTCGGCGGACGGCAGCGGCGCCACTGGTGGCGGCGCGAGCGGCGGCAAGGGCGCCGAGGCCCCGGGCCCCCAGCAGCCTGAGGAGGATCAGTCGACGCATGTCATTTCTCTCAGCGAGCTGCGCGGCCAGTGGAAGGATGATGAGAACGACCTGCCACCTCTGGTGCTGCGCAACGTCATCCAGAAGATTGAGGCCACGCTGTACGAGAAGTGCGTCGTGTCGGGCCAAACCTCCCTGAAGCCAGAGTCACATCAGCCCGACTCGGGCACGACGTGCTTGCACTGCAACCCGGACAAGCCTGAGGAGACTCTCGTCTCGGACCGCATGGGGAAGAATTTCGTGGCGAACTTATTTGGTAGAGTCGTGCGCGTGGCCTCCGCTGGTTGCATCCCGCTGACGAAGATCGGCAACGTCATGCTGTATGCTTCAGGGGAGGGCGTCGACACGACGATGACTGACGAGTTCGTCCCAGCATGGCTCATTAAGGAGGCGAAGCAGGCAGAGGTCGACGCCATGAAGGCCGGCAAGTGCACTGTGTTGGACGTGAAGTGTTCCAAGATCCCTTTCAGCTACGCCTACACCGTCGGCATGGAAAAGAAGATGATTGAGTGCGATCTCGATGTCTGGAGCTGCAGGTGGCCGCAAGGCCTCGAGAAGGCCATCAACGGCCCCGTGTACCGCCAGACGGTCTCTGGCATGCTCTCCAAGACTCCGCAGGTGTCGCGTGGCAAGGGCTCTGCCAAGGGCAAAGGTCAGGGCCAGGGCATCGGCAAAGGCAAGGGCAAGCGCGCTCGCGGCGCTGCCCCGAGCGATGAGTGGAAGCATGCAAAGCACTTGCTTCGCTGAGCGATTGTGTGCAAATTGTGTTGTGTGCCAGTGCCTTTTTTTTGCCAATGCCATGTCGGTTCTATTGCGGCCATGGGAAATCAATGTTGCGTCGCAAGAGCCAAGTGCTTTTGTGGGGAGCACGAACATTGTAGCTGCTCGGCCAGGACGTCCGGCATTTGGATTGAGGCAGTTTTCGGCCCCCTCGATGCAGAGGGGAAGCGTCATGGAGGAGGAGGCGGAAGAGAAGAAGGAGGGAGGAAGATGCTATAGGAAGAAACGGGATGGGGGAGGGGGGGAGGTAGATCTGAAATAGGGGAGGGGGCGGGAGGAAAGGAGGGGAGGAATAAGGAGGCAGATCTGGGATCGTAGGGGCCCCCCCAAGCACGGCACCATCGCGAAAGAGTTCAGTGACCGTGACTGTCAGTCACCATGCGTGGCGGTAGCAGCGTTCCACACATAATAACCAGAAAACACAGCTGCTGCGGCTGCTGTTGCTCCTCGCCATCGTCGTATTGCTACTCTTCTTTGCCCTCTACTCCTCATCCTCTTCATCCTCCTTCCGATGAGGAAGACTGGAAGGATACGAATGAGGAGGCGGACAAGAAGGATGAGCAAAACGGAGGGCCGCGGCACGTTCTTCACCTTCGACGACGAGGACGACGATGATGACGACGACGACGACGGACCGAGACTACGACGACGGACCGAAAGGGAAAAGTAGGATGAGGAAGAAAATGAGGAGGAGTAGGAGGAGGAAGAGGAGGATGAGGAGGAGGAGGAGGAGGAGGAGAAGGAGGAGGAGGAGGAGGAGGAGGAGGTCGTCGTCGTCGTCGCCGTCGCCCGCGGCCCCGCCCCGCGGCCCCGCCCCGCCGCCGCCGCCTCGACCTCGACTTCGAGGACCCGCGGCCCCGCCCAGGAAGAGGAGGAGGAGAAGGAAGAGGCGGAGGAGGAGGAGGAGGAGGGAGGAGGAGGAGAAGGGAGGAGGAGGAGGAGGAGAAGGAGGAGGAGGAGGAGGAGGAGGAGGAGGAGGTCGTCGATCGTCGACGTCCTCGTCGCCGTCGCCCGCGGCCCCGCCCCGCGGCCCCGCTCCGCCGCCGCCGCCGCCTCGACTCGAGGACCCGCGGCCCCGCCCAGGAAGAGGAGGAAAAGGCGGAGGAGGAGGAGGAGAAGGCGGAGGAGGACGAGGGCGAGGGCGAGGAGGAGGAGGAGGAGGACGACGAGGGCGAGGACGCTCCTCCTCCTCCTCCTCCTCCTCCTCCTCCTCCTCCTCCCCCTCCTCTTCCTCTTCCCCTCAATCCTACTCGGGTTCCCGTTGGTGGTCCCGCGGTTGTCCCGAACGGTGTCCCGCGCGGCTGTCCGTGGTGGCCCCGCGGTGATATATGTTATCCAGCGTGGGCCCCAGGCCCAAACAATTATCTGTAGCAGCTTGCGTGGTGCAATCTATGTGGTGCCAGCTATGCAATCTACGCGGTGCAATCGCCGATCGTCGTCCGACGATCGCTGTGGTGCTCAAGTTACGGGCGTTCGCAAGCGTGCTGCAGTGCCCTACTCATTGGTGTTCACAGGCATGCTGCGGTGTTTCACTTAATGGCGTTGTCCTTCACGGACTTCACAGCTCGTCCTGGGTCCCCTTCTATGTGGGCCCCGTCGTACGACGACTTTGCCAGCGACGCTCATCCCCAGGGAAGAGCTGGAAGAGCCTCGTGCGCTACGAGAAGAGCGCCCGTCTCGGAAGCTTCCGGAACGAGCTCCCTGCCGAGATGCAAGCACACATGCGCCTGTGCGAAGACCAGCTCGTCGAGTTCCTCTGGTCGCCCGAGCTTGCCCCAAGGCCACCGCCCGTCCGCGGCTAGCCAAGGACGGCACCTACATGGCCGACCTGTTCTCTGGCTCAGGCAAGGTGGCTCGGGCAGTCACGCGGCTGGGGTTCTCAGCTAAGGCCTGGGACATCATCCACGGGCCCAACCATGACATCACGGACCCGGCTGTGCTTCGCCTATTGTTTTCGGACGTCCGTGACGGCAAGATTCTCGCCGCCATGATCGCCCTCCCTTGCACCTCGCTGACTATCGCTCGAGATAGGACTTTTCAGATACGCTCACGCACTCAGCCATGGGGGACTGACCTGACCGATGCTACCGATCGGGACCGAGCCTCACTCGAGACTGGTAACAAGATAATTCGGGCCGTAATTCGCATTCTCAGACATCTCAATCGCTACAAAATTCCGTGGATACTTGAAAATCCGTCAACTTCCCGCCTGTGGTTCATCCCAGAGATATTGGCTCTGTGCAGCCGGGCGCGTGCTGAATGGCGACTTACAGATTTCTGTCAATGGGGTACGCCGTGGCGAAAAAGGACATGGCTAGTATGTGGTAATATGTATCCTGAGGACAGTTGCTCATTGGACAGAGTCTACTCTGGAAAAGCTGGTTTGTGCTCTCGCACCCTCCGCCGTCATATCGAGCTGAGTGGCCGCAATGACCAGAATGTTTTGTGGACCTCAATCGCCCAGCCTTACCCCTCTCGCCTTGCCACTGCTCTGGCTAAGTCTCTCGCAGCTAAGAAGCACGCCTCCTGCTCGTACAACTCGAGCGGCCCCGTCCGTACCGGGGCCCAATGAGGCTCAGGCTTTGTTTGCTTTCGCTCTTCCCCTCCTCTCTTCCCCTCCTTCGCCCCTGTGAACCCTTTCAATTCGGGATGTTTGGGATGCCTTGGACGTGTGATTCTAACGATCTCACGTCGCCCCAGCTGTGTGTTGTAACCCGGTCAGATAGTAGCAGATCCTCTCCGCTGGAAAAACACGGCTCATTATGTTAGCGCGTGCACGGGAATGATGAGAAAGGTTTTTCGGGTGTCGTGTCCAGGCTTGGCCTCTCGCGTTGCTCATCGCAACCGCTCGGGCTCAAGCGTCAAAGGCACCCGCCCTTTCGAACAATGTTCTCCCATCCCATACTCCCATTATACTTTGCAGAATGCCTTGGACGTGTGATTCTAACGATCTCACGTCGTCCCAGCTGTGTGTTGTAACCCGGTCAGATAGTAGCAGATCCTCTCCGCTGGAAAAACACGGCTCATTATGATACTTCTTCCAAATTCAGACTCGAGGAGCCCAAAAGTGACGACAGTTACATGAATCCGATGACCCGCTCGGATTAATAACATGATCTGCGGGCCCCATAGGGAAGGGGGTTCCCGCCTGAGACCTGCCTGCACTTCACTGACAAACGAGGCTCCCGCCTGATACTTCCTCCAAATTCAGACTTGAGGAGCCCAAAGGTGACGACAGTTACAGGAATCCGATGACCCGCTCGGATTAGTAACATGATCTGCGGGCCCCATAGGGAGGGGGCTCCCGCCTGAGACTTCTTCGCAATTCACGCACAGACGAGGCTCCCGCTTGATACTTCCTCCAAATTCAGACTTGAGGAGCCCAAAAGTGACGACAGTTACAGGAATCCGATGACCCGCTCGGATTAGTAACATGATCTGCGGGCCCCATAGGGAGGGGGTTCCCGCCTGAGACTTCCTCACACTTCACTCACAGACGAGGCTCCCTTTTGGTGGATGATGGTGGTGGGATGATGACGACGGTGTTTGATGATGATATATGATTGATGATGATGATGATGATGGTGATGGTGATGATGATGATGATGGTGATGATGTTTGTGATGATGATGGTGGTGGTGGTGATGATGACGACGTGATGATGATGATGATGATGGTGGTGATGATGAGTGCTGATGGTGAGTGTTCGTGCGATTATGATGGTAAATGTTGGTGATGATGACGGGGTCGAAGTGGTGACTCAGCGAGTAGTGATGATGATGATGATGATGATGATGATCGTTCGATGCCGATGATGGTGAGTGATCGTGCGATGGTGATGCTGATGGTGATGATGATGATGAGTGGGGAGTGATGGTGATGGTGATGATGATGCGGAGGAGGAAGCAAAGAGGAGCAGAGGAGAGGGAGGAGGACGAGAGATCCTGCGCGGAGGGTGCGCAGAGAAAACAAGAAACCCACTTATGATGTGGGGAATAACAACAATACAAAAACACACACACAAAAAAAAAACAACGACTTCCCCGGGTCTCCGGGGTTGCCGCAGCCTCGTGCTGCCTCGGCGCGGCAGCAGCAGGGGCGCGGGCGCTCCAGGGCCAGAGGGGGCGCCCCCAAGCGGCCCCAGGGGCGGAAGCGGACAGGGCGGAGGCCGCCCGTGCAGCCCGCTGCGTGCCTCATCAGAGGAAAGAGAGCTATGCACAGACACCGATTCTGGCCAGGCCCAGCCTGAGCCCAGGATCGGTGCAGACGCCCTCCTCCAGTGGCCTAGGAAGCATATGCACCGATCCTGGGTCAAGGATGGGCCTTGCCAGCATCGGTGCATGTGCATAGTGCTCTTCGCCCTATTCATGTCGACATGCAGGTAAGATTCCAGAGCCTCCAGCAGCTTCTCGGGCCGAATGAAAGGGGGGAATAGGGAAAGGGGGGGTTACGAAATCTGCTGCGTGCAGCTGGTTTCGGCCCCGCCGCCGGGCCCATTCCTCGATACATGGGCGCCTCCCGGCGCCGGGAGGCGCCGGGAAAATCAGCTACGTGAGCTGATTCTCAACACCCCCCCTTTGCTATCCCCTTCTCTTCGCCCGACCCGAGCTTCCAAGAGAGCTCCGACGGCCTAGGACAGCCAGCGAGAGCTTCAGGATGCCCCTGTGGCAGCGCTTTGCGGCGCGTGTTTGGGACCTGGCGGGGGAGCAGCCAAAAGGTCATTGATGTCCGTGGCTGCGGGCAGCTTCTCCCGCTGCGCTGGATTCGTCTGGAGGTAAGGTGTGGGGGCCCCCACGACCCAAGAGGTCCCCAACACGACCCAAGAGGGACAGACAGGGGCAACGGAAGACTCAGGAAGTAGAGGGTGAAGTGGAGGGGGGAGGAAGAAGAGAACGATGAGGAGGGTAGCAGGTGGATGGGGCGGCGGACTTTGGAGGGAATGTAACGGAGGTGGAGGAAGAGTAAGCGAAGGAAGTTGGGAAGCAGGGGCAGGAGGAACATGATTCCGTCGGCAATGATTATATTATGTTCAAGCGTCGTCTGGGCCCCAGATTCTCGACACTCTCCTCGCCTTCCTCCTCCTCCTCCTCCTCCTCCTCCTCCTCCTCCTCCTCCTCATCCTCCTCCTCCCCCTCCTCTTCCTCTTCCTCCCCCTCCTCTCCTCTTCCTCTTCCTCCTCCCCCTCCTCTCCGTCGCCCTCCTCTTCCCCCTCCTCTCCCCCCTCCTCCTCTCCTCTTCCTCTTCCTCCTCCCTCTCTCCGTCGCCCCCCCAGTTTCCCCCGCCGCCCTCCCACCCCCGGGCGCCCCCCTCGCCTCGGCCCGGCCGCGCGCGAGGCGCGAGCTGCGCCTCCTCCTCTGCTCCCAGGAGCGCGGGCGCCGCTCTCGGCCGGCGCGCGGGGACGGATCCCCCGGCCTTCTGGCGAGGCTCCAGGCTGCAGGGCGTTCTCTCGGGGGCGGAAAAGAGCGGGGTGATGACTAGGGGGGGGGGATATCATGACGGGAGCCATGATATCTCCCCAGGTCTCGTGGCGCCGCTTCTTATTTCATTACGTCCCTGGACCCTGGGCCGCGCACATGCCGCCGGTCATGATTTGCACCCCCCCCTCTTTGACACCCCCCTTTTGGCCGCTCCCGATTCTCGTTTCCAGGCCTCCACGCTCGGGGAGCGCTCTGACCCCTGAGCCGCCCGCCCCGTCCTCGTCTTCCTTCGGCCGCGTCCCTCCTCCCTCGATCCCTCCTCCCCTCGCACGGTGGCGCCGCTCTCGGCGGGCGCGTGGGGATGGATCCCCGGCCTCTGGCGAGGATCCACGCTCCTTGGCATCGCTCGGACGTGTGCATTTTTCCTTCGGCGAGGACCCTCGAGGAGCATCCTTGATCATTTTGCAACAAAAACCATGCACGAAACCGACAAAAACACCGGGAACGGACGTCCGAGCGATGGCCAGGCTCGAGCAGCGCTCTGACCCCTGAGCCGCCCGCCCCGTCCTCGTCTTCCTCCGGCCGCGTCCCTCCTCCCTCCTTCCTCCTCTCGCATGGTGGCGCAATTCGCCCAAAACGGCGCTCCCGTTCAAGCCTTTCATTGCCCGCGCAGTCACCTTCTGCCTAGTCGCCGACGCAAAAATTCTTAGGCCTCCTAGATGAGATCGGAGTAGATGGGGTCGGAGGATCGCGCCGCATCGCCGATGCATCGGCAATGCGTCTCGATGCGGGTCCCAGTTTTCTTCCCGCCAACGTCGCCAGTGCATCGCCAATGCAGCGCCGATGCGTCGGCGATGCGGCGCGATCCTCCGACCCCATCTATTCCGACCCCATCTAGGAAGCCTCTATTGTTCCCTTCAGGCAGCCACGAAGAAACCACGCAGGCACGATTGCATCCGCTTGCGCGCGGTGCCGCGCACATCCGCCACCGCGTTTTCTGCGGAAGTTGCGCAGCAATGCCATCACGAAGCGCGGTCGCGGCGATTCATGGTTCTCGCGTTGCCTCGTATGGGGTGTGGGGTTGGCGTGCCGTTGGCTCTGGCGAGGGGCCGTCCCTGGGCCCGCTTCAGGCACTTATAGATATTGCGAAGGCCTTCAAGCCAGCGCCGCCGACCCTGAATGGCGTCGTCGACGACGACGACGACGACGACGACGACGACGACGACGACGACGACGACGAGCGCTCTCGGGTGCCTCGTGGGGGTAATTTGGGGGCCTTTTGGGAGGCTCTTGGGGGCCGCTTGGGAGCCTCGTGGGGGCCTCTTGGGGGTTCCTGGGGGTCTCTTGGGGGCCTCTTGGGGCCTTTCGGGGGGGTTCTTAGGGGCCTCTGGGGGCCATCTGGGAGCTTATCAGGCCGAGAGCTCGAAATGACCGTTCGAGTCCCGCGTCTGGGCTCCGTCTTGGAGCCGTCCTGGGGGCCTTTTCGGCTGTCTTGAAGGCCTCTTGGAGGCCTCTTGGGCCTTTTTGTGGCGGTCTTGGGGGGCCCTTGGCCCTTCGTGGAGCATCGGGAAGCAGACAAGGCGACAAATGCCGAAAATGTTTCAAAAAACGAGCTCGATGATTTTTGCCCCCTGGGGCTCTCTTGGGAGTCCTCTTGGAGGCCTCTCGGTGAGTTTTAGAAACCTTTGGAGCTGTCTTGAGGCTACTTTGGCGACTTGGACCGGTGCTTCGGCGATTCGGGGCCCTCGAGCATGGTCTTGGGGGCATCCTGGGGCACTTTTGCGTTCTTGGAGCTTTTCTGGGCCCCCGAACCGCCCAGGGGGGAGTCGTATCTGGGTGGCGACCCCCCCCCGGGGGGAGTCGCATCTGGGTCGTATCCGGGTGGCGACCCCCCCCGGGACGACCCCCCCAGGACCCCCTGGGACCCCCCCCCCAGGCGGGGAAGGGATCAAAGGGAAGGGGCTTCCCTTCTACTCAACTACAACTTTCCTAGGGAAAGGCGAGGGGAGCGGCGAAGGCGACGGCGACGGCGACGACGACGACGACGACGACAACAACCACGACGACGACGACGACGACGACGACGACGACGACGACGACGACGACGACGACGACGACGACGACGAGTTAAACGGAACAGCCTCTTCCTCACGCCGACAGGGTCGGCTGATGTGTGAATTTGTGCGGCCGATTGTAGATTATTCGGCTTGTTGGTTGGTTTGTTCGTCGGTTGGCTGGTTGGCTGGTTGTTTGGTTGGCCAGCTAGGTGTTGGGTTGGTCGTTGGGTTGGTTAGCGGGTTGCTTGGTCGGTTGGCGGTTGGTTGATTTGTTGCTTGGTTGCCTGGTTGCTGGCCCAGTTGGTTGGCTGATTGCCTAGTCGGCGCGCCAAGGGAAGCTGACAGATGCAGATTGCACGTCCCGTTGCCAACACAAGAGAGTCGCAGTTGTTTCTCGGTCCTGCTGTCCGAGGTGATTGCAGGCAGTACCGATTAATTGAGACTTCTTGTGGCCTAGTAGAGTTCTCGTAAAGGCTTCTGGGGGCGTATTTGGAGCTTCGAGGGGCAACCTTGGGGTCGAGGCTCCCCAGGTCAGTTTGATTAACCCCGTTAGGTCGGGTCGTCCAGGAGGTCTCTTGGGCCGCCATGGGGAACGTTTTTGAGCCGCCCTGGGGCCTTTGGGGCTCGCTGCGTCCCTGCCTCCCCCCTCCCGTTCCCCGCCGCACCCTCTCCCGCCGCCTGGTCATCTGTTCCTCCTTCCTCCTCGCCCACCCCTCCCAGCCACTCCCTCGCCCCGCCCGTCCCCCCCCCCTCTCCTCTCCCCAGTCCCTCCCCTCGCGCGCCTGCCGCGCAGGATCCCGTCTACAACTCGCTGGGCGCGATCAAGGCCCCGCGCTCCAGCCCGCACGGGCCCCCTGGCCTGCGGTGTAGGGGGGCGGGCGGCAGGGAGGGCGGGGGCGTCCTCTGCGTCGAGAGCGGGCCAGCCGTTTCCTTCCAGTCGCGCGCCCAGCGACGAGGCGCCAGCGGCCACGCGGCAGGACGGGAGGGAGGGGGCAAGGAGGCCCAGGGAGGGGAGGGGGGGGGGGGCCAAGTGCACCTCCGAAGGGCAAATCTGGGCCACGCCCCGCAGAACTACCCACGGCGGCCCAACAGAAACACCCCTCGAGCCTCGAACCCAGATCTGCGACGGCGGCGGCGGCGGCGGCGGCGGCGACGGCGACGGCCACGGCGACGGCCACGGCCACGGCGACGGCGACGTCGACGGCGGCGACGACGACGACGACCACCCCCGGCCAGGTCCGCAACTACCCGCTCGGAGGCCTCGAGGGACCCCACGCCGCGAAGCTCTTCATGTACCGGGCCCACAGGCGCGCGCGCGCATAGACTGCGCGCCTGGGCGGCCTCGCCCACGAGAGCTCGTGGGGGGGCCAGGCCCCCCCCCCCTCGCGGCAGGAGAAAATCGGGCCTGGCGAAATAGCCCTACCAAACAATGTTCTAAGAACCTTTTGTGGTTTCCGCCAAATGCTCGTAGAACATTTCTGGCGGAGTCTGTCTTGTTTTATCACGTCGGGCTTATGTTCTAAGAACACTGTTACCTAACAGCGAAGACTGATAGGTTTCTAGTGGTGCAAAAACAGAGCAGCACATTACTCCACAGGGGGGTCTGGGCAGCCGTTGGGGAGGTGTTGGGGCTTGCCGGCCGGGATCGCTTTTCGCAAACAGTCACACACTTCGTGCTCTTCGACCTCCCAGAACTCCATTCCCGGGCCACATTCTAAATGCCCGGAGCCAACTGTAGGTCACTTCGTGCTCTTCGAGTTCCCAGAACTCCATTCCCGGGCCACATTTTGAATGTCTGGAGCCAACTGTACGCCATTTCGTGGTCTTCGAGTCCCCAGAACTTCATTCCCGGCCACATTTTGAATGCCCGGAGCCAACTGTAGGCCACTTCGTGCTCTTCGAGTTCCCAGAACTCCATTCCTGGGCCACATTTTGAATGCCCGGAGCCAACTGTAGGCCACTTCGTGCTCTTCGAGTTCCCAGAATTCCATTCCCGGGCCAGATTTTGGATGCCCGGAGCCAACTGTAGGCCACTTCGTGGTCTTCGAGTTCCCAGAACTCCATTCTTGGGCATGAATTTGAATGCCCGGAGCCAACTGTAGGCAATTCCTGGGCCAGATTTTGGATGCCCGGAGCCAACTGTAAGCCACTTCGTGGTCTTCGAGTTCCCAGAACTCCATTCCTGGGCATGAATTTGAATGCCCGGAGCCAACTGTAGGCCACTTCGTGTTCTTCGAGTTCCCAGAACTACACTCCCGGGCCACATTTTGAATGCTGAGGGCAGGCTGAGGCTGAGGCTGAGGCAGGCTGATGCTGAGGCAGGCTGAGGCTGAGGCTGAGGCTGATGCAGGCTGAGGCTGAGGCAGCCTGAGGCTGACGCCGAGGCTGAAGGCAGACTGAGGCTGAGGCTGAAGCAGGCTGAGGCTGAGGCTGAGGCAGGCTGAGGCTGAGGCTGAGGCAGGCTGAGGCTGAGGCTGAGGCTGTGACTGCCGTTGCCACTGCGACTGTCATCGCGAATGCGACTACGACTGCGAGAACAGCACAATTCTACAACTGGATTCTCATTTGAATATTGAGGGGAATGTTTCCAGATATGCTCCTACACATCGCTGTTAGGTTGCTTTGCCGGGATAATTTTTTTGTTCCAAGAACATTACCGAACAGCGAAGACTGATAGGTTTCTAGTGGTGCAAAAACAGAGCAGCACATTACTCCACAGGGGGGTCTGGGCAGCCGTTGGGGAGGTGTTGGGGCCTGCCGGCCGGGATCGCTTTTCGCAAACAGTCACGCACTTCGTGCTCTTCGACCTCCCAGAACTCCATTCCCGGGCCACATTCTAAATGCCCGGAGCCAACTGTAGGCCACTTCGTGCTCTTCGACTTCCCAGAACTCCATTCCCGGGCCACATTTTGAATGCCCGGAGCCAACTGTAGGCCACTTCGTGGTCTTCGAGTTCCCAGAACTCCATTCCCGGGCCACATTTTGAATGCCCGGAGCCAACTGTAGGCCACTTCGTGCTCTTCGAGTTCCCAGAACTCCATTCCCGGGCCACATTTTGGATGCCCGGAGCCAACTGTAGGCCACTTCGTGGTCTTCGAGTTCCCAGAACTCCATTCCCGGGCCACATTTTGAATGCCCGGAGCCAACTGTAGGCCACTTCGTGGTCTTCGAGTTCCCAGAACTCCATTCTTGGGCATGAATTTTGAATGCCCGGAGCCAACTGTAGGCCACTTCGTGGTCTTCGAGTTCCCAGAACTCCATTCCTGGGCATGAATTTGAATGCCCGGAGCCAACTGTAGGCCACTTCGTGTTCTTCGAGTTCCCAGAACTACATTCCCGGGCCACATTTTGAATGCTGAGGCAGGCTGAGGCTGAGGCTGAGGCAGGCTGATGCTGAGGCAGGCTGAGGCTGAGGCTGAGGCTGATGCAGGCTGAGGCTGAGGCAGCCTGAGGCTGACGCCGAGGCTGAAGGCAGACTGAGGCTGAGGCTGAAGCAGGCTGAGGCTGAGGCTGAGGCAGGCTGAGGCTGAGGCAGGCTGAGGCTGAGGCTGAGGCAGGCTGAGGCTGAGGCTGTGTGTGTGACTGCCGTTGCCACTGCGACTGTCATCGCGAATGCGATTACGACTGCGAGAACAGCACAATTCTACAACTGGATTCTCATTTGAATCTTAAGGGGAATGCTTCCAGATATGCTCCTACACATCGCTGTTAGGTTGCTTTGCCGGGATAATTTTTGGGTTCCAAGAACATTTCGTGGTAGGACTACAAGAATGCCGGGCCGGTCGGTCCCTGCTCAATTCGTGTCGTGTCGACCGGCGGCGACCCCGCCAGCGGCGTTCCATTTTGAACGCCGCGGGCGACCCAGAATCGTTCGATGTGGAGCGATTTGGCCGTTTCGGAAACGGCCGATCGTTCAAGGTTGAACAATCCCTGCGGCGTCAGGAACCACCGCCGGGGTCGACACGACCCGAACCTGCCGTATGACGAGGAATCAGAGGAGGAATGGGTACCCATGGCGCTACCTTTCGCCAGTTGTCCTTTTTTGTCGGCCTCCTGGGAGGCCGTTGTCGCCACCACTGGATTCGCCTCGAAATCCTGGTCAGAACGCACCCCGGGAGAGTTGCGGGGAGTCGTGGTATCGGTACGTTTCGTTTCTGCAGGGGAAGGGGGATTCACGAAATGCGCAGCACGCAGGTGGATTCCGCCCCGCCGCCAGGCCCAGTCCTCGATGCATGGGGCGCCTCCTGGCGCCAGAAGGCGCCAGGAGAGCTGGCTGCGTGAGCTGAGTCTCTACCCTGCCCTTTGCCATCTCCCCCCAGGAAACAACAACACGCCTCGGGGAAGGGGGGGGGGGCGCGTGGCGAAGACATGACGGCGGAGCGCCGCGAACACGAGCCAGCAGTGCACCAAGCAGCTCTGCGTGGAAGAAAGCCCGCCGTGAAAGAGAGAAACAGAAAACGGCGGTCACCCTCGGCTTGCATCAGGTCGGTTAGGTCTTCCTACAGGCGGGTGTTGGAAGGGAAATAAAAAAACATAATCAAACATATAGTCCAAAGAGCACGGAAAATCGTCACCAGACTAGTATCCGTAAGGGCTTCGCCCCCTGCCGCCGGCCCCCTCTCTATCAGAATCGGATCTATCAGAGTCGCGTCGGTGCGTCTCGGCGCTGCCTTGGCGCATCTGAGAACATCACGCGGGGACATATAGGAATCATCAGCGCATACTGAGACGTTGGCGTTATCCTAGTGGCCTTCGGCCCATCCCGCAACCGTGCAGGGGTTGTGGGTCTGAGGCTTATTTAATCGCTTCGCGCATTCCGCCGGCCCTGAAGCGCTACTTGGGGCCTCTTGGGGCCGTCTTGGGGGCTTCTTGGGGGCTTCTTGGGAGCGTCTTGGGGCTCCTTGGCGGCGCATTGGGCTCCCATGGGGCCTCTTGGGGGGCTCTTGGGGGCCCCTTGGGGCGGGAGGGGGGCCCCCCCCTCGTAGGCCACGATCCTCGTGAGGGGTGGCGAAAAATAGCCTCCCCCCTGGGGATCGCCCGGGACCCGGCCGGGGGTCAGCCGGGGTACTTTTCGTCCGGGGCCCTCCAGGGGCCGCCCCGCGCGCGCGAATTAGAAATATGGTTAAGCAGTTACCAGAGATCTTAGCACGCCTCTGGCCTGTTCGGCCGGCGAATTGTATATGTGTTGGGGTGTCGTGGGGAGCCCCTCGGGGGCCTTTTGGGGGCGGTTTGGGCGCCTCTTGGGGGCCCCGTGGGGTATCTTTTGGGCCTCTTGGAGGCCTCTTGGGCGCCTCTTGGGGCCTCCTGGGGCCTCTTGGCAGCCTCTCGGGGCCTCCTTCCTGGGGGTTTCTCGTGGCACGAATATTTGGCCGTCTTGAGCGCTTCTTGGGCCATCTTGGAGCCCTCTTGGGCCGTCTTGGGGGCCTCTTGGGCTGTCTTGGGGCGGTCTTGGGAGCTTCTTGAGCCGTCCTGGAGCGTCGAAACGCCGAAAATGCGAGAAGGCCAGCATCTGTGCGTAAAATATACGATGTTGGCCTCGTGGGGCTCTCTCAGAAGGCCTCTTGGAGCGCTCTTGGCGCCTCTTGGGGCCCTCTTGGAACCATCTTCGGGCGCCTTGGAGCACTCTTGGTCCGGCAATGCGAATACGACGTAATGTGCAATAGTTTTTGGTTTCGGGGGCTCCAATATCGCGTAATTTACAAGGGATTCTGGCCTCAGGGACGCGAATCTTATGTATCTTTACGTGTCCCACGCACCCCCTGGGAATTCAGAGCACGCGATTTTGGGGTGGTAACCGGGCGGTTTGGGGCTCCCCTCCTTCGCGCGGATTTCAGCAGTTCACAGTAGGA
Organism: Prorocentrum cordatum; assembly: GCA_963575745.1. Classification (NCBI taxonomy): domain Eukaryota; class Dinophyceae; order Prorocentrales; family Prorocentraceae; genus Prorocentrum; species Prorocentrum cordatum. The sequence continues at coordinate 45,243 of CAUYUJ010003858.1, read as the reverse complement.
AACAGAAAGCAGGACCGTCACATTGGAGATTTGAAACTGCATTTGGCGCAGGGAGCAGCACACTTCGGCCTACAGCCTGGTGGCCCCTCACGGGGGCGGGCGGATGACGGGAAGCGTCTTCGAGGTACCAGAAGCGAGCTGGACGTTGTGGCCGAATCTGCAATATATTTCATAATCTCTTACTGATAGAGGCTGGCGAATTGCACGGGAGACAGGGTTAGCGAATTCCTCAAAATAGCGATTTGTTTTGATGCATCCTCGCAGAATTGAAATCTTCGCGAAATCGCGCTTAACCCAAACAAGCGGTTCGCCAGAGACATCCTCGAAAAATTGATCGCCGCGAAATTCATTACGTAGTATGTAAAAACTAACGATTCGAGTGAGATATCCTGACCAAAACGAGATGTCGACGGAGGTGTAGTACTACCTCTTACGTTGAAAACTACGTTTTCGCATGGAACGTCCTCAGAAAATGAGCGGCAGCACGGCAGACCAGAAAAACAGAGCACGACAGAAAATTTGCAGCTCGCTGCCGACATCTTCAACCAAGTGAGACGTTTTCAACATCGTCTTGACATCGTTCTCGAAGTGCTTCAAGATGAAATGGGAGCCTAAAAAGGACCCCAAGATGGCTCCAAGAGCGTCCTGAAGACTGCCGAAAATGACGATCTCGCTAGGGACACCCTCAAACAAATGAAAACAGGCAACAACATCGGTTTGACAACTGCTTTTCTAGCATCGTCTTGGGATCGCTCCTGAAAAGGCTTCCAGACGGCCCAAGCCAGGCTTCTAAACATTGCGATTTCGCTAGGGGCATCCTCAAAAAAGATCTGAGTGTGACATCGCACTGGCATCATTTGTTAAGGCGTCGAGACGGCCCCAAAGGAGCCCCAAACGAGCCCAACATGACCCCGGAAGCGCCCTCGAGATTCCTCCAAATGCGCTTTTCGCTTGATGCATCCTAACAACCTGAGTTGTTCGCAACACCGTCTTTCATCAAAACAAGCATCTCGCCTGAGACATCCATCAGGACATGAACACCGCGAGCTTAACAAACGTATGTAATGGGGATATCGCCCGAGACATCCACGACAAAATGAGATGCTGAAAAGCCTGATCTAAGACGATGCGTGTCAAGACTGAGCTTTTCGCTTGAGACATCTTCAGCAAATGGGCAGGATCACGGCAGCCCAACACGCAGAAGCGCGGCAGGACGCGCGAGAGCATGGCCGAACACACAGGAGCACAGCAGAACACAGAGGAGCACAGCAGAACCTAAAGAACAGATGGGAGCATGGCAGAGCAAACAGGAGCACAGCAGAACAAACAAGAGCACAGCAGAACACACATGAGCACGGCAGAACACACAGAAGCACGCAGGAGCACACGGCAGCACACAGAGAATACATAGGAGCACGGCAGAACACACAGGAACACGGCAGAACACGCAGGTGCACGGCAGAACACACAGAACACAATCCGTTGCCATTTTGGCTCAAGGCCATAGAGCACCCGACGACCGCGAGTCGTCCGCGGCGTTCCGTGCGCGAGGGGCTCCTCGCTTTGGGCCAGTGCACTCTGTTGGTCTGCTCCTGGCTTTCGCAGCGCGGAGGCGCGACCTGTCGGCCCGTGCGCCTGGGGCCATGGCGCGCTCCTCGCGTGGCGGCAGCAGTGGCAAGCGCAGCAGGCCGTACTGGATGTGCAGCTGCGGAGGTTGGAACTGGGATTGGCGATCCTCTTGCCTCAGCTGTGGGCATGCAGCGCCGCCCTGGGCTCTGGGGTCGGCCCCCGCCGTGGCGAAGCCCAAGGCCGACAAGGACGGAATGGTGGACCAGCCGAGGGGGCGCAAAGCCCAGCGGCAGGCCCGCAGCGCTGCCTCGCGAGCGGCATCCGCCAAGTCGCAGACCTCGGCTTCTGTGGCCAGTGGGGCGCCGAGCGGCGGCGGAGTTACGGCTACCGAGAGGCTGCAGGCGACTGTGGAGCAGCTGGAGGCGTTGCAGGCTGGGCCGCCCGAGGGCGTGGCCCTCCCGCAGGCGAGCAACGCCAGGCGCAGGCCGCTACGGCCGAGGAGCCTCCGTTGGCTGGAGCGGCCCTCGGCGCCGGCGCTCCCGCCAAGCGGCCACGCCTGCAGAGAAGCCGCTCGACGGGGAGCAGCACGACCGCCATCTCGGCCACTGCTGTCGCCTTCAGCATCCTGGGGCACGCGCTCTGCTACGCCTGCGCGGGCGAAGGCGAGGACGCCCAGGAGATCGCGGCCTGCTCCAGGTGCGGGGCCTACAAGGGGCAGCCACGCAGGAGCCAAGCCTCGCCTGAAGGAATGGTGCCCAGGCGATAAGGCGAGCAAGTCAGGCAGGAACCAGCGCAGCCTGTGGGAGCGAGGGCTCCATCCTGGAGGCAGGCCACGAGCCGATAAGCAGAGAGCGAAGGGAGAGGGCATCCCCGTTCTGCGCTCGCAAGGGCCAGTGCCAGGACGCGCCCAGGAGCGCTACTTGGAGTGGCTCGACATCGAAGCGGAGTCTGCAGGTGGTGCCTCGGCCGCAGCCAGCTCAGGCAGCGGCCTACTAGCTGCTCCCGCGACAGTGCAGGCGGCGGAGGTGGCGGCTGCCAGCCTGCCCCTGCAGCAGCCATCCTCGACGAGAGCTGAGCACCTCGGCGTGCACGGGGCCACCGAGGAGGGGTTCGCCGCCGCGAGCAGCACGGCGATCGGCGGCCAGGTGAGCCGCAGGGTCCGCCGCCGTCTGGCGCGCCGCGGCCCGCCGTCTGAGAGTGAGTGAAGAATAAGCACTGTTCTGCTCACGAGTGTTGCTCCCTGAGGCGAGTAGGCACGCGTGGCTCGCTTTGCTTTGGGACTCGGCTTCTTTCGGGATATGTGGTCCCGTCTGGCCCTGTCCGCGTTTTGTCTGTTTTCCCCCTGCGCCTTGAAGGCCCCGTCTTCAACTGTAACTTTAACGCACAGAACACACAGGAACACGGCAGGACACACAGGAACACGACAGAACACGCAGGAACACGGCAGAACACGCAGGAGCAGGAGGAGCACGGCAGAGCACGGCAGAACAAGCAGGTACGTGGCAGAACACGCAGGAGCATGGCAGAACACACACGAACACAGCAGAACACACAACACGTAGGAGCACCGCAGAACAACCAGCAACACGACAGAACACGCAGGAGCATAGCAGTACACGAGACGGGGCGCTATACCTCGCACAACATCGGCACCCTCAAGGTGTGAATGGACGAAAAGCAATGTGCAAGAAAGCGAAGGCCCTCCCTCTCGTAAGACACGCCCCAATGGCCACCAGAGGTCAGCGGCAGGGCCCGAGGGGTCGAGCCACTTACGCTGATACCACCCTAAACTAACTGCATCATTGTCTGTGGTGTACACACAATGGCCTGACACACGCTGCAAACACGTGAGGAGGCACCAAATCTCCCCTCTAGCGACTGTTTGCCTGGTGCCAGGGAGGGGCCCCCACGCACCTACAGACATCTCCATTCGTTCGTCAAACTGCTGAAACGACACTATTCCGAGGCCTACTCGGCGGAACAGGGGGTGGTGGGTATCTTTCCCCCCACTCGCATCTCCAAACACAAACAAAGGCCCATCAAAATCCCCTGTGCCTAGAGACTCGAAGCTGCAAGTTTCGCTGGTCGTCAACAAGTCCGTCTCGGGCGGAGGGGCTACCTCCATCCAGGCAGGCCTTGGGAATGAAACCGCGGGTCCAAAAACACGGGTTGGGAGGGGGGATGGGGCAGGGAGGGCGCGGGACTGAGGGGGGAGCAGGAGGCCCCCCCGGGCGCGCGAGGCTGATATTGCCCAACGACTTCCCGGCGGACCTGACCCAAGGCCGCGCTTGCGGGCCCTCCTGGGGCGGCGGGGCACCCGCGCGCGGACTCTTCCTGCCCCGTCTGCTTGTGGAAGGGGAAGGGGACGGGGGACGGGGGAGGGGAGGGATAAGGAGGTGGAGGAGGAGAAACCAGAGGCGGTGGAGGTGGAGGCGAAGGAGGAGGAAGAGGAGGAGGAGGAGGAGGAGGAGGAGGAGGAGGAGGATTCGGAGGGGGAGGAGGCGGAGGAAGAGGAGGAAAAGGAGGAGGAGGAGGAGGAGGGGGAGGGGGAGGACGCGGAGGAGGACCAGTGTAAACCAAAGACCCCCCCATCAATTTCCAATGAGTGAAATGCCCCGTTGGGAGACAACCGTTCTTCAACGCCACGAATCGACTTGACTGTTGCGTCTTGACGATCCCGAATCTCGCCAGAAAGCCATTCCTGGGAGTTCAACACTGGGAATCAACGTAATTGCTGCGCCATGAAAATCCTGAATCGTTGCAATCGACAACTATGGTACGCGAACCATGGGATTCCAGGAAAATCTTGCAAATGTTTTTTTTGAGAAAAAACGAGTGTGCGCGGCGCTGAAGCGAGAGTCACAGCTTGAGCTGGAGCCGCCCTCTATCCGCGAAGTTTTTGCAATAACGAACGTGCGCGGCGCTAGGGCGAGAGCCACATTTTGAAACGGAAATCCCCTCAATCCGTGGAAGTCTTGCAAATGTTTAAGACGAGTGCACGCGGCGCTGAAGCGAGAACCACATTGTGAAAACGGGCCGGTCTCCATCCGTGAAGTTGATGTTAATGTTTGTTCATAGCTTTAGGGTCATACATGGCTGGGAAAATTCAGGCGAAACGCCCAGCCCGCCCTTTCGACCGGCCCTCGGGGGGCGACAGGGAGGAGTTATTCAGAAGGAAAAGGAGGAGAAGGAGGAGGAAAAGGAGGAGGAGGAGGAGGAGGAGAAAGAGGGGAGGAGGAGGAGAACGAGGGGAGGAGGAGGAGGAGGAGGAGGAGGAGGAGGAGGAGGAGGAGGAGGAGGAGGAGGGGAGGAGGAGGAGGGAGGAGGAGGAGGAGGAAGGAGGAGGAGGAGGAGGAGGAGGAGGAGGAGGAGGAGAGGAGGAGGAGGAGGAGGAGGAGGAGGAGGAGGAGGAGGAGGAGGAGGAGGAGGAGGAGGAGAGGAGGAGGAGGAGGAGGAGGAGGAGGAGGAGGAGAGGAGGAGGAGGAGGAGGAGGAGGAGGAGGAGGAGGAGGAGGAGGAGGAGGAGGAGGAGGAGGGAGGAGGAGGAGGAGGAGGAGGAGGAGGGAGGAGGAGGAGGAGGAGGGAGGAGGAGAGGAGGAGGAGGAGGAGCAGGAGCAGGAGCAGAGAGGAGGAGCAGGAGGAGCAGAGGAGGAGGAGGAGGAGGAGGAAGAGGGAGGTGGCTGGATTTGGGGAGGAGGAGGAGGAGGCGGATCAGGAGGAGAAGGAGGGGGGCGACAGGGGAGAAGTTATCAGAAGGAAAGGAGGACAAGGAGGAGAAGAAGGAGGAGGAGGAGGAGGAGAAAGAGGGGAGGAGGAGGAGGAGGATAAAGAAAGAAAGGGAGGAGGAGGAGGAGCAGCAGCAGGAGCAGCAGGAGGAAGAGGAGGAGGAGGAGGAGGTGGATGGATTTGGGGAGGAGGAGGAGGAGGAGGAGGAGGAGGAGGAGGAGGCGGCGGATCAGGAGGATAAGGAGGCAGAGGAGGAGGAGGAGAAGGAGGCAGAGGAGGAGGAGGAGGAGGAGGAGGAGGAGGAGGAGGAGGAAGAAGAGGAAGATGAGCAGGGGGGAGAGTAGCAACGTCGCCCCGAGCACAGGGATGTGCGCCGCCTGCCTCCCGCGCCGCCTGCCAGCCGCCCGCGCACAGCACCCACCGGGAGAGCCACCGCTGCGGGGCCCGGGCCCGAAGCGCGGTCGCTCCCACGGAGGGAGGGGCCCTGCGCCAGCCAGGGTCCTGGAGCACCTGGACGAGCGCGGGGAGGTGGTCCGGGCCGGCCCGAGGCCCGCCGCCGCCCCGCCCGGCCCGTACCGGCGCCGAGGGGCGGCGCCCGTCTGGCCCGTGGCCTCGTGCGGCCAGCAGCGGCGCCCCGCAGCGGCCAGCAGCGGCCCCCTGGCCAGCTCCCTCCGCTCGGGGGCGGCCTCGCCGAGGGTGCCCGTTTTGCATCCTTGCCTCCTCGGCCCATCCGTGGCCACTTTCGTTGGCCGCGCCCCGCTCGAAGGAGCGTCGAGATGGGCTTCCGAGGCCCTGGCATCCCGATGGCGCATCCTTGCTGGACGGGCTGACTGCAGGGGCAGGCGGTCTGACTCCAGCATCTCCGCCTCCGCTGGCGGGGCCACCGCGGCCTCCACGACGTCGCCGGCCAGCGCGGAGGCGCCGACGACCACCACGAGGGGGGTGACTCAGATGGGGCTACAGGAGGAGGATCAATCCTTGCCAGGGCGTTCCGAAAGGCTCTGATGCCGTTCCGGAGCGCTCTGAGGAGGCCGCGGCGCCCGAGGCATCCTCCAGAACCGCCGGATCTCAGAGATTCTCGATCTGTGCTCACCCGATGTCATCTTCGTCCTGGCTTCGTCTCACTGATGATTAGGGGGGGTGGGTATCATGGCCAGGGCCATCATATCCCCCCAGGTTTCACTGCGCCACTTCTGACTCGGATGCGTCCCCTGGGCCTGGCACGTGCCTCGGGCCATGATCTGCGCCCCCGCCCGCTCTCGGACGCCCCCTTCTTGGATGCCCGCGATCCGCCTGCCGTCGTCCGGAGCGCCTGGCCGCGGCATTTTGCAGCAGGCCGCCTGCAGCGCACGCCGCGATGCCGGCGTCGCGGGTGCCCGCGGTGGCGGCCGCGACGCCGAAGGCCGCCTCGCGGAGCTGGAGAGCCGCGGCGGCCTGCAGGCCGCAGCTTGGGACCTCTGGTGGGCCCGCGCCAGATCCCGCGGCTGCTGCTCCTCGGGCAGCCAGACGCGGGCCTCAGCGCCGCGACGCCCCCCCCGCTTCGAGAGCGAAGGGCGTCAGCCTGGCGCCGCGGTGGCGGAGGCGTCTGTCTCGCTCCCGGCGGCGGCTGGCTTCCCCACCCCGCCGCGCGGCCACCCACAGCTCGGCCTGGGTGCCAGCCGCGGAGCGGCGGACGGAGACGTCGAGCCAGCGCCAACCGTCGTCGTCCTGGCATTCCAGATCCAGGACTGCGCGTTCGAGGCGGCCGTCTGGGTGTGGGCGGTACCAGGTCGGCGCCCTCTGCTCGAAGAGTGGCCGCGCCAGCGTTGGACGAGGCCGCCGACTCTCCCGTGGAGCGATCCCCGTGGCGCGCCACCGCGCCCGCGCCCAGGTGGCAGGTGCGGGCATGGCCTCCCTGCTCGTCCAGCGCCCCGGCGCAGCTGGCTCCGTCAGCGCCGCGCAGGCCGCAGGCGGCCCTCGCCGGCGTAAGCCCCATGGTGGCTGAGTTCGGCGCGGGGGAGCTGCCGTCGTCGCCGCGCCCCAGTCTGCCAGAGGAAGTTCTCCAGCGAGTAGGGCACATTTATTGCAGGTAGGCGAAGAGAGCGCCGCTGCCGCTCCTGGCTGCACCCTGCAGCTCGGCCTGCCGAGGAAGATGCGAGTGTCGCAGCATAGCTGCGCGCTGTCTCAGTCACACGGCGTCCGTGGCCAAGCTCTGCTTCAGTCTGCAGCGCAGTCGCCAGGTCCCCGCCCGCGGCGAGCCCCAGCCCTTGGGCGTGCGGTCGGCGCCGCGCTGTTGCCAGCTGCTGAGACCCCGAGGCAGAGCTGGGGAGAGGGAGGGCAGGGAGGAGGGGAGAGGGAGGAGGAGGAGGAGGAGGAGGAGGAGGAGGAGGAGGAGGAGGAGGAGGAGGAGATCGACGACGAAGACGACAGACGACAGACGACAGGTGTACATCCTACATGTGTTTTTAGGCCACCGACGACAGGAAGATTTCCAGCATCAGGTTGAGCTTGCACTCTCTCAGCTTCATACCAACGTTGTTATTCTCTCAATCGAATGATCAAACACCCAGTATGGGTATGGGGTGGGCTTGCAAAAGACAATTCCGTGCTGCTGTGGATCAGTATGGCCAAATCGGGTCGAGTTGCTGGGGTATTTGCGGGATCGTCTTGTGATTGTGATCGCTTTATTGTTGTTATCGTTTTCTTATTCACTATAATGCTCTTCCTTCTGTAAATGTATGAGCGTGATCGTGATCGTTTTGTGATCGTGACCGTTTATCTTCTTGTGGTCGCTTCTCTTTATTCATTATTTCTTATTGTTTCTTTATGTAGATGGCCCATCGCTCGCTGTGTGATCGTTTTCTTATTCATTGGTTTGCCGATCGGCGCGGGCCCTCGCACCCCCCCTCCCCCTCTTCTGGAGTAGATATGGCCGCTTTGGGCACAGGTGGAGTCTCCCCGATAGGACGAACTTTTGCAAACAGTCGCATTCAGCAGAGGTCCGGAGCCAGACCCCCACCCCACCGCCCCTCCCCGCCCAATCTCTGAACGCCGAATATGAAAACGTTCACAAGATGGCCCCAGGGCCGGACCGCCAAGGTCCCTGAGGCTGAGCTCTGAATTTGTGTTGGGGCTCCATGTCTCTCGCAGCGGGAATCTGAACAGCTGTCGCTGAGCAATAGTCGGCGGCGAGCGAGGGGGGTAAATGAGAAAGAGAAGGCCTTCTCAGAAGACGGCGGGACTTCTCAGAAGCCATCGCGCCTTCTGAGAGGTTGTCTGTGTCTTCGGGGGAGGCTTAGGAAACTTGTCAGAAGGTCGGGGGACTTCCAAGCCTTCTGAGAAGGCCTTCTCCTTCTCACTTCCCCCCTGGGCACGCCGCCTAAATAGATTGCTCCGCTCAATACTTGAGTTTGCCGTCGTATGCTGGAGACTAGCGGTTCCTGAGGTCTGAGGTTGTTGAGCACCTTGCAGAGCCTTGGAACCCCCTTGAAACCCTTAGCTCGTGGGCTCGTAGTATCTTGACTTCACCAGAGACCTGCTGAGACAGCCAGGGGTGGACAAACATCTCGTCCATCAGTGTGCCTTCGGAGCGCCATCTAAGAAGCCCACCTGTCGCATGGGGGTGCACATTGAGGCTCTTCGGGACGTCTTGCAAGCGATGCCTCCAGGGGCCCTGCGCTGCCGTCCAGAAGGACACCTTGCTTTTGAAGGGGTGGACCAGATGGGAACCTCGAACACGGCGCACGCTAAGGCTTACCCCAAAGGCTTCTGTGAGGTCCTCGGGAGATCGACTGTGCCGAACACGATCCCCCACAGACGGCTCAGGGACAAACAGTCAAGGCCGACAGAGTTGACAGTGACTGCTGAGGCATAATCACAGAGCAGGCCTAAAACGTTTGTGCCGACCGGCAGTGGCCATGTGCGGACATGTGATGACGAAGTTTGGTTACGACAAGAGTACCATTTACACGACAGATGTGACGAATGGATGCCACCGCTATCACGCCGTTACTAAGTACCCTTGGACCCGTATCTAGACACATAAACGTTGGGTATGGATTGCATGCGACAAAATAGGCCAGGCAGAGGGGATGCAGGGTAAATATTAATAGTCAGTGTCTGTTGCCTTCACCTCTGGTCTGATGTTTCACTTGGTAGGAGCTAGTGTACGACGCACTAATGTGTGAGTGCCTTTTTAGAGATGGGACCATAAGGCTGCTCCTGCTGCTACGCTTGTTGAATCTCCGAGGGGGCTGACCGCGCCATACATTGGTAGTACCGTTCAGGGAAGGACCGCAGGGCAGTGGAAGGATCAGTCTCCGCTGGACTTTAAAGCGGCAGCACACTGCCCACGAGGATTTCAATTATTCGTAGCTGCTGGCTGCTGGTTCTGCTGCCGCCGCCGCTCTGTCCCCCCATCCGCTTCTTTGTGCCGTCCACCTTCAGTGATCGGGGTTTCGCCCTCTGCCCTTACGCCGCGAGCGAACTAACGAGGAGTTGGAGGGGGAGGCAGAGGAGGAGGAGAAGCAGGAGGAGGAGGAGAAAGAGGAGGGGGAGGAGGAGGAGGAGGAGGAGGAGGAGGAGGAGGACGAGAAGGAGGAGAGGAGGAGAAGGAGGAAGAGAGGAGGAGGAAGGAAGAGGAAGGAGGAGGAGAGGAGGAGGAGGAGGAGGAGGAGGAGGAGGAGAAGGATAAGGGGGAGGACGAGGGAGGAGGACGAGGAGGAGGAGGAGGAGGAGGAGGGGCAGGGGCGCCGCGGCCCGCTCCAGACCCGCCCGCCGCTCAGAGCTGCCCCGAGGCCGAGGCAGGGGATTGGGGAGAGGGGGGGCGCCCGGCCCCCCCCCCCTGCCCCGCGGCAGGCCGCCGGCCTTCGAGCCTGGAGGAGTGGAACGCGATGCTGGAGCGGGGCCGCTGCGAAAGCGGGAGGGCAGGACGGAGCCAGGACGAGGCCACACAGCATCGGGCGGGGATCTATAAGTCGAGGGTCTCGGAGAGCCGGCGGCTCCAGAGGATGCATCGGGCGCCGCGGTTTTCTCAGAGCGCTCCGGGACGCTCTGAGAGCGTGCCGGAATGCTCTGGGCCGGGTTTGGCCTCGTCCCATGGTGAAATCGGGCCTGTCACTCTACAGGGGGGAAATCAACGAATAGTCAAAACATAAGAAGGGGACGCTTTTTGTCGTATGCTTTGGCTACTTTTGAGGACTTGTTTGGATATGTTGTATGTTTCCTCCCAAATCCGCCTGTAGGAGGCACGCCCGACCTAATCCTCTAGCCCCGTCCGATGGGGTGGGGGGGGGGAGCGGTCAGGAGGGAACAAAAGCACAGACACAGTGAATCGTCGATTCCCCAGAAGATGTGGGAAAACATGGGAAGTGGGGGGGGAAGACGAAAGCCCAGAACATCTAGGAACATATGGGGGAACCCTGTGATCTGTTCTGTGCCGCTTTATTTGCGTGCCCCCGGGACCCTTCGGGCGGGCCTCTGCGCCCCGCCGGGCCGCGTCGCCCTCGCCACTGGCAGAGGGCGCGCGCCGGCAGGCGCGGGGGGCGGGAGGCGCGCCGAAGGGGGCCGCGAGGAGGGCGAGGCGTCCGGGCTCGCCTCATAGGACCACCAGGGAGGATGTTCGAAGGTCTTCTCGCGGGTGGCACGAGATGCTCCTCGAGCACTTCTGGCCGAGGCTGCCCTGCGTCAACACAGCGGTGTCATGATCAAAGGGCATTGCTTTCGGTATGGGTCACAACATTTGTTAGTTCTGAGAACATGTCGCGGTAGTCCCATTTGATCGGGGGTGGACAGAACCCCCAACAGTGACACGTCGATTAGTGAATTGTCCGTTTTCGGTTTTCGAGAGGGCGCCGTGGCCGTTATTTTCCAGGCTTGCGCCCGCCAGGTTTGGGCCTCAGGTCGTTTTCACTAAACCACGTTTTACTAAAGGGAGGTCTGTCCATCCCCGATAGGAATGCCGGGACGGTCGGTCCCTGCTCGAAGAGCGCGAGTCGGGTGCCCGACTCGTCGGAGGGCGACGGCGATGCGGTCGGCGGCGCCGGCTCTGGCCCACCACGCTGCGGCGCGACGCGCAGGCACTCCTTTGTAAGTCGGGCATGTCCCTCTACGGGAGGAATATCCCAAACTTGTCCCAAAAGGGTCTGGGGACCATGCTTGCTTTGACCATTTTTGACTCTTTGGGGGCATTCTTGGAGCATGCCTTCTGTATCGCCTTCCACCCCTCTGCAGGAGGACGTGCCCGACCGAAAGCCGCTTGCCGGCCCCGGCGCGCCCACGTCCCGGGCCTTCCCCCCGGGGCCTCCCGCGGCGCGGAGCGGCCCCCGCGCGGGCCGCCGGCAGGGAGGAGCGCGTTGGTTGTTGGGGCCGCCGCCGCTCCCGCAAGGTGTGTGGGTGTGTGTAGGTGTGTGTAGGTGTGTGTAGGTGTGTGTAGGTGTGTGTAGGTGTGTGTGTGTAGTGTGTAGTGTGTAGCGTGTGTGTGTGTGTGTGTAGTGTGTAGTGTGTGTAGTGTGTGTAGTGTGTAGTGTGTGTAGTGTGTGTGTAGTGTGTAGTGTGTGTAGTGTAGTGTGTGTGTAGTGTGTAGTGTGTGTATGTGTGTATGTGTGTGTATGTGTGTGTATGTGTGTATGTGTGTGTATGTGTGTGTGTGTGTGCGTGGGTGGGTGTGCGTGTGTGGTGTTGCATTGGCCGGGTTGGTGTGTGTGTGTTGTGGTGTGCGTTTGTGTGTGTGTGTGTGGTGTGTGGTCGTGTTTGTGTGTGGTGTGTGTGTGTTGGTGTGTTGTGTTGTGTGTGTGCGTGCGTTAGTGCGTATGCGTGTGCGTGCGCGGTGCGCGTGCGCGTGCGCGTGCCGTGTTTGCGCTCGGAGGGCGCGGCGTGCGCGTGCGCGTGCGGTGCGGTGTGTGTGTGTGTGTGTGTGTGTGTGTGTGTGTGTGTGTGTGTGTGTGTGTGTGCGTGTGCGTGTGCGTGTGCGTGTGCGTGTGCGTGTGCGTGTGCGTGTGCGTGTGCGTGTGCGTGTGCGTGTGCGTATGCGTGTGCGTGTGCGTGTGCGTGTGCGTGTGCGTGTGCGTGTGCGTGTGCGTGTGCGTGTGCGTGTGCGTGTGCGTGTGCGTGTGCGTGTGCGTGTGCGTGTGCGTGTGCGGTGTGCGTGTGCGTGTGCGTGTGCGTGTGCGTGTGCGTGTGCGTGTGCGTGTGCGTGTGCGTGTGCGTGTGCGTGTGCGTGTGCGTGTGCGTGTGAGTGTGAGTGTGCGTGTGAGTGTGAGTGTGCGTGTGCGTGTGCGTGTGCGTGTGCGTGTGCGTGTGCGTGTGCGTGTGCGTGTGCGTGTGCGTGTGCGTGTGCGTGTGCGTGTGCGTGTGCGTGTGCGTGTGCGTGTGCGTGTGCGTGTGCGTGTGCGTGTGCGT